>OZ012741.1:412985897-413293397 GCA_963859935.3 Lathyrus sativus | reverse complement strand
ACGGTAAACGTCAGCACTCGGGATATGAGAAGGCCTACGCCTAACCACTCCACGACCATTCAAATTTTTGTTATGAAAAGAGTTTAAAAAATGCGCTCGGTACGGGACCGAGGTTTTTAGGTGACAAAGGTTGCGGAAAGAAGTTGTAGAGGGAGATAGGTGGCAGATAAAGTTACGTCTTCGTATTTAAAGACGAGTATTGAGACCACCCACACTACAGTGAATATCCCAACACTCGGAGAGGAAAGAGTCTACACTCAATCCTCTCTCTTTAGTTCAATACCAAGAGAATCGATTTATTTATTGTAAGTGTTTTGAAAATGCACTCGGTACGGGGCCGAGGTTTTTTTAGGAGAAAAAAGGTGTGGAGGAAAACGTCTTCGTATTGAAACATAAGTATCAAAACCACCCACACTACAGTGAGCATCTCGACACTCGGAAAGGAAGAAGTCTACACTCAATCCCTTCTCTTTAGTTCAATACAAAGAGAACTTTACCCTTTTATTAAATATGGTGAATTGGCTTAATAATCGTTCGAGAAAATCCACTTGATGTTGGGTCAAGGGTTTAATTGCTTAAAAAGGTTTGAGGTGACACGAACAAGGTCGATGGCGGACGCACAAGGCGGTCGACTTACATGGTCGAAAATGGCTCGATAAAATCGAGAGTTTGTTTTTTTTAAATGGTTATGTAATCAAGATTCAACAAAGACAATAGCCATATTCACACTAAAACCATGCAAACGTATGAGTTAGTCGGCAAAAAAAAATCGAGACATGCGAAAAAAACGACACGAAGTCCCATCAAGGAGTTCGCCGTGCGAACTCCTTGAAAAAAAAATTTTTAGGTAAAAAACAGCAAAAAAAGCATAAACAAACTGATCAGTTCGCGCCGCGAACTGAGAAAAATGAACATTCTGTTTTTTGCATGTTCGCGCCGCGAAGGGTGTTCGCGCCGCGAAGGGTGTTCGCGCCGCGAACTGAGAAAAGTTTTGATTCTGTTTTTGACAGTTCGCGCCGCGAACATGGGTCGCGCCGCGACCTGAAGCTAAAAATACAGTATTTGCTGTATTTTTTGCTGTCTTTTATGATTTTCTTCCTTTTTATTGGTTCTTAAAAATGTTTTTTTGGAACCCTTAGAACCTTACATGATGCATACAATACAACAACACATAAAAGAGTAAACGAAATGAATGTAAATAGCAAAAATATAAAGGGAGAAAGGTTGGAGGAAATGGATACCCAAGAGCTTTCTATCCTTCTTGCAAGTCCTCCTTGGTCTTGGTTGAATGTACCTCACTCCTCTTCCCTCTATGTTGTGAAGGTTTTGTTTCTTAATGATCCTCTTGGTTCTATATCACTCTCTTTTTTGGTTTGCGAAGCTTCCTATTTTTCTGTTTTTTAGGGTATTGTTTTGCTCTCTCTATTTTCTGGTTTTGCAAGTGTGTGTAGAAATGAATGTTGAATGAATGAATCCTTTTGTTTACAGCCCCCTCCTCTTATCTCAGCTCCTAGGGTTTTCTCTTCCCCCCAAACATCAGATTTTTTTCATGGGGCAATGTCTCTTGCCACCTTTTCTCATGTCACTCTCTTTCTTTCCATTTCCATGCAAGGTGCTATGCTGCATTTTCTGCACTACTTTCCTATGCTATTTGCTGCAGCACCTTGTGCCTTGCACCCATTTTGTTTGTTTGTGTTTGGACAGCTCCTCTTGGTCAATGCCACCAACTCTTGACAGCATTTTGAAAATTCTGATATGCAGAAGCATTGTCACATGTTATTCCTTTGGTCTTGTGACATGTGATCTTGTGACATGAAGAAATTTGTCACCTCTTGCATGGGACTGTTTTGCCATGATTAAACATGCATATTCTTGGTCCTAAAACATTCCAATGTTGATTTAATCCTTGCATGTTTCTTGGATGTTTGTAAGCATAATGTAGACTTGGTGTGGCATTACCATAACATGAATTTGACTAGAGACTTGAATGAAGTATTAGAAATAAATTAATTTCTAAACATTACTTAGAGTTGAAAATCTTGCAACAAATGACATTCTTGTAATGTCACAAAACTTCTCTTTATAATATTCTTGCCTTTAATCTTGAATTCATGATGGATTTCCTTTATGTCATTGAATTTGAAAGAAATGAAGAAATGAGTCAAGCCTTGAAAGAGGGCAAATTTTGGGGTGCAATGAAATGCAAATGATAATGCTAATGTGCATGACATGAAACATAAGCTAGGTAAAGAAATGTTGGGCAAAGTTTGGGGTGCAACAGCTGCCCCTATTCAAACGGCTTGGACCTGATTGGGTGAGAAGCGAACGACTCTCAAACAATCAAGGTAAAAGACGGTTGAATACCAACAAACCCAAAAATTTGTCAACTGCGCAAGTACACGGTACTCTGACGGGGACAAATCTTCGGAAACTGAAACAATAGCTGCACGACAACTAGCTGGAGAAATATTGATCTTGAACCTCCGTCAGGATGATTCTCTGATTTATCTGATATCATTGCGTCCTTAAATCATCAAGGGATCACCATTTACACGGCAACTGGTGATCTGCCAACCGCACAGGTAAACAATACTTGGATTGGTAGGAACATCTTCAAAAACTGAGCATGACAATTGCCCAACAACTCTGCTGGGGAATTGGTCACACGGTAACCGGTGAAAGGTCTAATCTCAAATCTCCGTCAGGATGATCATCTGATTTTGCTGTAGATCCTCGTCCTCAAGTCATCAAGGGATCACCAGTTACGCGGTAACTGGTAATGGATGGTTGATCATGCCATCAGGCATTCTGCGGCATAGCAGAAGAATTCCTCAGGAATCATCAGGTCATTAGGGACTTTTTAACAATCAAGTTAATTGCGCCATCGGGCATTCAAAGGAATTTTCGGGCGTCAGCCGGACTTCGTCAGTAAGTCGGGAACAGAGTCCTTAGTCAATCATGAAACAAATAGGGATACCTAAACCATTGCCATCAGGCACTCCGCGTCAGCTGAGCAAACTGCTTCGACATCGGTTGGACTTCAGCAGTAAGTCTTGAAATGGGATCCTTAATCATTCACGGATCAATAAGGATACACAATCTTTTACCGTCAGGCACTCTGCGTCAGCTAGGCACACTGATTCGTCCTCGCAGCTGGACTTCATCAGTAAGTCAGGGGTCTTGGCACCGCTGCCAGACTTCAATCAACAAATCTTCCAGGAAATTTCAACTTTTCTGTTTAAAACCTGCTGGGGATGACACATCTCCGCTGGGGATTCTGGAGAACTATCAAGTAACTCTGCTTCGGGGATCTAGAAATCATTCTGGGTGAATCAACTCTGCTGAGGACTTCAAGAATCATCTTGGACAAATAACTCCGCCAGAGACTTCAAGAATCATCCTGAACCAATAACTCTGCTGGAGATTTCAGGAATCCTCCTGAGCAAACACTCTGCCGGGGACTTTAAGCATCAACTTGAGCGACCAACTCTGGCGACTTCCTTGGGGATTTTAAGAATCATCTTGAGCGAACCATTCTGTGGAGGAACACCTGCAAAACCAGAACGGTAACGACCTAGCTCATGTTTCGTATGCATATGCTTTGACAATGGCGTAATGCTCCACACGGTGGAAGTGCTACGCATTTAGGGTAAATGTTATGCAATCATGCAAAATGCTATGACCCCACCAGCAAAATAAATGCTGAAGGGAGAATCCTCCTGTCAAGGAGAAGGAACCACTCTGGTGGAGGAAGGAATCATCCTGCCGAGGAAACGATATCAACCGCAGAAATAAACTGCACGGTATTCGCAGCAAAACTTTCCTAGAGATAACGACTCTGGTGGGGAAATACAGCATCAGCTATTCAACACTCTACTGGGCAGCACCAATCATGGCTTCAACGGCTTCCAAGGACTCAGCTCTCTTGGGGAACTGCCAACTCGGCTGGGGAAGAAGGAATCATCCTGCTTGCCGGGGAGAGTACAACTCTGTGGGGAATTTCAATTCCGCTGGAGACTTCAGTCTTGAACTATCAAAGTTGCACGCTTGCGAGTAGTCTTATACGAAAACTGCACTTTGACCTAGTGTTGGGGAATGAATGTACACTTCGGTGTATTACTCAGCTGGGGAGGGATGACATTCCTTCAGGATACATCTGATTGGGGAGAGAATCTTCTCTGCTTGGGGAGACATATCAATGCGCTTAGTCCCATGTTCACACTCCGCGGGGAGATGCTGCTGAACTTGTCGGGGTAGAAGGAATCATCCTGCTTGGGGACGCATACGGCGTACTTCCTGGAATATGCTATACCTGCAACAACACAAACAAACAGACAAGATACCCTTCTCAAAGGGACCTATCAAGGTTATCATCTTGTGACAAGGTTCAAGTAATTCATTGTTTCAACATTCAGTGGTCTGGGCCAGTAAGTTTATGTATGCGCATTTTATCAAAAACATCGGCGTTCTTTTTCACAAACAAAATAGATAGATGCTAAACAAACAAACAGAATTGCTGAATAGTATATTTTTATTAATGACGAACCCCTGAATGGGCAAAAATGTTTTACAACAGATGCAAGCTCCTGGAATGAGGAAGTTGTGCAGATATAAAAACATAAATATACATCAGTATATACACAAATGTCGGCAATGCGGCATAGACGAACACCATGGGTTGATCCCTCTATGACCCACTCGACTTCGATACTTCTCCAACGCTTCAGCCTCAGAAGAGATTGATTCAGATAAACGGCCCTTAGGTCTTCCAAACCACTAAACAATGAAAGTCCACACGCGGAACGCAGTCATTTGCTTTTTCAAATCCCTAACTTTTGTCTGAATCGCCCTTTCAGGTTTTCGATTCACCGGGATACCCTTTTTTGCCAAAGTCGCCCATCCGGGTTTTCGACTTTGCGGGTGTACACTCTTTTCCTTATATCCCTAATTTTTGCCCGAACCTTTTTCCTTTTTTATGGTTCGCCGGGATGCCCCATTTTTTCCTGGATATTCTTTTTCTTTCCAGCGGGTCATTCTTTAAGCAAAGTATTTTTTAACTGCGTCTGCGTTCACCGGGGATGCAAAATCTTTGCCATCTATTGTGTATAACAACAAGGCTCCTCCCGAGAAGACCTTGCTGAAAATGTACGGACCTTCGTAATTGGGAGTCCACTTGCCCCGGTGATCGGAATGTGGAGGAAGAATCTTCTTCAGGACGAGATCACCCGTCTGAAAGCTTCTAGGACGCACCTTCTTATCATAAGCTTTCTTCATTCGGCTCTGGTACAGACGACCATATGCAATCGATGCTAACCTCTTCTCGTCCATCAGGTTGAGTTGGTTTAGTCGGTTCTTAATCCATTCTGCCTCATCAAGTTTCACGTCAACCAAAACTCGTAAAGAAGGGATCTCAACTTCTAACGGTAAGACAGCTTCCATACCGTACACTAGTGAGAAAGGAGTTGCCCCAGTTGACGTACGTACCGTTGTACGATAACCGTGCAGTGCAAATGGCAGCATCTCGTGCCAGTCCTTATAGGTCACAACCATCTTCTTTACAATCTTCTTAATGTTCTTATTGGCCGCTTCAACGGAGCCATTCATCTTCGGCCGGTAAGGAGATGAGTTGTGGTGTTCAATCTTGAAACTCTGGCACAACTCCTTCATCATCTTGTTATTCAGATTCGAACCATTATCAATAATGATCCGCTCGGGAATTCCGTAACGACAGATGATGTCCCTCTTTATGAATTTAGCCACCACCTGCTTGGTCACATTAGCATACGAGGCTGCCTCCACCCACTTGGTGAAGTAGTCGATGGCTACTAGAATGAAGCGATGACCGTTAGATGCAGTGGGCTCAATCTTGCCTATCATGTCGATGCCCCACATGGAGAACGACCACGGGGAGGACATGACATTTAACGGGCACGGCGGCACATGAATCTTATCAGCATAAATCTGGCATTTATGACATCTCTTCGTGAATTTAAAGCAATCAGATTCCATCGTTAGCCAGTAATATCCTGCTCTCAGGATCTTTCTTGTCATAGCATGCCCACCGGCGTGCGTACCAAATGTGCCTTCATGGACTTCCTCCATAAGCAGACTAGCTTCTTTCTCATCTACACATCTGAGTAGCACGAGATCGTGGTTTCTTTTATACAGAACTCCATCAGGATTGAGATAAAAATTTCCAGACAACCTCCTTAGAGTCTTCTTATCCTGGGTTGACGCTCCCGCCGGATACTCCTTAGTCATAAGGAAGGTCTGGATGTCATGGAACCATGGTTTGCCATCGGAGGCTTCCTTGATCGCAAAGACGAATGCAGGTCTATCAAGACGAGAAAGGACAATTCTTGGAGCTTCATTCCAAAAATTGACTTTATACATCGAAGCCAACGTGACTAGGGCATCAGCCATCTGATTTTCAGCCCTGGGCACATGATGAAGTTCCACTCGATCAAAGAACGGAAGCAGACTTCTGGCATAGTTCATGTACGACACCAAATTTGATTGACGAGTCTCCCACTCCCCTTTAATCTGGTTGATCACAAGTGACGAGTCACCATATACATCTAGGTTCTTGATTCTCAAATCAATTGCTTCTTCTAGACCCATGATGCATGCTTCGTACTCCGCCTCGTTATTGGTGACCAGAAACGTCAGTCTCACAGTAAATGGGATGTGGGATCCGTGGGGAGTCGTGATGATCGCCCCAATGCCACTTCCGTAAGAATTAACCGCCCCGTCAAATATCAATTTCCATTGGGACTTCCTGTCTGGCCCCTCGTCGGGCAACGGTTCATCACAATCTTTCACCTTGAGAAACATGATATCCTCATCAGGGAATTCAAATTTCATCGGCTGATAATCTTCGATCGGCTACTCGGCAAGGTATTCAGACAATACGCTCCCCTTGATGGCCTTCTGGGAAACGTACTGAATGTCATATTCCGTCAACACCATTTGCCATCTGGCAATCCTGCCCGAAAGCGCTTGCTTCTCGAAGACGTACTTGATCGGATCCATCTTCGAAATTAGCATGGTTGTATGGTTGAGCATGCACTGTCGTAAACGTTTGGCAGCCCAGGCTAGTGCACAACACGTCTTCTCCAGCATTGAGTAACGAGGTTCACAGTCTGTGAACTTTTTACTCAAATAGTAAATGGCATGCTCCTTTCTGCCTGTCTCGTCGTGCTGACCGAGAACACACCCCATACTATTCTCAAGAACTGTCAAGTACATGATTAAGGGTCGTCCGGCCACTGGGGGTATCAAGATCGGAGGTTCCTGTAGATATTTTGTTATCTTATCGAATGCCTTCTGGCAATCCTCGTTCCAGATAATCGCCTGATCTTTCTTTAGTAGTTTGAACATTGGTTCACACGTGGCCGTTGTCGCTACTGCGAAAATCGGCGCCGGCTGAACAGAAGAGTCGCCACCGTGCGTTATTTATCCCACGGGAGGGAAAGGAAACGCTCAGAGTAAACCTCGCACAACACGGGAAAGGTATGGTCATCGCAACCAAAACCTGGATTCGGGAGTCGGTTACGCAAGGGGAAGGTATTAGCACCCCTCACGTCCGTCGTACTCGACGGGATCCACGCTTGTTTTCGGATATGGATTGTTATTCTATCTACTCTACAGGTCAAGGGTTAAAAATAAAATAAAATGAAAATAAAAATGACTCGGCAAAGTATCGCACTTTATGCCTACGTATTCTCGCCTGGAACGAGAAATCAGAGTCAACGTAGTTCGCCTACCTACGAGAAAGGAGGGGAAGGTTGCTCGCTAGGATATCGCATCCTATGCCTACGTACTTTCACACGTCATGAAAGATCAGAGCAAACGTAGTTCGGGCCACGTACGACACAAGTCTGTCTTGGTTGGTTTTATTCCTTCTGAAAAAGGTTTTTCTGATTAACAATCCAAGCGGACAAAAATGACGTCTTGATGAGTTCACATTCTTTTACGGAAGAAGTGTCTTTTATTGTGTTTGAAATCTTATTGTATTTTTTCTGTTTGTTTTGAGAAAGAAAGAGACAGAACTCTAACCTATGGTTGCGAAGGGAAACGAACTAACCTAATGTTATCATGCATGGGTTAAGACCTAGTGTCTATCATGCTCCTCTCTTGCACAGAGAGAAACAGAGGTCCTACGGGATAGGCAGAAACAGAAACAATATCAGATATATACAGTAAAACAGTAAAATGCATGGATGCAACAATACAAGCGAGGCAAGGGAGTCCCACTCAACCTCGAACCTAGAAAACAATAGGCAAAAGTGAACAGACTTCACTTTCAACCCCACAGGGTAAACAGCAAACAATACAGTCCAGAAAACCAATCAATACATCAGCAATAAAATACATCAGCAAAAGAAACAGCATCAGCAGCTCTGAATCAACATCCATCTTCAAGAAATCTCCAATCAACTATAGGCTTCGACAAGCATCAATCTCCATCTTCATGGCCTTCAGGCAAGGGCTTTGATCATCATTCTTCCATCTGCAATGGCTTTTCTTCCAGTTCAAACCTCCAGGATGAGGGATTAGTCACAAGAGTGAATTGGGTGTTAAGCAATCAGTTGACTACCAAGGGTGGTGAACAGACTGCTTCTAACACAAGAGACATTTTCTCTCAAGAGTTCTATCTCTTAGACACTATCACCAAGCCTTCCAAAGGAAGGGGGTGAGTGTCTTAGAGAGACTCTGAATCACAGAGAAGAATGGATGCAGACAAGGCAATCCATGTTTGAGAAACAAACTTTCTAACCTAGAGCTCTGCCTAGCTCCTAAACCCTAGTCTCCTCAGCATCTGCTAACAAGAAACTCCTCTTCAACTCTGGCAGTTGATCTTCAATCTCTGAATCCCCAATGGTCTTCATCTCCTCAAGTCTTCAGCTTCCCCAGGCCCCAGACAATCCCAATACCCAAACAAGCAAGCAATAATCCCCAGAGGGCACACCACACCAGACAATCAGATATACAGACAGTATTAATAGCAGTAGGGAAATCCTGATTTTTTTTCTAAGGGATCTAATAACTACCCATAGCCCCTATAGTCCCATAACTAATCTATTCAAACCCTAAGTCCTAAGGGAAAGAATCAAACTTCCTAAGTCATCACCTAAAAACCCTAATTTGTTCATGATGTTCAAACCTATTTTAATCACCTAAAATTAATCTCTAAAAATGGGAACTAAATTGATTCTACAAGTTTAATGTCTCATCTAAACAATATAAAAAGAATGAACAAAAAATATAGAAGCATTTAATAGAACAAAAATACTAAAATCATGCATGAAATGAATCTATTTAAAATGACCTTTATTTAGAAAATATGAAAAAAATATGAAATAAAAATAAAAATGCAATTTTATTTTTCTATAATTTTCTACACATCCTAAAGAAAATAGTGTAAAAAGAATGAACTAAAAATGATTTTTTATGAATTTATTATGAATTTATGAAAATTGGTAAAAATTAAAGAGAAACAAAAACAATTAAATCAAATAAAATGAGGGAGGGGGTACTAATAGTAGGCGCGTTCAGTTATAATTGGATGGGCCAGGCAGACTGGGGGTGCGCTTAGCATTAACACTCAGGCCCAGAACAAGTCAGCAACAATGAGAAATAAAAAAACGCCAGGGGGTGAAAATAGCAGCAAAAACACGTTCAGATTGGTAGTGGGCTTATTACTGGGGGGTGGGAATATCAACATCACTCAGGCCCGCCCGTTTCAATTAATGAAACGGTGCGTTTAGGGCCAACGCATCTCCCTCCAATTTCTGAATCAAATAATAGCCATAGGATCTCCCTCTTAGTCAAAGGTCTTACACGAAATGAATGGACCAGATTACATCTTCCTCCTTGGTTCACATGAATTAGGGTTTGCCTCCATGGAAGCTCATGCACGAGCTCCATTCCACCAATCGGTTCTCCCTCTACAGGCCATGAATCACCACGATCTCAACATGAAAAATGTTCAGAATTCTTCCCTCTACAATCCTATGGTCTTAGATTAGTCTGAAATTCAACAAATCATTCAACCCGAGCGCAACAAGATCTGGTCACCATGAACATACTCTGAGATGCATCATCACAATTCTCCATCAAACTTGCACTAATCTAACCTACAACTAATGGTCATCATTCTGATCTATCAAGCTAACATTCTAATGCACTAACCTAAGAGTTCTACCTCCTAACAGTTTATGGCACCTGCTAACAATTGTCACCAAATCACTCCAAACTCAACCTAATTGCTCTACTAACCTCCTACATTATGTCTAAACTAACAAAGCTATGCCTAACTAACTGAATCAAGCAATTTGAATGAAAACACACCTGGTGCAAAAGCTTGAAAACAGCTATGGAACTCGTGGATCTGAAGCTTCTAGGGTTTGGATCTTGATCAATCCTTGATGTACTTGATTCTGTTTGCAATATTTGGATGAGACTTGGCTTGAATTATGCTGTCCAATGGAATTTGCAGTTTTGATGTTCTTGAAGATAGTGCACGAAAATGGATTCTAACCACCAAATCTTTGCTTCAATTATGATCCAGGATGATGATGGAACAAGATTGAATTGATGTGGATGATGATTTTGTGAAGAATTTGAGGAATTGGAATGAAACTTCAAAGAGAAAGAATGAGAAAGTTTGTGAAATTCTTGGTGAAAATGAAGCCAACCCTTGATCAATCCTCATTTCATGAATATATAGACCCCAAATGAACATTCTAGATCCATCTTGCACATTCCCTTGCCTTCCAACTTTGATCCATTTTTGAAGTGTTTCTTAAAATGCAAGTAACCATGAATATCTTTCTTTTTTCCTTCTAAACTCAAAAAAGTGTTTGAACCATTGTCTTTAGAATGTCTTTTCCATTCAAAATCATATATTGGAAGTCTCCCTTTGGACTCATAAATCTCCCAAACCATTTTTCACTTTGAATTTCTTTGAATTATAAGCCATTTTAGTTCAACTTTTGACCAATTATGCAACTTCATGCTATGAGCTTTTCCAACAATTTGTGACCTTCTTTCTAGACTTAAAATCCCATTTGGAGCAAGTTTGATGTTGTAAGTTTTTCCATTTGAGGCCTCCTTGTATGAGTTTTGGACATGAGTTAAAATGACCTGTAATTCACAAATGCCCAAAATACCCTTTGCTTGCCAAGGCCATAAGTTGAGTTCCACACATCATATGAAGGCATACTATACCATTCTAGAAAGCTAAGACAATGAGGAACAATCCTTATGTTGACCAAGAATTCATTTGAAATCTCCTTGAGGGGTAAAACTAGCTTGAAAGTCAAGTCACTTTCACAGACAAAATTTCAGATACCTCAGATGACCTGTAACTTGCAAGGACCATAACTTGAGTTCTATAAATCTCCTTGATGTCTTCCACCACTCAAATTAAAGGTATTGAGATCCTCTACAAGTTTCATGTTGGCCAAGAAGCCATTTGAAGCTAGCATTTTGACTTATCTTGCTTGGAAATTTGACCTAAACTAGGGGATTTTACACAGAAACCCTAATTTAGTAACTCCTCTTCTCCTTGATTTCTCTTGAATTCTCCTTGGCATATCTCCATATCCTTCTTTATATGTCCAATGATGAACCCCACATCTCTCCAATAGACTTGAATGCCCCTTAAATCAGTCAATTGACCTAGGGTTGACCTAGGGTTGACCCAGATGAAACCCTAGTTGACTGTCTTCAACTGTAGCTCTTGTGATTACATCAACAACTTGTCTCCTTCTCCAAATGACTTTATAAGTCCTTCAAGATGTCTAGATACTCTCCATGCCTTCAATTCACATCTCACAACCCTCTTGTTGATCCTCAGATACCCTCAGCTAGGAGATGGACTCAAGGCTTGATCTGCTGAACTCTTTGCTTTCAAATTCTTTCCTGATGACTTGAATGAGATTGAATTGGGATAATAACCTCTTGATAGGCCTCTAGAGATGAAAATAATGATTGGTCCCCTGTTGTATGACTTGCCATGCTTATGCTATGCAGATGGTTAGTCTATGTACATGACTCTATATGCAAATGCTAATGACATTGAAACATAAACCAAGGAATAAGGTTGGGCAAATTTTAGGGTGCAACAGCTGCCCCTATTCAAGCGACTTGGACCCGATTGGGTGGAGAGCCCGGAGCCTTCAGACATTCGCGGTACGAGACGGTTGAATACTAATGAAACCAGAAATTTGCCAACCGCAAAACTAAATTGCGCCCCTGCTTGGGGAACACCATTCATCAGCTGAATCTGACTGTTACACTAACCCACTGATCTTGCGCGACCGTGCTGGGGATCGTCTTCATCGTTCTGAAGAGGATCCTGTCATAATAGATTGCTTGCTTGTCCACGTTAGGACTCTGTCTGTCGAAGAACTCTCAACTAAAACCTGTCCACGCTAGGACTCCACTTGCTGTTAACCCAGAAAAATCTCGGCAACTCCGCTGGGGATAATTCATCTGCATTTCCATAAACTGAATCGTCCACGTTAGGAATAAAACTCTTCCACGCTAGGAGTAACACCTGTCCACGTTAGGAATCATCTCTTCTATATCTGTCCACTTCAGGACTAACCCTTTCATCTTTCCACGTTAGGAAGCAATCTTCTTTCCACATAAGGAGAACTCTATCAATCTGTCCACGTAAGGACTCCAATACCACTTGACATGTCCGCGTCAGGACTCCAATCTTTCCACGTAAGGAATTCAGCCTTGATTCTGAACCTGTCCACGTTAGGACTCAACTTTCCCTGTAAGGAGTACATCATTCTTCCACGTTAGGAATAACTTCTTTGATCTGTCCGCGTCAGGACTAAATTCTTCCACGTCAGGAATAATCTCTTTCAATCTTGATATGTCCGCGTCAGGACCAAATCCTCCCACGTACAGAATAAACTCGTCTTTCCACGTAAGGAAACCATTTTTCTTCCACGTAAGGGATACTCTTGATACGTCCACGCAAGGACCCCTATATTTCCACGTAAGGAATATCAACTTCTTTCCGATTTGTCCGCGTCAGGACTACATTTTTCCATGTAAGGAATGTCATCTTAATCTGTCCACGTAAGGACTCTACTCTTTCCGCGTCAGGAATCACGTCTTTTGATATGTCCGTGTAAGGATTACATCGTCCACGTTAGGACCCACTTCTCCACGTTAGGAATAATAATTTCTTTGATTTGTCCACGTCAGGACACTAATATCGTCTTGATTTGTCCACGTTAGGACTCAGGCGTCTTCGACCTGCTGAGGAAATAAAACTTGTCCACGTAAGGACTCACACGCTGGTCTGATCTGTCCGCATCAGGACACCAACACAAAGAGTAATCACTCTTGTCAACGTCATGACCTCCCGTTCCACAAATTTCGGAAAACCGAATCTGCCCACGATAGGACTAACACACCTCATCAATCCAAGGAAATAAACCTGTCCACGTTAGGACGCCCACTTCTGAAGAAATCCCGTCAATCTAGGAGTAAACTGTCCACGTCAGGACTTAATTCTCCAATGATCCACATCCACAAACTTCTTAGCACTGCCGTGACAGCGACTTTGAGATGAACTCTACTGGGGATGTCTGGAACCCAAACTATCGGACGCCTGCTCTGATAACCGGCAGCGGCCTCTGAAATTCTGATTCATGGAAACCCTTTTAATGTTGACGTAACAACAACTTTGCAGGAAACAATCCGCTGATCGGACTAGAGAAATTTCAACAAAAACTCTGGCGGGGACATAAGTAACTCTGCTTAGGGACAAAGAGAAACTTATCCTGCTGACTCTGTGGGGAGTAGTGCCAAAGCTGACACTTCGTTGAACATCTCCTGCCGAGATCTTGAGAGTTTGGTAATTCATTTGAGCCAGAGCTCTCTCTACCTGAACTATTAGAGTACGGAAATTGCTTCAGCAAAATAAATGCTGGAAGGGTAATGCCGACTCCGCCGGGGATAGCCAGATGCTACGGAATTATTCCAGCAAAATAAATGCTGGAAGAATGAAGTCGACTCAGCTGGGAAATTAGGAACTTAAACCAAACACCTTGTTGAAGTAACCCCCTGCTGGGGAATATAACTCTGCTGGGGAATAGCAGATGTGCATAGTACGATCGGACTTTCTGCTGGAACGTGAACTGATATCACACAGTATCTCCGACAAAATAAATGACAGGACCCACCATCAACTCTGCTTTGGAGAGTCTTGATCTTCGAGTTCCACTGGAAGGAATGAAAACACTTGCAAAGAGAATTCCGCTGGGGATGGGATGATTCTCTTGGGGAAAATTAACTGACTCCACAGGGGGAGAGTGCATGACCCTGCGGGGAAAGATAAACCTGTCTGAATACAGCCTCATGATCTTGGAATCGCCAAACTCTGCTGAGGGCGAATAACTTTTCTGCTCCCCTTGAGTAAGCTACGGCTAGCTGGGGAATTCTATCCGTCTTCAGGAAGAACATGCATGACCTGCGTGGGGATCAAGTCTTTCGTTATCGCAATCTTTTGATCCTCTTCCTCGTATGGTTAAGAAACCTGTAACAACACAAACAAGCCACGACAAGTCTACGCAATCAAATCAATTCAGGTTAGTGACGTTACACTCAGTTAATTCAAAACTTTAACCATTGTTGGCAAGGGCCAGTGATGTTATACTCATGCTAGCTTCAATAAACTTAGGCGTTTTATCATGCACAAAACAGTAAAGAACGATGTCAAGTACTGAATAACGTATTTTCATTGATCGGGCCCCTGAATGGGCGGAGTTTTTGTACACGGGATGTAACTCCTGAAAAGAGGAAGCTACGTAAAGCAAATATACAAGTATGCACAAGAAGCATAAATATATTGACAAATTAAGTTTTGTACACATGTCGGCAACGGGATGCAGATGAACACCACGAACTGATCCTCCTATGACTCATCCGACTCTAATGCTTTCCCGGTATCCCCACTTCTGAAGAGGTTGTATCCGATAACTGACTCCCCACATGTATTCTCCCGCATTGATGCTCATTGAATTCGGACCGCAGTCATTTGCTTTTCAAATCCCTAACTTTTGCGTGAACCGCCCTTTACGGGTTTTCAGTTCACCGGGATACCCTTTTTTGCCGAAGCCGCCCAGTGTAGGTTTTCAACTTCGCGGGTGTACATTTTTTTCAATTTTATCCCTAACTTTTGCCCGAACCTTTCATTCTGTTTTCGGTTCGCCAGGATGCCCCATTTTTGCCTGGACTCTCTTTTTTCTGTCCAGCGGGTCTATTTTAAGCAAAGTATTTTTTAACTGCGTCCGAATTCACAGGTGACGCAAAGTCTTCCCCGTCCATGGTGGACAACAGCAACGCTCCTCCTGAAAAGACCTTACTGACAACGTATGGCCCTTCGTAGTTGGGAGTCCACTTGCCCCTGTGATCTGCTTGCGGCGGGAGAATCCTTTTCAGCACAAGGTCGCCCGTCTGAAAGCTTCGCGGAAGTATCTTCTTGTCGTACGCTTTCTTCATTCGTCTTTGGTACAAACGACCGTATGCCAGAGAAGCTAGCCTCTTCTCATCCATCAAGCTCAGTTGGTTCAATCTATTCGTTACCCATTCTGCCTCGTCCAGCTGAACGTCTCGCAATACCCTCAGAGAAGGGATCTCCACTTCCAGTGGTAATACCGCTTCCATTCCGTATACTAACGAGAACGGAGTTGCCCCGGTTGATGTGCGTACCGTCGTACGATAACCGTGCAAAGCGAAAGGTAGCATCTCGTGCCAATCCTTATAAGTCACCACCATTTTCTGAACAATTTTCTTGATATTCTTATTGGCCGCTTCGACAGCGCCATTCATCTTGGGTCGGTAAGGGGAGGAGTTGTGATGTTCGATCTTGAAATTCTGACAGAGCTCCTTCATCATTTTGTTGTTCAGGTTTGAACCATTATCCGTGATTATCCGCTCGGGAATCCCATATCGGCAAATGATATCTCTCTTGATGAATCTAGCCACCACTTGCTTCGTTACATTTGCGTAAGACGCCGCTTCCACCCACTTGGTGAAATAATCGATTGCTACTAGTATGAACCGATGTCCGTTAGAAGCCGTCGGCTCGATCTTCCCAATCATATCGATTCCCCACATCGAGAATGGCCATGGAGATGACATCACATTTAGAGGGCTCGGAGGCACGTGTATCTTGTCGGCATAGATTTGGCACTTGTGGCACTTCCTTGCGAACTTGAAACAATCAGTTTCCATCGTCAGCCAAAAGTAACCTGCCCTTAGCAGTTTTCTCGTCATAGCATGCCCACCAGCATGCGTACCAAAGGCACCTTCGTGAATTTCCTCCATGAGAAGCTTTGCCTCTTTCTCGTCCACACAACGCAACAACACCAAATCGTGGTTTCTTCTGTACAAGACGCCCTCCGGGTTCAAATAGAAATTACCCGCTAATCTCCTGAGAGTCTTCTGATCTTGACTGGATGCCCCAGCCGGATACTCTTTATTCTTCAGGAAATTAAGGATATCGAAATACCACGGTTTGTCATCAGATGCTTCATCAATAGCAAATACATAAGCTGGCCTATCCAACCGAGAGATAGTGATTTGGGGAGCTTCGTTCCAGAAGTTGACCTTGTACATGGAAGACAAAGTGGCAAGGGCGTCAGCCATTTGATTTTCTGCCCGCGGTACGTGATGCAATTCAACTTTGTCAAAGAAAGGCAACAATCTCCTTGCATAATTCATATAATGTATCAAATTGGGCTGACGTGTCTCCCATTCCCCTTTTATCTGATTCACCACCAGAGCTGAGTCTCCGTATACGTCTAGATGCTTGATTCGCAAATCAATGGCTTCTTCAAGCCCCATTATACAAGCTTCGTATTCGGCCTCATTGTTAGTAACGGCAAAGGTCAATCGGGCAGTAAACGGGATGTGCGACCCGTGCGGCGTGGTGATGATTGCCCCTATTCCGCTACCGTAAGCATTCACAGCTCCATCAAATATCATCTTCCATTGGGACCCCAACTCTGGTCCTTCGTCTGGCAACGGCTCTTCGCAATCCTTCATCTTTAGGTACATGATATCCTCGTCAGGAAAATCAAACCTCATCGATTGATACTCTTCAATAGGCTGCTCCGCCAGATACTCAGACAGCACACTCCCCTTTATAGCCTTTTGCGAGACGTATTGAATATCATATTCAGTCAAGACCATCTGCCAACGGGCAATTCTACCTGACAACGCCTGCTTTTCGAATATATATTTGATTGGATCCATCTTCGAGATGAGCATGGTTGTATGATTCAGCATGTACTGCCTCAAACGCTTGGCGGCCCAGGCTAGCGCGCAACAAGTTTTCTCCAGCATTGAATATCGAGATTCACAGTCTGTAAATTTCTTACTCAGGTAATAGATCGCATGCTCTTTTCTCCCTGTCTCGTCGTGTTGACCGAGAACACAACCCATGCTTCCCTCAAGAACCGTCAAATACATTATCAAGGGTCTACCTGCCACTGGGGGTATCAAAATAGGAGGCTCCTGCAGATACTTCTTTATTTTATCGAACGCCTTTTGACAATTTTCGTTCCACGTTACAGCTTGGTCTTTCTTTAGCAACTTGAATAATGGTTCACACGTGGCCGTTAGATGAGATATGAACCGAGCGATGTAGTTCAACCTCCCTAAAAACCCGCGCACCTCTTTCTCTGTTTTAGGCGTCGGCATTTCTTGAATCGCTTTTATTTTAGCAGGATCGACCTCTATTCCTCTTTCGCTTACGATAAACCCCAGCAGCTTACCCGATCTCACCCCGAAGGTGCATTTATTAGGGTTCAGCCTCAGCCTGAACTTCCTAAGTCTTTTAAACAACTTCAGCAGATTCACCAGATGCTCTTCCTCCGTCTGGGATTTGGCAATCATATCGTCAACATAAACTTCGATCTCTTTATGCATCATGTCATGAAAAAGAGTCGTCATCGCACGCTGATATGTTTCCCCAGCATTTTTCAAACCAAAGGGCATCACTTTGTAGCAAAATGTCCCCCAAGGCGTTATAAAAGTAGTCTTCTCCATATCCTCTGGCGCCATTTTAATTTGATTATAGCCTGAAAAGCCATCCATGAAGGAGAATACAGAGTATTGAGCGGTATTATCAACTAACACGTCAATGTGAGGAAGTGGAAAATCGTCTTTTGGGCTTGCTTTATTCAAATCTCTATAATCCACGCACATTCGAACCTTGCCATCTTTCTTTGGCACTGGTACGATGTTGGCAACCCATGAAGGATATTTCGTCACAGCCAGGAAACCAGCGTCCCACTGTTTCTGAACCTCCTCTTTGATCTTCATTGCCATATCTGGTCGAGTTCTGCGAAGCTTTTGTTTGACTGGCGGGCAATCTTCTTTCAGTGGCAGACGATGCACAACCATATCTGTATCGAGCCCTGGCATATCCTCATATGACCAAGCGAATACATCATTATACTCTCGGAGCATTTCAACCAGTCTTCGCTTGATATCGCTCTGCAGCGCGGCTCCGATACGAATATTCTTCTCAACCCCTTCCGACCCCAAATTGATAATTTCGATAACCTCGTCGTGAGGCAGAATGGCTCTTTCCTCTTGCTCCACTAACCAAGACAGTTCTTCAGGAACGTCGCTATCTTCGACAACCTCTTCTTCAGCCTGAAACACCGGGTGCTCAAAGTCGGGACGAGTCATAGGTGGTTCAAGGATGTCATCTGAAAATGTTATCCTGCAAAAGGAATGGTTAAGTGCTTCAAAATGCGTATAAAGCGAATAACCACATTGCCATTTTATTGAAAAATGCAAAATAAGAAAGACAGAGATTACGGTATTTGCACATGAAAAAACGCCATTTATTTAATGATTAACGCGCAATGTTTATAACAACACAGCCCTAAGCAAATCCTGATGCCCCGGGCAAGACATCAGATTATTCAACAATTAATAAAGCAAAGCATTACTGTTTAAAAGTCACAGGAACAAGCTCCTGAATGGACCAGTTGCACAGTCCTTGTCCTGGCGTGCTTGGCTGAATCCAGGCATCCATATCACAGTCGCTATCTCCTTCATCGGATTCTGAAGCAGCATTGACAGTTTCATGACATACTCCACTGGCAGAGATGGTAATTGACTTTCTGAAACGAGGGGCCTCCACGGAAGGAGTTGATGACGACGGTCGGTACCCCAGTCCGAACCGGTCCATCTTCACAGGAATGTCCAACACTTTGCCCCAGCCCTTGGCTTCTCCTGCTTCCACTAGCGCTTGAGCTTCTTTATACGATGAGACAGCTATCTCTGGCACTTTGCTCGGCCCGGGACTCTTGTCCTTGATGCGCAGACCTTCGAATGCCTGGCATGGCGTCTCGTGGATCTCTCCGTCGACTTCCACATATTTGAACGAAGATAGATGGCTGACCAGGATGTCTTCTTCTCCGCACACGGTGACTACGCTGTCTCCGACCATATACTTTAGCTTCTGATGCAGGGTAGACGTGACAGCCCCTGCCCCATGAATCCAGGGTCTCCCAAGCAAGCAGCTATACGCAGGCTGTATATCCATGATATAAAACTCCGTTGCAAACACTTCCGGCCCCACTTGCAGAGGCAAGGTAATCGATCCGAAGACTGTTCTCCGCGTGCCGTCAAACGCTCTGACTACCAAATCACTGGGTGTACACAAAATCCCTCGAACATCCAGCTTCATCATCGCCTTCTTAGGCATCACATTCAAAGACGATCCAGTGTCAACCAATACGTGCGACATTACTGATCCCCTACACTCAACAGATACGTGTAATGCCATATTATGATCCCTTCCTTTCGGAGTCAAGTCAAAATCAGTAAAACCCAGACTGTGGCCTGCATTCACGTGTGCCAATACTCCTTCTAGCTGATTTACGGAGACATCCTGTGGTACAAAAGAAGTGTCCAGGACTTTCAGCAAAGCGTTTCTATGAGCTTCCGAACACAACAACAATGACAGAATAGATATTTTGGACGGTGTCTGCTGCAGATGCTCCACAATCTTATAATCACTTTTCCGAATTAAGCGCATGAATTCTTCCACATCTTTCGATGCTGCTTCTTTTTCACTTGCTCGTACCGGAACATTTTCAACCGCTTTCCCCTTTCCTTTCGCTAGCCTTTCGGCTTCCACTTCAGGAGATATAAAGATCCTGCCGCTCCTCGTCATGCCTCCTGAACCAACAACATTATCCACAATCTCCACAGGCTGCTTGTTGACATCAATCTTTATCCCGTCACAATACACCTCTAGCCCATATGACCATGGGACTGCTTTCGTGTTCTCATACGGGATCGGCCCGGCCTTAGTTATGGTAATCGGTGGTCGCTGAGCTGGTGCTGCAATAGTGATCGTCTTCCGCGGAATCGTTACCGTGGCCACATCACTCCGATTATCCACTACTGCCCCTGCAGGCTCGTCAGTTGCTGTTCTGTCAAACTGCAATACGCCATCATCAATTAAGGCCTGAATGCCTTTCTTCAAATCCTCACACCCCCCAGCTAGGGTCCAACAATCTAAGCAGTACTCATTACATCCTGGGTAAACACCTCCCTGCAACAGTCGGCTCTTTATTTCGCTCAGCGGCGTCTTCAAATCTTCAACATTCATAATCAGATTCAGACCTTCCTCAGTCAGCACGGCGTTAGCCCCATGATTAGGCATAGGTTTCTGGACTATATTCGGACCTGCAGTTCCGAAATTGATAGTCTTGTTGTCTAAAAGATCCTGCACAACGTGCTTAAAAGCATGACAACCTTCGATATCGTGGCCCGGGGCCCCAGAATGAAACTCGCAGTGTCTATTTGCATCGTAGCCGAACGGGGGAGTTCCTGTTATCGGTGCCAAGGTTCTTTTCTCTACCAGATTCAATCCCAACAATGTCTGCAATAAATCAGCATAGGTTGAGGGAGGCTTCTCAAATACTCTTCTCGGCTTGCCACCCTGGAATCTTCGCTGAGCCTGCTGTGCCCCCTGCTGAGGCTGCGGCTGCTGTGGCATTGGCTGCTGCTGAACCGGTTGTTGTTGCTGGATTGGTTGTTGTTGATATGGGATAGTAACACTCGACACCTGCTGTGGCTGGCGATATTGACCTCTTCCCCTGCCTCGGCCTCGGCCTCGGCCTCCAAATACCGCACTTGCCTCGCCCTGACGGCGCCCACCATAAGCTTTCCTATTACTGCCAGATGCAGTTGATTCCTCGACTTGGAACTTTCCTTGCTTAATATTACGCTCAATCTTTTCCCCCATCAGAATCAGGTCTGAAAAACTGGCCAGAGACGTATGAAACAGCATATCATGAAACAGCCCGGTGAATGTGCCGACAAACATATCATTCATTTCTTTATCTTCTACAGGAGGACGGACCCTGGCAGCCATATCGCGCCACCTTTGCGCGTACTCTTTAAAACTCTCCCCCTTCTTCTGCGAAAGCCCGGCCAACTGGACCCGATTGGGTGCCAGGTCGCTATTATATTTGTAATGGGCTACGAACGCCTCCGCCAATTGCTTCCAAGTCTTGATATCAGTTGGCTCCAACCCCATGTACCACTCTAGGGAAGGGCCCGACAGACTATCCTGAAAGAAATGCATTAGCATTCTTTCATCAGTGGAGTATGCAGACATCTTTCTGTAATAAGCTCGTACATGCACCTTCGGACATGTGTCTCCTTTGTACTTATCGAACGCAGGAGCTTTGAACTTAATTGGCACCCTCAAGCCAGGTACCAAGCCCATTGTTGCCATGTCCAATCCCACAGCACTTTGATTTAAGACTCCCTTCATTTGCTCTTCCAGCATTCTAATCTTTTGGGAATCATCCATCGGTCCTTCAAAACCTCCTCCGGAGAAGGCGTCTTCCTGTTGATCCTCTTGCCACATACCGTTTCCAGCCCCGTACCCATCGTACGCATTATTACGTCCAGCTCTGATCTGATTCATCCCCGGACCTCGGCCTCTGTTGTCGTACCCTTGAACACCTCCAGCAGGACCACAAGCCATAAATCCAATACCATTTCCGTTTCCAAAGCCTCCGTAACCCTGATTGACCATACCATAACCATCTTGCCCAAAGCCTTGAGCATTAAAGCCATACTTGCCAGTGTTATCGAATCCCTGATCGTTGAATCCGAACCCAGTATTGACAAAGCCATTGCCTCCGAGATTATCTCCCAAATTGACATCACCCAGCCCAGCATTATGGACAGCAGTCTCATTCCCTACTCCGACGTTACCATTCACAGCAGCGGTAGCGTTGTTGACGTTAGCAGCAGTCATATTGATTACGGGCGGAGCCACTGGCGTGGGAGTGCCGTCTCCATGAGCAGTATCAACCCGGACAGACTGATGATCTTCATTACCATGACCAGCGTTGCGAGCCAACAGAGGCTGGACCATGGCCTGTAAGTTCTCCTGCCCTTTTGCTATAGCTTCCATGGTCTGCATGAAGAGGGCGAGCTTCTCGCGCACATCCTGCATCTCGTTCTGAATCTGGTCCATGATTTTCCGACAATTGGAGCGTGTAGAATAGCGGTGCGGATGTTGATCTGGAATCCTGTTAAGTACCTGATACAGAGCAGGAAATAAGACACCATTCAAAGATTACCTGTAATGCAATATGAATATGAATGCAATGCAATGTGTTTGTGCATTAGGGAAGTTCATTCCCCCAGTTCTAGTACGACGGTGCCGGTGTGGTGACAGTGCTGACAATAGGAATATCGGAGCTGAATCATAGAAAGCCTCATATATTGCAGAGAGAATTAATAAGCCCAGGGTACAATATCGCTGAGAATACAATAAGAAGGCATGACCTCAACCAACAATCCTGGTGATGGTCAGCACTATGCAAATAAAGCATACAAGCTACTACATGAACTGATCAAATCCTCCCAAAAGTCTGGTACTCCTCTATCAACTTCTTGGTCTCCGGATGGCTTGGTCGATCAAGCAGCCCTTCAACAAGCTGGTTTCTCCTCTTAAGGACACGGCGTACGTCTTCAGCAGTTTCTTCCCATGTTGCTTCTCCGAAGCAATCTTCTAACTTTCGCTTCTGAGACACTGCTTCATCTCTGGATTTAATTGCCTTGTTCAGAGCATGCTGGACACTATACCGGGTCATCACTTCTTCCTCACACTTCTTGATGCTAGACTTCAACTTCTCTTCGAGGTCGGAGATTTGCTGCTTCAGCTTATCTTCCCTCCTCTTGTTGTTAGTGAGTGTAGCATTCCAAGTCTTATTGCAAGAAGATATCTCTCGGTGTGCTGCGTCGAGCGCTTTCTTTTTGGCTTCCAGCATGTCATGGGAGCTTCTGAACTCTTGCCCCAGACGTTCGCGCTTTTTCTTTTCCTCGGTCAACTCAGCCCCTAACCTGTTTACCAGCTCGATCTGTTGCTGGAAAGCATATACGGCCTTGTTCTTCTCGCTGCGTGCTTGGGCTAACTCTTGCTCTAACCCTTCATTGACCTTCATCAAGGCTTCCTTTTCCTTCACAACTTGTTCGTAGACTTCTCTAGAAACAGTAGTTGGCTCTTCTGCCGGAATAAGAGTGAGGATTGGTGCATCTGGAAATGGCATCTTCAACTGACTTGCTCTCTCCTGAATCCAAACTCTATAAGGTGCATAGGCCTGACAGTCATTCTTTCCTAACAACGGCTTCCCTCTGCGGTTAATACGCGTCCAGGCATGTTGCAACATAGCTAATAACTCCCCCTTCACGTCACCGGTGAAGTACAGAGATTCCTGTACTTCCTCCTCTCGAGGTGGATTCTTCAGTGCATATCCGAACTGGCGAATGAATAGAGAAGGGTTGTAATTGATACACCCTTTTCTTCCTATCAGCGGCACATTAGGGTACCCAGAACAGCTAAAGATGAGCTCAGATCCCAACAGGTCTCGATCAAACCATACAACGTCTTCGGAAGATAGCCTCATCAGGCGCTCTGGCCAACCAACTGGAATGGTGGTCTCTGCAGCAGATCTTCTCTTAGGAAGGTGACTCTCAAACCACATACTCAACAAGGGCACACACAGATGAACATTCTTTCCTCTTCCCTTCTCATTCTTGTAATGCAGTGAGTGGTAGAGATCTCCGAGTAAGGTAGGTACAGGATTACCAGCGGCAAACAAGTAGAAAGCATCGAAGTCCACAAAATCCGGTATATTGGGGAACAGTACTATGCCATAAATGCACAAGGCCAACACAGCATTGAAAGCAACCCAGCACCCGCTCTTGGCATACTCCTGGGCTTTACCAACTAAGAACTGAAATGAGAAGCCTGGAACTCCACGGGAAATAGTAGTCACAAGTTCAGAAGCATCAACATGCAAGGCTTTTGCCAAGTCCTCCGGCTTGGGCTTGGCGCCATAATGAATGAATGGAACCTGGTTCTGCACAGGCAGCTCAACATACTCAGCGTATTCCTCCAGGGTTGGTCCCATAATAAAATCAGAGAACGTAAAGCACCTCAAAGCCGGGTCGTAGAATTGCATCAAAGCACACAGCCCATCTAACTCTACCTCTGTAGGTTTGCACACCAATCTCAGTAGTCTACCATAGCTCATCCGGAAACTCCTACGAACACTCTCATCAGCAAGAGAGATCAACCCCAGTAAAGGAACGATATCAGGCGTAGGCAATTTGTAAGCAACCGTTCTCCTTAAGCTAGTCATGATCAAACACTCAGAAGTCTGGGTACTAGAACTAGGGAAATGCAAATGCGCCTGCAACACAGACACACGTTAGTGAAATGCAAATGGTAATGGATATGCAGTGATGCAATGCAAGCAACATGCAACAGGGGCCAAATGTTGTAGCTGAATATCCTGAACCCAATCAAGAAAGGTCTCAGATAGACCACCCAGAAGTCATCAAGCCCTGGTCTCAGATAGACCTAGAATAGAACTCCAACACTGGTCTCTGACAGACCTCAAACCATAACTCCAACTGATCTCTGATAGACCTCAAATCATATCTCTAATTGGTCTCTGACAGACCTCAGAACCCTCCAACTGGTCTCTGACAGACCTCAAAACACATCTCCAAATGGTCTCTGACAGACCTCAGAACTCTCCAAATGGTTTCTGACAGACCTCATAACTCTCCATAAATAACCAGGATCTCTGATCAAGAAATAACCGGTATCTGAAGGTCTAGTTACCTGCATAACCCTGAATCCCCTCACAGGTGGGTGGCCCTATAACTAGCACAAGGTACGGCATCCTATGCGGTCGTCGGCGTCACAGACTTTCAGGGTTGATGATACGATTCCCAGAAGGAGTGGCATCATCAAATCCTGAAGAGGCCTCACTCAGCCAACTTCCAAATGATCGGTTCCCAGAGTCGACAATCCAACTAACCAGCAACCCACGCCAACCAAAGGAAGGGGCAGGAGGCCAACCAGAGGAACCTCGTCTGAGTGTAGATTTCATGGGACACCAAAGCAAGCAAAGCAAGCGGGCGCCCACTAATTTCTACTCTAATTCTAGGTGCACTCAAGCCCAGGTCCGGCTTCTCACTCAATATCAGAACACCCGTCACACCCCAAATACAGCAATAATAATCAACATATAAAGCTGAAAATACAAGGTTAGAAATATAAAATAACTCCATACAAAATCCTCGACGGGAAAACAAGCGTTAGGATTGACTCTCTTAAGGGACGTTGGATCCCAAATGCATAAGAACCATCGCAGTCCTTAGCAGCCAGGGGACGTTGGATCCCCAGCAGAGTCGCCAGCTGTCGCTACTGCGAAAATCGGCGCCGGCTGAACAGAAGAGTCGCCACCGTGCGTTATTTATCCCACGGGAGGGAAAGGAAACGCTCAGAGTAAACCTCGCACAACACGGGAAAGGTATGGTCATCGCAACCAAAACCTGGATTCGGGAGTCGGTTACGCAAGGGGAAGGTATTAGCACCCCTCACGTCCGTCGTACTCGACGGGATCCACGCTTGTTTTCGGATATGGATTGTTATTCTATCTACTCTACAGGTCAAGGGTTAAAAATAAAATAAAATGAAAATAAAAATGACTCGGCAAAGTATCGCACTTTATGCCTACGTATTCTCGCCTAGAACGAGAAATCAGAGTCAACGTAGTTCGCCTACCTACGAGAAAGGAGGGGAAGGTTGCTCGCTAGGATATCGCATCCTATGCCTACGTACTTTCACACGTCATGAAAGATCAGAGCAAACGTAGTTCGGGCCACGTACGACACAAGTCTGTCTTGGTTGGTTTTATTCCTTCTGAAAAAGGTTTTTCTGATTAACAATCCAAGCGGACAAAAATGACGTCTTGATGAGTTCACATTCTTTTACGGAAGAAGTGTCTTTTATTGTGTTTGAAATCTTATTGTATTTTTTCTGTTTGTTTTGAGAAAGAAAGAGACAGAACTCTAACCTATGGTTGCGAAGGGAAACGAACTAACCTAATGTTATCATGCATGGGTTAAGACCTAGTGTCTATCATGCTCCTCTCTTGCACAGAGAGAAACAGAGGTCCTACGGGATAGGCAGAAACAGAAACAATATCAGATATATACAGTAAAACAGTAAAATGCATGGATGCAACAATACAAGCGAGGCAAGGGAGTCCCACTCAACCTCGAACCTAGAAAACAATAGGCAAAAGTGAACAGACTTCACTTTCAACCCCACAGGGTAAACAGCAAACAATACAGTCCAGAAAACCAATCAATACATCAGCAATAAAATACATCAGCAAAAGAAACAGCATCAGCAGCTCTGAATCAACATCCATCTTCAAGAAATCTCCAATCAACTATAGGCTTCGACAAGCATCAATCTCCATCTTCATGGCCTTCAGGCAAGGGCTTTGATCATCATTCTTCCATCTGCAATGGCTTTTCTTCCAGTTCAAACCTCCAGGATGAGGGATTAGTCACAAGAGTGAATTGGGTGTTAAGCAATCAGTTGACTACCAAGGGTGGTGAACAGACTGCTTCTAACACAAGAGACATTTTCTCTCAAGAGTTCTATCTCTTAGACACTATCACCAAGCCTTCCAAAGGAAGGGGGTGAGTGTCTTAGAGAGACTCTGAATCACAGAGAAGAATGGATGCAGACAAGGCAATCCATGTTTGAGAAACAAACTTTCTAACCTAGAGCTCTGCCTAGCTCCTAAACCCTAGTCTCCTCAGCATCTGCTAACAAGAAACTCCTCTTCAACTCTGGCAGTTGATCTTCAATCTCTGAATCCCCAATGGTCTTCATCTCCTCAAGTCTTCAGCTTCCCCAGGCCCCAGACAATCCCAATACCCAAACAAGCAAGCAATAATCCCCAGAGGGCACACCACACCAGACAATCAGATATACAGACAGTATTAATAGCAGTAGGGAAATCCTGATTTTTTTTCTAAGGGATCTAATAACTACCCATAGCCCCTATAGTCCCATAACTAATCTATTCAAACCCTAAGTCCTAAGGGAAAGAATCAAACTTCCTAAGTCATCACCTAAAAACCCTAATTTGTTCATGATGTTCAAACCTATTTTAATCACCTAAAATTAATCTCTAAAAATGGGAACTAAATTGATTCTACAAGTTTAATGTCTCATCTAAACAATATAAAAAGAATGAACAAAAAATATAGAAGCATTTAATAGAACAAAAATACTAAAATCATGCATGAAATGAATCTATTTAAAATGACCTTTATTTAGAAAATATGAAAAAAATATGAAATAAAAATAAAAATGCAATTTTATTTTTCTATAATTTTCTACACATCCTAAAGAAAATAGTGTAAAAAGAATGAACTAAAAATGATTTTTTATGAATTTATTATGAATTTATGAAAATTGGTAAAAATTAAAGAGAAACAAAAACAATTAAATCAAATAAAATGAGGGAGGGGGTACTAATAGTAGGCGCGTTCAGTTATAATTGGATGGGCCAGGCAGACTGGGGGTGCGCTTAGCATTAACACTCAGGCCCAGAACAAGTCAGCAACAATGAGAAATAAAAAAACGCCAGGGGGTGAAAATAGCAGCAAAAACACGTTCAGATTGGTAGTGGGCTTATTACTGGGGGGTGGGAATATCAACATCACTCAGGCCCGCCCGTTTCAATTAATGAAACGGTGCGTTTAGGGCCAACGCATCTCCCTCCAATTTCTGAATCAAATAATAGCCATAGGATCTCCCTCTTAGTCAAAGGTCTTACACGAAATGAATGGACCAGATTACATCTTCCTCCTTGGTTCACATGAATTAGGGTTTGCCTCCATGGAAGCTCATGCACGAGCTCCATTCCACCAATCGGTTCTCCCTCTACAGGCCATGAATCACCACGATCTCAACATGAAAAATGTTCAGAATTCTTCCCTCTACAATCCTATGGTCTTAGATTAGTCTGAAATTCAACAAATCATTCAACCCGAGCGCAACAAGATCTGGTCACCATGAACATACTCTGAGATGCATCATCACAATTCTCCATCAAACTTGCACTAATCTAACCTACAACTAATGGTCATCATTCTGATCTATCAAGCTAACATTCTAATGCACTAACCTAAGAGTTCTACCTCCTAACAGTTTATGGCACCTGCTAACAATTGTCACCAAATCACTCCAAACTCAACCTAATTGCTCTACTAACCTCCTACATTATGTCTAAACTAACAAAGCTATGCCTAACTAACTGAATCAAGCAATTTGAATGAAAACACACCTGGTGCAAAAGCTTGAAAACAGCTATGGAACTCGTGGATCTGAAGCTTCTAGGGTTTGGATCTTGATCAATCCTTGATGTACTTGATTCTGTTTGCAATATTTGGATGAGACTTGGCTTGAATTATGCTGTCCAATGGAATTTGCAGTTTTGATGTTCTTGAAGATAGTGCACGAAAATGGATTCTAACCACCAAATCTTTGCTTCAATTATGATCCAGGATGATGATGGAACAAGATTGAATTGATGTGGATGATGATTTTGTGAAGAATTTGAGGAATTGGAATGAAACTTCAAAGAGAAAGAATGAGAAAGTTTGTGAAATTCTTGGTGAAAATGAAGCCAACCCTTGATCAATCCTCATTTCATGAATATATAGACCCCAAATGAACATTCTAGATCCATCTTGCACATTCCCTTGCCTTCCAACTTTGATCCATTTTTGAAGTGTTTCTTAAAATGCAAGTAACCATGAATATCTTTCTTTTTTCCTTCTAAACTCAAAAAAGTGTTTGAACCATTGTCTTTAGAATGTCTTTTCCATTCAAAATCATATATTGGAAGTCTCCTTTTGGACTCATAAATCTCCCAAACCATTTTTCACTTTGAATTTCTTTGAATTATAAGCCATTTTAGTTCAACTTTTGACCAATTATGCAACTTCATGCTATGAGCTTTTCCAACAATTTGTGACCTTCTTTCTAGACTTAAAATCCCATTTGGAGCAAGTTTGATGTTGTAAGTTTTTCCATTTGAGGCCTCCTTGTATGAGTTTTGGACATGAGTTAAAATGACCTGTAATTCACAAATGCCCAAAATACCCTTTGCTTGCCAAGGCCATAAGTTGAGTTCCACACATCATATGAAGGCATACTATACCATTCTAGAAAGCTAAGACAATGAGGAACAATCCTTATGTTGACCAATAATTCATTTTAAATCTCCTTGAGGGGTAAAACTAGCTTGAAAGTCAAGTCACTTTCACAGACAAAATTTCAGATACCTCAGATGACCTGTAACTTGCAAGGACCATAACTTGAGTTCTATAAATCTCCTTGATGTCTTCCACCACTCAAATTAAAGGTATTGAGATCCTCTACAAGTTTCATGTTGGCCAAGAAGCCATTTGAAGCTAGCATTTTGACTTATCTTGCTTGGAAATTTGACCTAAACTAGGGGATTTTACACAGAAACCCTAATTTAGTAACTCCTCTCCTCCTTGATTTCTCTTGAATTCTCCTTGGCATATCTCCATATCCTTCTTTATATGTCCAATGATGAACCCCACATCTCTCCAATAGACTTGAATGCCCCTTAAATCAGTCAATTGACCTAGGGTTGACCTAGGGTTGACCCAGATGAAACCCTAGTTGACTGTCTTCAACTGTAGCTCTTGTGATCACATCAACAACTTGTCTCCTTCTCCAAATGACTTTATAAGTCCTTCAAGATGTCTAGATACTCTCCATGCCTTCAATTCACAGCTCACAACCCTCTTGTTGATCCTCAGATACCCTCAGCTAGGAGATGGACTCAAGGCTTGATCTGCTGAACTCTTTGCTTTCAAATTCTTTCCTGATGACTTGAATGAGATTGAATTGGGATAATAACCTCTTGATAGGCCTCTAGAGATGAAAATAATGATTGGTCCCCTGTTGTATGACTTGCCATGCTTATGCTATGCAGATGGTTAGTCTATGTACATGACTCTATATGCAAATGCTAATGACATTGAAACATAAACCAAGGAATAAGGTTGGGCAAATTTTAGGGTGCAACAGCCGTGAGCTAAGAAATAAACCTTGCAATGTAGTTTATTCTGCCCAGGAAACCACGAACTTCTTTTTCGGTTTTTGGCGCTGGCATTTCTTGTATTGCTTTTATCTTCGCAGGATCAACCTCAATGCCTCTTTCACTCACGATAAACCCCAGTAGTTTTCCCGACCGTACTCTAAAAGTACACTTGTTAGGATTCAGCCTCAACCTGAATTTCCTAAGCCTCTCAAAAAGCTTCAGCAAATTGACCAAATGTCCCTCCTCCATTTGGGACTTCGCAATCATGTCATCAACATAGACTTCAATCTCATGACGAATCATATCATGAAACAAAGTAACCATTGCTCGTTGGTAAGTGGCCCCTTCGTTTTTCAGACCGAAGGGCATTACCTTGTAGCAAAATGTTCCCCAAGGTGTAATAAATGTAGTTTTCTCCATGTCCTCCGGCGCCATCTTGATCTGATTGTAATCGGAGAAGCCATCCATGAAAGAAAACACGGAGAACTGAGTTGTATTGTCGACCAACACATCAATATGGGGGAGCGGGAAATCATCTTTAGGGCTCGCCCTGTTCAAATCCTGGTAATCGACACACATTCGTACCTTACCGTCCTTCTTCGATACAGGTACTATGTTGGCGACCCACGGAGGGTAAGTGGTGACCGCTAAGAAGCCAGCATCGAGCTGCTTTTGCACTTCTTCTTTGATCTTAACGGCCATATCTGGTCGTGTCCTCCTAAGCTTCTACTTGACGGGAGGACAATCTTCTCGCAGCGGCAAGTGATGGACCACAATGTCAGTATCAAGTCCGGGCATATCCTCGTATGACCAAGCAAAGATATTACTATACTCTCTCAGCTCTCGACCAATCTCTGTTTGACATCACTCTATAATGCAGCCCCTATCCTGACGTTCCTAACCAGTTCTTCAGAACCCAGATTCACAATCTCAATCTCTTCCTCGTGAGGCAGAATGACTTTCTCTTCTTGTTTCAACAAGCGGGCCAACTCTTCAGGAAGGTCTTCGTCTTCATCAATTTCTTCTTCGGCTTGATAGATCGGGCAATCAAAGTCGAAGTGAGTCGTAGAAGGTCCAGAGTCGATGTCATCTGCTATGTGGATCCTGCAATAACAAGAGTTAAGCTTAAAACAAGGATATGCAGGTTAGCACAAACCCTATTGCCATTTTATTGTTTTTCAGAACAAATATAAAACAGGAATAACAGAGATCACAACATTTGAATGCGAAGAAAAACGCCTTTTGATTTATTGGTAAAATGCATGTACATAATCAAACAAGGCCCTGACAATAAAACCGCTATGCCCCGGGTAGGACATAGGGTTGTACAATAATTGGAGAAAGTAAATCATTACTCTTTGCCTGTCACTTGGATGATATCCCTGATGGACCAGTTGTAGAGGCTCTGGCCTGGTTTACTTGGCTGGATCCAAGAGTCCAGGTCGCAATCGCTGTCTTCGCCGTCTTCAGACACTGCATTGATACTTTCAAATATCACACCGCCGCTCGTAAACTGGATCGGCCCTTTACCTCGCGAAGCATTGTGAGAAGAGGAGGCTTCAGCCGTAGGGGAGTATCCTAACCCAAACTTGTTCTGTTTGTTAGGTATTTCTAGAACTCGCCCCCAGCCTGGGGTAGATCCGGCTTAAACAACGGCCCGGGCTTCCTTGAAGGAAGAGAGAGCCATCTCTGGTTTCTCAGTCATTACTGGAGCCACGTCCCTGACTTTAATAGCTTCGAACGCTTGACATAGGGTTTCGTGGATTTCTCCATCCATCTCAACGTATTTGAAGGACGACAAATGGCTCACCATTATATCTTCCTCGCCACATACAGTTACAATGCTGCCTCCGACAGCATACTTAAGCTTCTGGTGCAACGTGGCGGTCACGGCACCAGCAGAGTGGATCCATGGCCGGCCTAAGAGACAGCTGTAGGCTGGCATGATGTCCATAATATAGAAGACTGCGTCGAAAGTTTCTGGCCCAACTTGGATTGGCAGAGTTACCTCTCCAAAGACATGACGCTTGGTTCCATCGAAAGCCTTCACAACCACATCACTGGGTGTGCAAATCAATCCTCGAGTGTCTAACTTCATCAATACCTTCTTCGGAAGAACATTGAGCGAGGACCTGGTGTCCACCAATACGTGGGACATAACTGTTCCCCTACACTCTATCGAGATGTGCAGGGCACTGTTGTGGTTTCATCCCTTCGGCGTCAGCTCCAGGTCAGTGAACCCTAACCCGTTTCCAGCATTCACGTGGGCTACTACCCCTTCCAACTGGTTGATCGAGATTTCCTGTGGCACTTACGTGGCATTCAAAACCCTTAAGAGCGCGTTGCGATGTGACTCCGAACACAGCAACAAATTCATGATGGAAATTTTCAAGGGTGTTTGATGGAGGTGATCCACGATCTTGTAGTCACTCTTTTTGATCAACCTCATGAACTCTTCAGCGTCCTTTACAAGTAAGTCCTTCTCTAACCCACGAGGGGTTTCCTCAACGACTTTACTCTTTCCCTTATCAGTTTCCTCGGCTTTGTCCGCTTTGTCCACCACAACCTCAGGTGGAGCAAATACTCTCCCGCTGCGCGTGATTCCGCCAATTTCCACTAGGTTATCCACCGACTGCCCAGATGGTTCTAGTTCCAACTTTTGTCCCTTACAGTAGACGTCTGCCCCATAGTGCCATGGGACAGCGTTGGTGCTTTCAAAAGGTATCGGCCCGACCTTTGTGATGGTAATCGTAGGCGGCCTGAGTGCAGAAATGGTTATCGTCTGGCGAGGGATGGTGATGGTGGCAACCTTATCATCTTGCTTCAACATTACCTCTTTAGATCCACTTTCGGCCCTTCGGCTAAACTGCGAGATTCCTTCGGTCATCAGACTCTGAATCCCCTCTATCAACTGTTCACATCCATCAGGACGAGTCGCACAGCCCATACACAATTCTCCACAGCCCGGAAAGAAGCCTTTCTTCATCAGCTTGGCTTTAACGAAGCTAAGCGGTGTCCTCAGATCCTTGACATCAGTCAACACATCTAAATCCTCTTCTTCAATAATGGCATTCACCCCACCTCCCCTATGATTCGGCATAGGGTTCTTTGTGACATTCGGCACATTATCTGAGAAATTGATGATCTTAGCATCCACCATATATTGTACCTTGTGCTTGAATGCTTTGCAGTTTTCTATCTTGTGGCCAGGTGCCCCAGAGTGAAAATCGCAAGTTGCATTCGCATCATAACCCGGCGGAGGTGCCCCTGTCAAGGGAGCCAGGGTTCTTTTCTGTACTAGCTGTAACTGAAGCAGAGTTTGTAACAGCTGAGCATAAGACATGGGTGGCGTTTCAAGGTGACGACTTGACAAAGGTGCCCTGTTCTGATACTTTCTGTACCCTTGTTGATTTGGCTGCTGCTACTGCGGCTGCTGTTGTGGTTGGGGTTGCTGGACAGCAGGGATGGTTATGCTAGCCACCTGCTGGCGCTGGCCTTTACCTTTCCTTCGAGCGTTAGACACGGCGCTCGTCTTTCCTTCACGCCTTTTGTTACCATATGGTTTCTTTCCTCCTCCAGCTGAGGATAGATCACCTCCTTGAATTTTACCCAATTTGATCCCATTTTCAACGTGCTCGCCAGTAATGATGAGATCAGAGAAACTCCTTGACATACCACTGACTAGTTTCTAGTAATAGACCCCCGGGAGAGTGGCTACAAACATTTCAACAAGCTCTCGTTCAACCATCGACGGCTGAACTCTAGCTGCTAATTCACGCCATCGCTGAGCGCATTCTTTGAACCCTTCGTTGTTCCTCTGCAACAAGTTCTGCAGTTGAACCCGGTTCGGAGCCAAGTCACTGTTATACTGATAATGGTGCATAAAGGCCTCAGCAAGTTCCTTCCATGTACGCACACTAGTGGGTTCCAAACCCATGTACCATTCTAGGGATGGCCCGGACAAGCTGTCCTGAAAGAAGTGCATCAGCAGCTTCTCATCTTCAGAGTGAGCGAACATCTTTCGGTAGTATGACCGTAAGTGGACACGAGGGCAAGTGGTGCCCTTGTATTTCTCAAATTCGGGTACCTTGAATTTAGGAGGCACCTTGAAATCAGAAATCAATCCCAATTTAGTCATGTCGACCCCCATAATGTTCAGGTTCTCAAAATTCCTCATTTTGTCCTCAAGCGCCTTAAACCTCAGACGTGCTTCAGCAGTCAGTTCTCCTTCAGCACTCCTCTGTGAGAAAAAATCTTCTTGTCGATCTTCTAGCCATGGCTGAGGCCCATACAGATTTCCAGCACCTGTGTTGCCGTTGCCTGGTCCACTGTTGCCATTAGCTTCAAAGTTTCCATTACCGACGCCAGTCGTATTACCATTGAGCCCGATGTTAGTGATCACATTGCCGTTACCACTGCCATTCCCCCCGGTCAGGGGGATGCCACCTTGAGGAGTTTCAACAGGTGGAGGGGCTGGAACATTCCCACCATGGAGTACACCATTGATGTCAACCCTTGAGATCAGAGGCTGGACCAATGTTCTGAGCTGGTCTTGGTCGTTGGCAACCACTTGCATGAGCTCCATGAAGTGGTCCATCCTTTCTCGGAGTTCCTGGACGTCAGTCTGCACTTGTTCCATTGCTCTAACTTGATTTGCTCTGGTCGGATAGCGGTGGATCGGTCTTCGATCAATCCTGGAATAACCTGCGTACACAAAGGGTTAGAAGAAAAAATGACAAGGTGCTCGTTATGCAAATGCTTCATGCAAATGCAAACGTGTGTCTGTGCCTTGGGGAGATTCCCCCCCGATCCTAGTTTCCAAGACAAATAAAGTCTATGATTCAATCATGGAAAAGAAATCCTCATATATTCATCTGAAAAGCCCGCTCGGGTAGCGTACAACTGTAGTCACATACAACTGAAGCAATAAGGCATGACCCCAACCAACAGACCTGGCGGTGATCAACATATCAATGCATAAAACGTACAAAGAGAATGCAAAAAGATCAGGTGCGGCCACGGGCACGGGAATCTTCTATCAACTTCTTTGTAGCGGGATGACCTGGTTGAGCAAGCAAACCATGGGCCAGCAGGTCCCTCTGACTGATGGACTTTGGGAGGTTCTCGGCGACGCTCCTAGAAATACCTTCTTCAGAATGGTTCTCGACTCTTCTCCTTTTAGCATCAGCTCGGAGTTGAGAATCCTGCAAATTCGCCTCGGCCTCAGCCAATCTATACTGGACGTCATGTCGCAGGGGGGCTTCAGCCTCTGTGTTCTCGTCTTTCACCATAATCTGAGCTTCTAGCTCGGCTACTTGCTGCTTCAGCTTTTCTTCCCGCTCTTTGTATTTCGCTATGGTGCTGCTCCAGACCCTCTAGTATTGGGTTAGCTTCCGGTACACTCTGTCTAGATCCTGTTTCTTGGTTGTCAACACGCCATGTACTGACTTCAGATCCAACCCCAGACGCTCCCTAGCATCAGTTTCTTTGGTCAGGTTGGAGCCTAGACGGTTGATCATCTCAGTTTGCTTCTTGCAGGTATAAACGGCTTCACTTTTCTCTTTCCGAAGTTGAGCGATCTCTTTCTCCAACTCTTCGTTGACCTTTTGTAGCTCTTCCTACTCTCGGAGTACCTGGTTGAATTTCTGAATATCAACTGTAGTAGGCTCCTTGTACACGGGAGCACCCAATGGTTCCACGGCAGGAAACGACATTAGAAACTTGGCGGCCCTCTCTCGAACCCAAGTCACGTACGGATCAAAGGCCTTGTTGTTGCTCTTTCCTAGCAGGACTTTCCCCTTCCGGTGAATTTTTCTCCAAGCGTTCTGTACCTGGATCAAAGTGTCACCTTCAAGCGACCCTGTGAAATACAGAGATTCCCGTATTTCTTCCTCTTCAGGAGGACCTCGTAGTGCATACCCAAATTGTCGTACTAGCAGAGATGGATTGTAGTTGATACATCCATTCCTTCCGACCAGGGGGACGTTCGGAAAGCCACAACAGCTATACACGATATCTTGGCCCAGCAGATCTCTATCAAACCAGATGATGCCGTCAGCAGTAAAAACCCATCAAACGTGCAGACCAAGGTGAAGACTCAGCAGAATCAATGAATGGCCCCGATTTAGGAAGATGACTAGCAAACCACTTATACAGTAAAGGAGCACAACATGCCACGTTCTTCCCCTTTCTGTTTTCGTTCTTGCTGTGAACTGAATGGTAGACGTCTCCGAGGAGAGTGGGCACTGGATTCCCGGAGGCAAATATGTGGCAAGCATCCATGCTTATGAAGTCCGGATGACTTGGGAATAGCACGATCCCATAGATACAGAGGGCTAAGAAGGCATTCAATACATCCCATCGACCCTTCTCGGTGAACTTTCGGGCTTTTTCCATCAGGAAAGACAAAAGGAAGCCATGAACTCCAATCTTTCTGGATACCATCCCTTCCAATTCAGAATCATCTACATGAAGAGCGTCAGTCAACTTACTCAATTTGGGTTCACCCTTAACATGGTAGTAGGGCATTTGATTCATCAAAGGCACCCCTAATAGGTCAGAGTACTCTTCCAGGGTCGAGGCGAGGACATAGTCTGGAAACACGAAGCATCTGAGCTGTGGGTCGTAAAATTGTAGCAGGGCATAGAGGCCATTCAACTCGTACGTAGGAAGCTTATACACAATACTCAGAAGTCTCCCCTAACTCTGTCTGAAACTCTCCATCACTGTCTTATCAGCCAAGGAGATCAAAGCTCGCAACTCTCGGATGTCAGGTGTTGGTAGCTTGTAAGCCACAGTCTTCTTCAGTGATGCCATATCTGTCGTGAGGATCAAGATCACTAGAACCAGGGGAGAAATATGCACCTGCAACACAGATACACGTTAATGACATGCAAATAAGGATGCAAACAATGCAAAATGCAATCATGCAGCAGGAGATCAAGACGACTGTGTTGTGGAGGAGGTGAAGATTTTGTATCAACAAAACCACAATACTGCTCTGTCAAGAACAACCAACATATCTCTGAGAAGAAACCCCTGATACCAGACTATAAATCTGCTCTGTCAAGAACACCCATATCTGATGATGAGAAGAAACCCCTGATACCAACTATAACTCTGCTCTGTCAAGAACACACATATCTGATGACGAGAAGAAACCCCTGATACCACTGTCAAGAAAACCAGGTAGTCTAAAGGTTAAGGTTTCCTGCAATAACCCGACCCTGCTCACAGGTATGGACCTAATCACGGAAAAGGTTCAGCATCCTATGCGGTCATCAGCGTCACAAACTTTCAAGAAACGATGATACGATACCCAGAAGGTGTGGCATCATTATCTCTTGAAGCGGCCTTACTTAGCTGAATTCCAAATGATCGGTTCCCAGGGTCTACAATCCTCAGATCCAACAACCCCTCGAGTCCAAAGGACCGATAGGAAGCCATCAAAGAGAACCTCGTCTGAGTGTGGATTACGTGGGAACAACTGCAAGCAAAGCAAGCACGTCCTCCACTAACCCACTCTAATACTATGTAGCTCTCAAGCCTGGGTATGGCTTCTCACTCATCAGAATGCCCCTCCCACAACAATACAGATGATCATATCATGCTGAAAATAAAGTGCGGGAAATAAATGCAATAAATAAACATAACCCAACAAGTAATCATACAAGCGCTAGGATTGACTCTCGCAGGGGACGTTGGATCCCCAAATTGACTCACATAAGGGACGTTGGATCCCTAGGAAACTATCAAGTCCCCAGCAGAGTCGCCAGTTGTCGCTACCGCGAAAATAAGGTGCCGGTAAAACAGAAGAGTCGTCACCTTTCGTTATTTATCCCTCAGAACAGGAAAGGAAACGATCGGAAAAACCTGACAAAAAGGTATAAGACAAGGTCATCGCAACCGTTGTCTGGGTTCGGGAGTCGGTTATGCAAGGGGAAGGTATTAGCACCCCTCACGTCCATCGTATTCGATGGGATCCACGCTTGTTGTGTTTATCTGACGGGTTTGTTTTACTATCTACCTATCAAGGTTGGCTTAAAAAAGAAAAGAAAATGACTCGGCAAAGCGTCGCGCTTTATGCCTACGTATTCTCATCAGAGACTGAGAAATAAGAGTCAACGTAGTTCGGCTAACTACGGGTGATGGGGGAAGGTGGCTCGCCAATACATCAGTATTGTGCCTACGTACTCTCAACAGGTATGAGAGATCAGAGCTTACGTAGCTCGGGATAATACGGCTTACGGGGATTCAGATTCATCTGTTTTATCGAGTAGGGTTAACAAACAGTTCCAGCAGTTGGATGTATGCAGCTCGACCCTTGGAGACTTAGGCGTTACCGTTTGCGGTAGAACTGAGAGTTAGCGACACTCTTTTCTTCAGAAAAGCTTCCTTTGAATTATGGGCCCACGGGGCAAAAAGTTTGAAGTTCGTTTTCTGTCTTTTATGGAAGAACTGTTTTTTATGTTGTTTGTAGTTCGTACAGCACTAGAGACTATGACCTGGGAACGAATGTGTCGCATATCGTTCAAAGGACGTATACTAAACATTCTAGACGATTGAGAGGGGGCCGCTCAATTATCATTACCCAAGTAGCTTAAGGCTCGTATCGCGCTTATACTAACTTGCCTTTATTACGTTTTTTTTACTGTTGTTTGAGATGAGAAGAGAGAACAGGCTCAACTAGGGGAGACTATCAAGTCCTACTGTTGTCATGCCAAGGATTCATCCTATAGTTGAGGTTTGAAACAGGGAACTCCTATAAGTTATCATGCATAGGTTTCAACCTAAAGTTCTAATCATCACTTCCTTATCAAAGGAAGTGAGATTCCTAAGGGATCATGTTAATGGTAAACAGAAACAGATAAAGCATCAGCTGAAACAGTAAACAGTAAACGACTGTAAAATGCATGCAATGCAAGTGAGGGAGGAAATGTGTGTGGGGCATCAGCCTCCACAAGCTCGTCTCGACCTCAAGCCAGATATAAATAACTGCAATCATACAGAAGAAATAAAATAAAATGCCATCAAGCAAATCACAAACCACATAGGCAAGGGAGCTGGGCTCTACCGAATACCCGCAAGCAAAGCCATACAGTAACAATACAAGCAGAGGGAGCAACTCAACCTCTAGTGCAATCATGCTCTTAGCTTAGATCCTCTAACCATGAACTTATTCTAATGCATCAAGCAAATCAAACAAGTCACATCAATACAGTTGCACAGAAAGCAAACAGACAGGAAAGCAGATCAACAGCTCCCACAGCTTCACAGCAAAGCACTCCTTCTGGCAGCAGCTCAGTCCTCAGTCTTTAACTGTTCTTTTAGTTCATCATCTTCAATAGCAAGTATCAACTTGATTTTTCAAGCTTTCAATGCATCAAACACAAGTATCAACTTGTTCTCCAACTTCCAGCTTCAGCTTTTTATTCAATCTCAATTTGATCTTCTTCACAAGTGTCAACTTGCTCTTCTTGATCTTCAAGCTTCAGCTCCAAAGGTAGTCTTCAAACACAGGGAAGTGCAACCTCTAGCATCTTCAATCTTCTAACAAGTAACTCCATCATCTAGCAAGGGAGAAAGATTCATCTAACAAGAGCAAGGTGTGGATAGTGGAAAGCAAAGTGAAGACCAAGGGTCACCTGTAAGCACTCCACCATCAAGGAAAGGTACCCTCAAAGGTTCTACCAATTTGTGAGGAGCCAATCATCCTACCAAAGGAAGGATGAGGCCTTCACAATGGGACCTTACATCATAGGGATGAATGGAAGTGAACAACATCTTCCATGTTTCATGAAGGAAGAAAATCTATTCTAAGAGATCTCCATAAAACCCTAATCCTTAACCCTAAACAAACTATACCAAAGGGAGAGAAAAATTCAAGTCCAAGCTCCATCATGCCTTCCACAGCAGCCCACACATGCCTTCATCATCATCCAAGAGAAAAGGAAGCCACACCCTAATCTAAGGGAACTAAAGAAATCATTCTAGTTGAATTAGCAAGTTAGGATCACCTAAAACCTAGTACTAAAATTAATCATAACTAAAATACTAAAACCAATTGTAAAATCCTACAAAAATAACTATGGGAACCTAAGTCAATCATAACTCTATCATGTTAATTCCAGAGATCAAATCATCAAATAAGTCCTAGAAATAAATCCTAAACCATGGGGTACTAAGGTTAAACCCTAAAACTAGAGCACCTAAAGTTTCAACACAAAAACACCACTTAATTTCATCACAAAAATGTGAGAAAAATACTATGGGAGCATACATATCTAAACTAGCTACACACAAAAAATCAGCTCAAGAATCATCACCAAGTGATCACACAAAAATCAGCAAGACAAGGTATCAACCATAATGAAATTAATATCAATTAAAATAACAAAAAATGAAATTAAAATAAAAAATGCATGAATTCATAAACTCTTAATTTCCTAAAATTCTAGACTTATTCATGAGACAGGGGAAAAAAACCTAGATCAAATTGAGTTATTTTCCTATTTATTATGAATTATTTTCTAAACTATATGAAATGATGAAAATAAAAGAAAAAACAAAAGAAAATAATGAAACCTGCGTGATGAATAGCAATCATTCTCAGTTCATTTCACAAACTGGGCTAAAACGGGGGTGTGGTTATCAAACCGTGCACTAAGCCCAAACCATTTCTATTAGTGAAACACAACGTTTCATCTCAATGTCTCTCTTCAGAGTTTGAAAACCAATCGTGGCCGTGTAATCCTTGCCCAAGTCAATGGTCAAACACCCATCCAATGGTCAATGTGCTTCGTCCCCAAATTTAAATCAGATGGAGGGAACTCTCCAGACGGTGGCCTGAGTTGCAGCGCCACCGTCTTCTCCGGTGAAGTGCTCATCACAGGTCAACAAAAACACCAAAACAAATCATCATCTCACTCAGTTTTTTCTCCTGAACACGAATCCAATCTCTAAATTCACTAATTCTTTCTCTAACTTCAAACCCGATCACATTTTCAGAAAACCACCAAATCTTGATCATCCCAATTCTTAAAAATAATTATCCTAATGTAATCTACTCTCATCAGAGACCACAATCCACTATCCAAACATGATTATTCCTTCAAGAATCTTGAGATATCAGCCTCAACAGAAAATGATCCATGACCTAAAGTGTCTCTATTCCTCAATTTCTTCTACCAAAATCCATCTACATCATGCTAGGAACCTAACCACCTAAAGATTTCTAGCTATCTCTTCATAGATTATGCAAGAAGTTAAAAACTACCAACCTGATTTCAGATGAAGAACAATCACACTTCTTGCTTGATTCTTCCTTCAATATGATCCAGACTCACTCCAAATCTTCCTCTGAATCTAATGCACACCTCAATTTCGCTTGATTTCTCTTCAATGTCAGAACACGATCTTGAGTTGCAGCTCTGCAAAATCCAATGCTCTCTCTGGTTTCCACTTCAAATGCTTCCCAAAAAAACTGGCTGAATACACTCCAAATCTTATATAGAACTCATTAGAATCATCTAGAAAGTTTTGTAAGCTTCCAAATGAGATTTTGCAATTTCAATTTCTCTTTCAAAATCTCATATGCACAGTCACGATTTGCATTCTGTTTGGGCATGAAAAGCCATGGAATCTTCATCTCATGAGTTATTGAACTGATTTGTTATGATTATTTCCTCGTTTGCAATCCAATGGTTCATGTTGATTATGTTACTTCATCATGAAGCAACAAAGTAAAAGTGCATAAAAATGGACTCAAACCAAAATTCTAACATTGCCGAAGTTTCTAAAATGATTTTTCCATTCAAAATGACCTATAATTTTGCCTTGTTTGGACACAAATCAATTTATTTCAATTTTTGGTCATTAAATGCCTTTAATCCTTCCTTTTTCACCACTCCTTGAACCAAGTCCTTCCTTGAGCCATTTCAATGTCTCCTTGATACATGGTCAAGGTTAAAACCCCATTTTGAGCAACTTTCAAGTTGAACAAAATTTCATTTGAGGTGTCTAGGTTGGTGAAAATGACCTATAATCATAACTTCCCAAAATACCCTTGACTTGTCAAAGCCATAACTTGAGTTCTACAAATCCTATCAAGTACTTCTAGTACTCTATGGAAAGATAAGAGAATAAGGAACAACATTAATGTTGACCAAAAGTTCATATGAATCATCCTTCTATGGCAAAAGTGTCATGCAAGTTGGGTAACTTTCAAGCTCCAAATTCACATGCCTCAGATGACTTGTAACTTGTCTGGCTCATAACTTGAGTTCTATAAACCCTATCAAGGACTTCTAGTACTCAAATTAAAGCTAAGGTCATGCTTTACAACAATCATGTTGGGGTCAAGATGAGATGACAATCATATCTTGAGTTAAATTGTCTTGAAGATAGGGGTCAAACTAGGGGATTTTACACTGTCAAGCCTTAGAAACCCTAGCCTGAAACTTCTCAAACTCTTCAATCATGATGAGTTAACCTTGAAATAATTCTTATAACATCTCAATGTATCAATCCATGATCACATGGCTCTTGAATTAGGTCTCAACCTTCTTCAAATCCTCAGTTGACTTAGGGTTGACCCAGTCAAACCCTAGCTGCACCATTCATGGTTGAGCCTTCTTAATCTTGCACAATGACCTGTATAGGCCTCAAAGTGATCTTCACCACTTCTCATGAGCTCTCTCAAGACCCCAAGTCCAACTTCATGACCTCAAAATCATCTGATGGCTTCCCTCAACTCTCAAGTTAAGAGACACACCCTCTTGGGCTTCAACCACTCTTTTTGAGGATCTTTCAACTTCTCTGACAAGGATATCAACCCTTGAACACCTGAATAAGCCTCCCAGATAGCTTCAAAGTCTTGTGTAGCCCTTGATTGGTAATCATACCTCCTGCATACATGTCAATGAAATGCAAATGATAATGCTAATGTGCATGACATGAAACATAAGCTAGGTAAAGAAATGTTGGGCAAATTTTGGGGTGTAACAGTAGGCCAACTACTAACAGTAAGTAACCTTTTATTAAATATCCTATATGCCTTACTATTTTGAGAGTATCCAAGAAAGATACCTTCATCGGCCTTTGAATCAAACTTGCCAAGGTTCTCTTTACTATTATTCAACACAAAACACTTATAACCAAAAACATGAAGATGTAATATGTTAGGCTTCCTTCCTTTTAAAAGCTCGTATGGAGTTTTGTTGAGAATAGGATGGATACACACCCTATTCAAAACACAACACGTCGTACTAATAGCATCGGCCCAAAAGTATTTAGGAAGGTTACTCTCATTGATCATAGTTCTTCCAAAACGTGATTTTTACATTCCACTAATCCATTTTTTTAAGGAGTACGTGGAGCTTAAAAATTATGATCAATTCCATGCTTATCACAAAATTCTTCAAAGAGGTGGTTTTCAAATTCACCTCTATGATCGCTTTGGATTGTAACAATGTTTGTATTTAATTTGTTTTGAGATAGCTTGGAAAACTTCTCAAAAGCTGAAAAAGTATCACTCTTTCTTGCTATAAAATTAGTCCAATAAAACCTAGAGTAGTCGTCCACTATCACAAAAGGATCCATATGGAGGAGTTCAAGGGGTCTCCTTGTAGAAACCACATTTTTAGATTTAAACGAGATCCTTGTTTGTTTTCCCATTTGGCAAGCATCACATAAGTGATCTTTTAAAATTTAGATTTTGGGTAGGCCGACTACTAGATCCTTAGAGACTACTTTATTTAGAAAATCAAAGTTGACATGCGATAAACGTCTATTCCATAGCCATGAATCTTCACTCATGGTGACAAGATATTTAGTACTACTCAACGATACTTCACTCAAGTCAAGCATATAGACATTGTTAACCCCCAGGACTTTGAACACATCATCCTTATTATCATTATGTTCAATCCTGCAACAATATTTTGAAAATGAAACTTTATAGCCTTTGTCACATAATTGACTAATGCTAATTAGATTGTGTTTAAGACCTTCAACTAATAGCACGTCTGAGATAGTAGTAGAAGAGGGATTACCTACACTACCTTAGTCGAGTATAGCTCCCTTGTTACTGTTACCATAGGTCACAAATCCTTTCTTTTTTGCCACAAATTCGATGAATGAGGAAATGTCTCCCGTCATGTATCTTGAACATCCACTATCGAGAAACCATCTTCTCTCTGCAGACTTAAGACATTGTACCTACACAATTCAAACAAGGGAAATAGGTACCCAATTTTCATTGGGTCCTTGGTTGTGAGTGAACCTTTGGTTGCATTTGGGCAACCATTGGAAATACCTTTAGGAACCAAGAATCTCCTAAATCGGAATTTAGCAATGGTGTGACCCTTCTTGCAACAATATAAACAAGTAAGGCTAATATAGGAGTTACATTTTCTATATTTATCTCTAATCACATATGTATACTTTTGATATGGGTTATTCATACTTTCTCAAAATGTGATTGATCAATAGCAAATGTGACTTTAGGTTTTAGAGCCTTGTCTAATTTGGCTTTAAGAGATCTAATCTCCTTTTGCCAAATATGACAAGTTTCACAACCCCAATTTAACCAAGTACTTTTGTCCTCCTCAATTTCAGCTTTTGTTGCTTCCACCACAGAGTTCTTAAGAACTTCTAATTCCTTTTTAGAATCTGAAATCTTTTTCTCTAAATGTGAAAAATATTTATTATTTGAAGCAAAGTGTTTAAAAGCTTCTTTAGTCTCATGGTGTAAAGTATCAAAAGCCTTTTGCAATTCCAAATGAGACATTTTATTAGAGTGATCATATTTAGAGAGTCTTACCTCTTTCTTCTTCCTTTGATGAGCCATGAGACAAAGGTTGACAGATTCGTCTTCATCACTTGAGCTATCTTTACTAGAGGACTCGCTATCACTTTCCCAAGTAATGTATGCCCTTCTAGGTTTGCCTGATTTCTTTTGTTGACGATTTTTCTCTTTTCCTTTGTCTTTCTTTATCAATGGACAATCCGGCTTATAATGACCGGTCTTTCCACAATTGTAGCATGACCTTTTTGATTTTCCACTCTTGTTGCCTTCATTCTTAGAGGACTTTGTTTGTCGTCGAAAGTTGATGAGATTCTTGTTCGAGTGTTGAATACCATTTTTTGGATATATCTATTATATCTTCTCACAAATAGTCTCATATCTTCACTCGTTCGTACCTTCATCATCATCATTAGATTCACTTCCACTTTGCTCTTGTGTTGAGGACTTTGAGTTAGAAGCCTTAAGAGCAATAGACTTCTTGTCTGTGTCTTTCACCTTCTCTTTCTTTTCTCTTTTCTCATGTTTGTCAAGACTAATGAGCAATTGCTCATGTCTATCAAGCTTACCAAATAAAGTTGTGATGTCCAATGTAGTGAGATCATTGGCTTCCTTGATCACCGTGACTTTTGGTTGCCATTCCCTATTAAGACACCTTGAAATTTTATTAGTAGAAACTTCATTGGAAACGGGTCTTCCAAGTGTATTTGAGTGATTGATTACATGAGAAAATCTCTTTTGTATTTCAGCAATGGTTTCACCTTGCTTCATGTGAAAGAGATCAAACTCTTGTGTTAAAGTATTGATTCGAGCTAGTTTGACATCATTAGTTTCCTCATGGGAAACTTGCAATGCGCCCCATATAGCTTTAGCAGTAGTACAATGGAAAACTCTATCATATTCATCAACTCCCAAAGAAGATATTATAATACTTCTAGATTTCCAATCGTAACTATACTTTTTCTCATCTTCTTCGTTCCATTATGCTTTCGGCTTAGGCACAACAACATTATTCGCATCGGTCATGGTTATTTTCATAGGACCATTAGACATCGTCGTCTTGTGCCTACGTATCCTCATCTGGTATGAGAAATCAAAGCAAACGTAGTTCGGGCTGACACGACCACATGTTGGTTCGAGTGTTTTAACTGAGTAGGGTTAAACCTTCGCTCTAGCAGTTATGTGTATTGCTTCTCGACCATTGGAGACTTAGGAGTTACCTATTTGCGATAGAACTAAGACTTAACACACTCTTTCTGAAAATGATTTTTTAAACAATCCCGAAGGATAAAAAGGTTTGATGTTTTATGTTGTGTTTTTTAAACAAGAAGTGGATTGAGTTAAGTTTGTAACTCATGTTGCACTAAAGACTATGCCTGAAGAGCGAATGCGTCGCATATCACCCAAAGGGAATACGCTAAACACTCTAGACAGTTGAGAGGAGGCCCTCTAAACATCATTTCTCAAGTACTTAAGGCTCGTAGCGTACAACATTAATTATCTTTTATTAAATGTCTTATGAAAGTTAGGAAATAAGAAGAGAGGACACAGACTCTAAGGGGAAACTGAAACCTAATTGTAATACCCCAAATTTTACCGTGAGATTTAGTCGAATCATTTCTCATTCCATGTCATTTCGCATTGCATTTAACTAACTACTCACGGGCTGTGCAGCTTGTTGGTTTTGCAGGAAAATACCAGGTGGCACGCTTTTTGTTTCACAAAGGGCAAAACGGTCATTTGTTCACAACCGGCTGTCAAGCTTGAATTTTGAGCTGTAATCAGGAATTTTGGTTTGTTTGATCTAATTGGGAGGGTTTAATCAGAAATGGTGTCGGAAGCGAAGCTGATCGGATAAATTGAAAAATTAGAAATTAATAAAAAATGTGAAGTTTCATTCCATTTGTGTGTTTTTAAATTAATCGTATTGCATTGCATCGTCATTTTATTCTAAATTAATTTCATTTAGTTCTATTTTATTTTTCATTTCATTTTAAAAAAATAAATCATTTCATTTTAAGTTTTATTTCATTTTAAAATAAATCATCTCATTTTGAGTTTTGTTTTCATTTCCTTTTAAATAACTTCATTCTTTAAAAAAAAACACTTTATTTCATTTGTCCACATTTTCATTTTTATTATTAATTCTATTTTCAATATTATCTTTATTTTATATTTTAAATAAAAGCATATATTTGCATTAGTTTTCATTCTCATTTGCATATCCAAAATAAAATAAATGAATTAAAGACTGTTATTATTAATATTATTTCCTTACGAAAGTGATGAATAAATAGAGAAATTTTTATTAATAAGTTTAGTTCTTTACAAAAAAAAATAGTAACTAGATAAAATTACAAAATATATAAGAAAAAATTACATTTTTTTCATAAAAATATAAAAATTTCTAAAGTTCTTCATGCTCCGAGTTTCCGATCTTGTTCGTACCTGCACACAGAAAAATCACAACGGAAAAATAAGAGTAAAATGTTAGATTATTTTTGACACCCTCAGAAAAGTCTCATCACCGGGTGTCGGGAGAGCACGACAATTGTCGCAACCAACTCCCACTCTAATTCTCGACCTCGGCATTGAACCAGTAATATCTGTTCTTTTCAGGACAGCCGGGAAGAAGAGAAAAAGAAGTTTATGCCGAAAAAGTGATTTTGCCAAAAAATGGTTTTCAAAGCCAAACAGATCATTAACAAAATCCCATCCAGATATCCATTTCTATCATGTAAATATTATGGAATCCAAAAGTCCAAATCTAAAGTTCAGAATCAAAAATATTCATGGATATCTATAAGCAATCCAACAAAGCCAAATCCGGAATCAATTCCTGGATATCCAAAACAAATCCGTATCCAATCTGTGAAGAAAAATCCAAATCGTAAACAAGATCATATCAAAACCATAAGAAGAGTAATGCGAGAATAAAGGCTAAGTCAAGCAAATCGCCAGATCAGCGAAATTCCAGAAAAATAAACAAGTTCTAAGATCCACAAATTAGTCGCCTGAAAAGGTGAATCCATCAACACATTTTTGCCGGCAAAATCGCTGTCAACGTTGCAACAACATCGCAACAAACAAAGCCAGTTCGATTTAAATCTGCAATACCCACAAACATTAAACCGGTCAACAATCCAAACAGACTCGAACCGGTTCCTCAAACTTGTTCAAACTAAAACCAGCAGATTAAAAATCAATGCCAGGAATCCGCCGTGATTTTTGCAACTGGATCCGCAGATTAAAGTCCACAAAACCCAACATAAAGAGGATATATAAGAGAAAAGATACAAACCCTAAAGGGGGGTGGAAGCGGCGCCGGCGCAATCGAACGGATTCAGAACTCTAAGAGGTTCATCACTATCTATTGGACTCAGAGAAATCCAAAGGATCTCATCATCATTGTCCCAAAACTGAAGCAGAAGAGGAAAATAAATCCACTCTTCACCGAGAGTTTGCGGCGGCCGTAAGCTCCCTTAGAGGCTCACTTTCGCGAAACCCGTCACCATCAACGTCATAGCCCCACCAACAGCCGCGACTTTGTCATCGGAGACGGAAAGGTGAGTATGGACTGTCAATAATTGTGTTTAGTTTCCATTTTGATCTGTTTCAGGTAACACGGTGGTAGGAAGGTCAGGAAAAGAAGAGGTTTTTGAAACTTTTGGACTGTAACCATGGCTACTGGCGGCACATGCAAGAAGTGGAAGAGGAAATGCAAATGAAACCCTAACAAGACCAAACGAAAATCGGGCCAAACTCCCCTTTTATTCCGGTTTCTGTCTTATTTGTTTTATGGTTTTAGTTCATTTATTTTTTATTTTGTTTATAACTTGTACTAGGAGTTAGTGTTAAGTTTAACCAAAATCATTAAGTTTAATTAAATTTAAAGCAAATTTTTTTTGTTAAGTCTAACTTTTTTTATTAAAAATTAAATTAAACTTTTGCATAAAGATTAAACCTAGCTTTCCTTTGAAATTAATTTGGTCTTCCATTCTCATTAAATTTAAAGTAAAATTTCCTTTGTCAAAATAAAATTAAACTCTTTTCTTAATATTAAAATTAAACCTTTTTAAATATTAAAACTAAATTTGTTTGCTAATTAAAAAAATTAAACTCTTTTCTTAATATTAAAATTAAACTTTTCTTCTTTTGAATATTAAAGCTAAAACGTCTTTTTTAATAATAAAATTAAAACTTGTTTTTGAAAATTTAAAAATTAATCTTTTTTTTTAGGAAAATTAAACCTTTTTTTCCTTAAATAAAATGTAAAATTAAAAACTCTATTCTTTAATAAAATAAAAATTAAGCTCTTTTTTTTCATAAAAACATTTTAAAAAAAATTATTTTCATAAGAGGTTAAAGACCCTATTTCTTTTTTCCTTAAAAGAAACTTTTTAAAAAATATATTTTTAAGACCCTTGTACTAAGGCTTTAAAAAATTTTCTAAATTAAAAATTATTTTAAAAAAAAAACTACTTAAAATTTAATGTAAATTAAATCTCTCATTAAAACTTCTTAAAATTTAATGTAAATTTGAATTCCTCGTTAAAACTTCTTAAAATTTAATGTAAATTTGAATTCCTCATCAAAACTTCTTAAAACTTAATGTAAATTTAAATTTCTCATTAAAATTACCGTAAATCAAGTTTTTTTCATTAAAACTTATTGATTTTTTTATTATTATTTAAAATGAATTAAATTTGGATGCAAATCAATTTTTTTTTTTTTTTGTAAATCAAATGTTTACTAAAACTTAATTTAAAATAAATGTTTAACTTAAACAAAGATTTTTATTTAAACTTAATGTGAAACTCTTTTTAAATTAAAATTTAAGTAAAAAAAAACTTAAAACTTTTCTTAAATTCAAACTTTTTCTAAATTAAATTTTTTTTAACTCATCTTTAAAACTTAAGATTTAAAATCACTTCTAACCTTCAAACCATTGTTAACCAAAACATTTTTTTAAAAAAAAAAGAACATAAAATTTACAATTAAAAACCATTTTTTATAATTTATATTTAGTTTATTTTTTTTAACAATTTAAAATTATTTTTTCTGATAACTAATAATTAAAAATATTTTAGTAATTTCTAGTTAGTAAAATTTTTATAACTTATAGTTAGTATTTTTTTTGTATCACTTATAGTTAGTTTTAATTTGAAGTTAAGATTAATTATTTTTAATAAAAATTTAAAAAAATAAAAGAATTCATAATCTAGCCGTTTCAATTTCGTCTAACCCCATTGTGTTGTTTGTTTCAGCTTATTATCGTCATTTCATTTATTCATACTCTTTTTTGGCATGGATGTAATTTATGCGAGGTCATGATCGCAGTTATTTTTTTTATTTTCGCAGTTGTTTTGGGATTTGTAATTTTCGCATATTCTTTACCGTTTCTTTACTTTCCGCACCTTAGTTATGCCGCTATTTTGTCTATTTGCATGTTTTACCGCTATTTCCCCTCCGAAGGAATAGGTCTAAACAGTTTGACCGTCGAGTCAATAACCCTAACCTTTGACCGTTTCAAACCCTAATTAGCCTAGGCGTCCCGCCGTGGACGAAAATACCCTTTACCCTAGCTTTTAGGTCAAAGAGTTGCCGTACTCTATTTTCGGGTTTCCCGCCGTGGAATCCCTAATTTAACCCTAATTTCAACTTGCAATTTAACGTAGAAATAGGAGTTTCAAACTCCACGTAAGCGGTTCCTTAAGAAACGCTTATTCCCATTGAAACCTTGACCATAGTCAAGAAGTTTCTAACCTCCCTTTCGAGGGGAACTATGATTACTCTGATTCCATTCCCTATCCAGGATACATAGGCACAAGATGTGACGTCTTGCCGAGTAAACTTAGGACTAACCCTTAGGTCTTGTAGGTCACTCTATCTCTTTGCTCAATATATACTTAAAACAGATAATAAAATAAAATAGTACAATAAACAAAAGGTTCCTGTAGAGTATTACAGAAGTTTAGGGTGCTAGTACCTTCCCTAAGCTTAACCAACCCCTTACCTAGGTCTCTCCCCGCATTGTGTTTACGATGCAAAAATAGGTTTTCTCTCTTTTGACCTTTTCCTTCAGATAAATCAAAGATCGGTTGTGAATTAAGAATTGTGATTCAAACTAATTAATAGTTTGATATCCTATTTCCACCGCAACAGAAAATGGCGACTTCACTGATGGACCAATGACTTTAGGCACTTCTTAGAACCTTGTTCTGCAGGTACAACTAACCTTAGTACATACCTTATTGGGATGGGTAGACCCTAACTCCTTACACATACCTTTAACCTAGGACTTATGAATATATGTGCATTGCATCCATAAAAGCATCACATTGCATTTGTCGCGGTGAAAATCGGATACCAAACTATTGATTAGTTTGAATCTTTAACTCATTTTGCAACCGAACTTTGATTTGTCCAAAGGAAGGGATAAAGATCTAAATTCCCCCAATGCAATGCAAATGCAAGGTTTAGAGAGTTATAGGTTCGGGGGTTGGTTAAACTTAGGGAAGGTACTAGCATCCTAAGTTTCTGTAGTACTCTACAGGAACCTCTTGTTTTATGTTTGTTTATTGCTAAGTGTTTTTATCTGCTTAATGGTTAAAAGACCTAGGGGTTTATCTCTAAGTATACTCGATAAGATATCGCATCTTATGCCTACATATCCTTACGGGAGTGGAACCAGAGTATCTGTAGTTCCCCTAAAGAGTTTGAGGAGTTCTTTGACTGTGGTCAAAGTTCCTGCGGGTTTAGGATAGTTGATTGATTAGGTTTAGGAGAAGAAATGCGTTGTCATTTTAAGGGAGATTTAATCGCCACAAGTTGTAGGAAAATAGTCTTTGCATCGTCTTAAGAAAAGGGCTCAAGTACTCGGATTGTTTGACGAGTACGCCTTTATCTCTCTTAAGGCAAAGTCCCTACGTGTTGATTGTATTGTTGTGGGGTGGAGATTCTATCTCGCTTAAGATGATTTCGCATCTTTTCTCTATTGTGTTTGAATATATTTGTTGTAGTGTTGATTGAGTTTGTTTGTATTGTGTTGGATTGTTTTCCTATGTTGTAAAATAAAGAACAGTCCTTCCTATGGGGTAGGATCTATTCTAGGAGATCGACTTGAATGGGATCAAGGATCAAGCGGGAGTATGATGCAAATGAGATGCACTACACACAATTGTTGAATCATGTGTAGGTTTTTCCTTTGGACGGAATGCGATGCGATAAAAGTAAATTGCGATAATGTAAATGCAATAAAGTAAATTGCGGAAAAGGTAAAACATACACACGCATGAAAGCGCTACGTGAGTGTGTGAGTTGTGAATGAAATAAAATTGGATAAAGTAAAACGCATGTACGCATGAAAGCGCCGAAGTGTGTGAGAGTGAATGTGTCGTGAATGTGAGTGTGCACGATTGATTTGTATTTTCGATGTTGATTGATTTTAATGGGTGTTTGATTAGAGAAGAAAAGGTTTATAATAAAATTCAATAATGATCTTAATTTTATTATAAAAAAACTTAGGTGAAGTTAAATTAAATTAATAATGGTTATGGAATAAAAAGAGTTTTTATTATTATATATTTCTAGAAGTTAATTAAATACTAAGGATTTTATTATTAACTAAATAAATTTGACAAAGAGGTGTAATTATTTATAAAAGTTTTTTTTAGTGAATAAATACTATTTTAAAAAAGTTATTAAGTTGAGAAAGTTAGAAAAATATATTAAATAGGAATTAATAAGACTTTTAAAAGTTGCTTTTAGTTATTAACATAAAGAAAAATATAAGGTTGATTAAATTGGAATTAAAAGATAAAACAAATAATTATTAGATAGAATGAATTATTAAAGGACTAATAAATTAATTGAAAGATAAAACTGATTTTGATTAATAAAAGGTTATTAATTTATTTAGAAAAAAAGATTAGTTAATTAATTAAATAAAAAGGTTAAGTGTTGATTAGAAAAAAAGCTATTAGTTAATAAAATAAAACTGATTAAATAAAAATAAAAACAGGTAGATTAATGGGTGATTAGCGACTAAGAGAGGGTTTAGTGGAGATTAGCAGTGATATGGTGATTACGTGTGATGTTGTGTGCGTGCAAAGAGGCCAAACTGCAGATACAAAAAATGGAATGCGAACGCGTAAACCCTAGCCCCCCCCCCCCCACTTTTCATCCCCAAATCGAATTCCCAGTACTCATCTTCCTCTCTTCTCTCCCTAATCGCGACCGGTTTCCTCCATTTACCATCTCCTCCCATGTTTCGAACCTGAAATCAAACCAGAAGCATCAGTAAATCAATGATATGGATAGGGATAGAGATTTACCAAAGATTGGTGGTAGCGGCAGCGTTAGAGATGACTGAGTGGATTCGCGGCAGCCGGAGGTGACGAAAATGAATGTTTCGTCTGTGGGACTCGTAGCAGCGTGTGGTGGCTTCGTCAGCAGGAGAGATAAGTGTTTCTTCTCAATCTATTAGGTTAAGCGAACATATGTTTTGTGGTGATTTTCCCCGTTTTTTTCTCTTCCTCTCCTAAGCCTTCTTTCATAGGCTTCAGATTGAAAAATGCCTTGATTGAATTTGATTGTTGTCTTGAATACTGATTTGGAATTTCCAAATTTGGGATAAATCAGATTTGAAAACTTCCCCTTTCGTTGATTGTAGTAATACGCGTTAAATGAAAATCCCAATCCTGTGATATTATTGTATCCATCTGATTAATGCTTTAATTCAATATTGGATTTGATTTGGTCTTGAATCGAATCTTTTTTCTCAAGTGAATATTCTCTGATGATTTTGCTAACTCTGGCTTTGTGACCTGGAAGGTGTAGATAATGATGATTTTGGGCCAAGGGAGGAATTAGCAGCCCAGAAAAATTAAGCTTGCATCTGATACGTGAAGCGCAGATGTTTGCTGATATCTGATTTCATCATGGCCTATGTACGGTTTTACGTATTTCCAACTGGTAGTGATCAATATTCGTATATCCAGGATTGGTAATGTCATGAGGAGCACAAGCGAATTTTTTCATTCCTGGGCGCTTGACTGGTGGATCGTGATGTTTGTGAGAATGCCACTAAATCTGCAAGTGATAGTTGCGTGTATGGTGAAGGCCACTCAGAAAACTCTAAAGTAGTTGACTCTCCACATATAGGACTCACTGTACTGTACGGTTGCATTACCTCTGGAGCAGTAGCTCTATCACAAGGAGGAACTAATGTGGGCAAAACAAAGCCAATCTGGCCTTCACTAATATCAAATTTAACATGAAAACTATTGGAATGAATCTCAGGAGCATTTGTGACTCAGGAAACAGACTTGAAGCCAATGCCTTTCTTCCATATGTATCCGATACTGGACCCCTTTTTCGTTGAATTTCCAACATCACAAAGTGCTCTCATGTTTTGAGCAGAGAATCCTTGTTCATTATTCAGTACAGCAATACCAGAATCTTGAAGAATGAAATCAAGAGTTGGCTCTACACTTTCGGGGTAATTATTATCATCTTTGCCATTTTAAAGTGAATCTTCTATGTGGCTAGTCATAGATTTGTCAATAGACTCTTCTGCATCAACTGTTTGACTAATTTCAGTACACCTTTCATTAAGCCCACATGGCACTAGTGATGTAACCATATCTACTTTAGGAATGAGAGACTTATCCAAGAATTCTTGGTCATGCTTCAGTCCTGTGCTTATTTTAGTTTTGCCATCTTTTAAGCATGAAACATGAGCACAAAACTGATCAAATGTGTTGTTCTATGTTCGATTAATTCTTTGGGAACTCTTAATGTGCAACAAGTTTCTTCTTGCAGGGAAAATAGGATGGTACGAGATGCTTCAGAATGATCGTTTTGTTCAGATGAGAGAAACGGTTGTCGGTGGGGGGAGATACAGATGTATGCTTTGCGGTGAACGGGGATGCCATTGAGGCATCACCAAGCTTGACAATGGGTGCACGCCCATCTCCGTCCTTATTAAGCTCATCTATCATCTTCTTAAGCTTATGTCTTTGCATATCAACAGCTGTTTGATGACAGTTAACAGCTGAATGGCTAGTGGAGTCTGATTTAGAAGCAACTTTGGTTTTTTTTGAAGTGCCTTCTCCACTTAGGCTAATACTCTTTCCAGATGTTCACCTGCATTCTTAGATTTCTTTTGCTTATTAGGTTTTGAACTGTCTTCGGCTGATGAATCTGAAGAGGAGCTTCCACCTTTAGCTGGCAGCATTGCATTCAGAAGAGCAACTCCTACATGGGCCTGCTTCAAAACTCCAACATCATTGGTTCCATCCCCACGCATCAATGTTACCCGCCCGACTGTTTTAAAAGTGATCAAGATAAGTTCCTTTTGCTCAGGAGCAACTCTAGCAAAAAAAAACCTTCACATAAGGAATAACCAGGAGATGAGCTGATGCATTAGGTGGTAATGCAACTGGTGGTTGTAAGAAAGAACCTTGTGAAACTGGCTCTAGGTTGTGACTCTTACTTTCATTCCTGCTATCAACCGTAGGAGGAGAACTCCATGCTCAAATGGCTGGCTGATAGGTGAAGTTATAGGCAAATTTCCAGAAGGTATCGCGGAAGGAGCTGGAGAAATTGGTGAATGGTGAACAGTCTTGGTGCTTGGAGAGATTGGTATGAAGTTATGGAAACTCTGAAGTATGGTTGTGAAGATCAAGTTCAAATTCTGATTTAGGACAACAACTTCTAATTTCTTCCATGTGTATGTAACAAGGCGAACATTGATATGGGATTTAGTCGTTGGTTTGCACTTCTAGGCTTGGCATCACTCTCCTTTAGGAAAGTAGGAAAAAAACACGGTACGACCTCTTTCTTCTCCTCTAAATCTCAGTGTGGTTTTCCGTCTGCTCAAATTATTTCAGTAATATCAATTGGTTTCTTCTTCTTAGACTCGTTTCATGACGCTAATCCAGTCTAAAACTGCAGGTAGGTTGTCGGTGTTTCGAACGATGTTTACGGCGGTGGAGCCAAAGCTTTGAGGTGACAGAGAAATGTAGAAGATGTTGTCGGCGTGACCGTGTGACATGGTGCTGCTGCTCTGTACCAGACTTAGAAGAGATTGCAAGTGTAGGTGGGATATTATCAAAACGGAAGCCCTGAAGCTTGCGGTTGTAAATGAGTAGTAGTAGTTTATGGTTCCAATTGTAATATTAATACCTGTTGTACTTTGAGTTTTTTTTTAAACGAAGATAACAAAATCTTTGAAGTTGGTCTGAGATTCTAAGAGATAAAAACAGCTTGAAACTTGCTTAATATGTGATTGAATATCGGATTCGGAAATATCCCTTTGCCTTTTCCTTTTCTTTCTCTTTTTTCTTTAAAACATTGCAAGCAGATTTTAAGACTATATGCGATTGACCTTATGATAAGCCTTGAGTCTTTAAGTGTGTCATGGCAACAACAACACTAAACAAGAAGTTTGAAGCAAGGATAGGCTTTAGAATTTTGAGTTACTTTGAACTTGAATGTCTTGCCTTATTGAATAACTTTGAAGGTCCTTGATTTTGGGAGGTTGATTATCACCCTTGAATTTAGAGTTCAAACTTGATGCAAATTACCTACAATCTCTTACACACTCATGGGCCTTGAATTCAAAGAGGCTTAATCACTTGAGGCCCATGTTAAGCCCAAACCAATCTTTTGGAAAATGTATCTCGGACATAAACCTTGGGAACTTAGCGCTTAAATTCGAATCAAATCTTAACCAATATCGCTTCGGAGCCTCAACGAAGGGAAATCAAACCTCTTTAAAACACGACCCATATCCTGAGGGATCCTTTAGAAAAGAGATACAACCTGACATTTCTCTTGCCACAAAACCAAAGATCCACTTTTCTTCATGAGTATCTATTGAAGCTTTTAAGAGATACCGACAAGAACCTTAAATTGAATCAAGCCCAAATGACCCTGTCTTTGAAATTGTGAGAATGAATATTGGTCCACTTGGAATTACTGCATCTGCACAAGTCGGTTAGCCATAATAAACATGTACATAAAATTACAAATACAAGATGTAAGAAAAAAAATGCAAGGAAGTGGGATCTTAAGGTCCAAAATTAGGGTGCAACAGATGCCCCTATTTAAGTTTCTTCTATCCGGAGGTATGGAGATTGAAATCTCCGTCTCGACGAGATAGGAGGGACTTAAATACAAACATTGCACGAATTTTTGGCCCTAAGAAGCCACTGCATGCATCTGATATGAGATGATATGAAAATGCAAACAAACAGGGGTGTCCTATGGAGAAATGATGCCACAGGGGAGAAAAACTAGACACAACACACGGGAAGAACAGGCTCAACAGAGCGAGACTCCACGGGGAAAGATTGACAATCACAAAGTGTCTGTAAATATGTTGTGAAGAACTTGGAAGAGAAATCCTCTTGAGGAATCTACTGTATATGTCAAATGTAATTGATTCAAGATATCGTCTGGAGAAGTCTATTATCGAGACTTGTAACTGTAATTGAGAATACTTTTGCCAAAGTATGTACTGTTAAGATCTGTAAGGAATCTACTGCCGAGATTCTATGTTGAAATCTGCTGGAGAAATACTGCTGACGAAGTCTTCTGGAAGTCTACTGCCGAGATTAACCAGGAATTACCCACTACCGAGGTCTTCTGGGAATCTACTGCCGAGATTAACCAGGAACTACCTACTGCCGAGCTCTTCTGGGAATCTACTGCCGAGATTAACCAGGAACTACCTACTGCCGAGGTCTTCTGGGAATCTACTGCTGAGATTAACCAGGAAATGAAATGGAACTACCTACTGCCGAGGTCTTCTGGGAATCTACAGCCGAGATTAACCAGGAAATGAAATGGAACTACCTACTGCTGAGGTCTTTTGGGAATCTACTGCCGAGATTAACCAGGAACTACCTACTGCCGAGGTCTTCTAGGAATCTACTGCCAAGATTAACCAGGAAATGAAATGGAACTACCTATTGTCGAGGTCTTCTGGGAATCTACTGCCGAGATTAACCAGGAACTACCTGCTGCTGAGGTCTTCTGGGAATCTACTGCCGACATTAACCAGGAAATGAAATATGTTCGAATGACCGTCGTTGTAGACTGTAGTTATCGTTGTAGACTGTAGTTGTCGTTGTAGACTATAGTTGTCGTTGTAGACTGTAGTGTAGAGCTTCACAGGGGATCTTCGAAAGAGATGTGAGCCGGTTGTACGTCTTCTCAAATAAAGAGAGACTAAACTTCTTCGACTTCTTCGGGGAGATGTCACTTGATGGAAGTAAACTTGTGCGATGAACTCGCTGGGGAATATATTCCTGGGGAGTACCTTTGCTGTTGTAAAAATATGCGAATTCTCAAATGAAGAGAAATGTCTGTAACTGTCTTCTCTGATGAATCAATAATGTTGAAGGACCCACTAAGGGTAAATGAACTGTCTCGTAGGAATCGTCGTTTGTTGTTTTGAATAAGATCCTGATCAAAACGAGTTGCTCAAATAAAGAGATTGTTATAGTCCAAATGTAGATGTTCGAGAAAAAAATTGTTGAAGAAATGTTTGCCTTCATGAATATTCTTCCTTGGGAATAGGGTGCAAACTAAATGCACACTTGATCCATGTTCAAAAGGTTGGAGATGTCCACGATGTGATTGTCAAGGACCGAAGTTCAATTCAGGAAATATCTGAAGAGAAACTGTCAAATAAGACTCGACCATTGAGGCATGAATTCAAATGGGATTTTAACTAAACAACCGTCTTCCACGAGGATCGAACTTCATGGGGAAAATAAAACATTATGCTTTTTCTGCCTAGGGTCGACAAATCTAATTGGAGGGATAAGACACACCCGAACACCTAGGGATAACTACAACCAAAGCGACAAAACACAAAGAGTGCAAACAAATGCACATGCTATGTTGTCTACTTATATGCTGCGTGTATGCCTGTGCTGACAAGACAAACAGAAAGAGGTGATCGGAGATGAAATAAACATCTCGAAGCAGGCATCTCGACCAATCTTCTAAGATAGAAGTACCACTGGGGATAGACGGAGAACTGAATATGGGATCACACTCCTGCTTCAGGGCTTCACAAGCTTCTCTTGGGGGACTAGAGATCAATCCACTTGGGGATGTAACATCTTGATAAGTCTGAAAGGTTATAGACGGAGGTACCCAAACTGAAGTTTCATAGAGGATAAAATAAATATCCTGGGTCATCATGGTTGTTGAACATGTTGGAGTTGAGCTTCCTGAGGATGAAATAAACATCCACTCCGCTTCAAACTTCAAATGCCCCAAGTCACATGGTGTAGAAAAACACCTCGAGAGGATTTTATAGAAAACATGATGTCCAAATGCCCCACTGTTTTCAAACTCTCTAGAGAGATTCACCGAATCTCGATGTAACTGCCCCTGATTGGCGGTATAACTGAGTCTTCCAATTTGTGCTTTAGATGAATCCAAACTCGTACGGATCAGACTTCTTGAAAAATAAATTGCCCCAGGTTGGCAAGGTCTTCTAGTCCATCAAAGTCCATTTGTAATCTTTCTAAGATATCAAGCGATTTTAGCAAGTCAGAAATGTTAATTCTAAAACGGGTAACGCAACACGCGTTTGTCTTGAAGTTTTGAAAAAAGATATCACAATAACTGGTGACCGAGATCACTAGTTAGGATATAAATTAAAATTATTTATAAAGCCGATTTAATTTGAGCATAGCTCAAGGAGTCAGGAAACGATATCTCGTTGAGTATGCTTTCGAACTAAACCTTACTTCAATTAGGACTTTGAAGGTCGCATATGGGCTTAGTTTATGACTCGTAAAGTGGAGGAATAAAGGGTTAGGATATTTGTGCCCCACTCAATTTTTTTTGAAAGATGTTCATCATTTTTTGATATCACCCTGCCCCAGGCTAAAAACGAGGTTTCGGTTTGGGAGAAAAAACAAATCTTTTCTCGAGGCTTAAAAGAGGGGTTAACTATTTTTGGTGTTTAGATGGTTGGAAAAATGCCTTACATCATCAGTACGGTTTTTATTCGAAGCATACAACAAGAAATCATGCGTTTTACTTCATCATCCTCCTTCCAATTCTTCACCAAAGTGAGAAGAGTTGGGTAAAGTCGGTAATATAAATTATTTTGAAAATAATTTGAGTGAAAATGAATGGATTTCTTCAAGACAAACACTTATTGCATTACTTATTCAAAATAACAAGTTCTTACATGCCAAAAATACTTTTAATCAAAGAAACAAAAACACCAAAGAAAAATTAAGTAAAAAGCCAGACAAGCCCTTTTATTACGCCTTGAAATGGAGAGGCCTGCAGAATCGTCCGATGTGTAGTCTTCTGATAACCTTGGATCATGTCCTCAGAGGATGAGCCATGTTGGGGTTAGGATTAGAACCCTCGAAGGATAAGATTCCGCTCTTAACCAATTCTTGAACGTCTGCCTTCAAACCATAGCAGCTCTCAATGTCGTGTCCAGGAGCACCTTGATGATAAGGGCAAAATTTGTCAGCTTTGTACCAATACAGGAGTTTCTCGGGTACTTTAGGTGGAGCTCTTGTCTGGATGTGACCTTTCTGAATCAAAACTGGAAACAGATCAGCATATTTCACAGGGATGGGATCAAATCGATGAATTACCTCTCTTGGAGTATCCAGAGGCATCCTCTGATACCTTCTCCGAAGCCGTCGATTCTGTGGTTGATCTGGAGAAGCCAACTTTTGCTTAGGAGGTGGTTGTTGTTCACGCTGAGCGGGCATTGCATACTGATGTTGAGGACGGGGTACCGAAGCTATGAATTCTCTGGAAGGTCCACTGTCATCTTCATTGTCTGGGGCTATACCCAAGTTGTGATGGTATTGCTTCACAAAAGAAACATCTAAGTCTTCCCAAGACTAAATGTGGTTACTTTGTAGCTTCATGTACCATATCAAGGATGTCCCACATAAACTTTCTTGAAAGCAGTGAATCATCAGCTTGCCGTTGTCAATATAAGCAGTCATCTTTCGACAAAAATTGTCAAGTGGTATTTTGGACAGCCGATACCTTTGTAAATTTCGAAGACAGGCATCTTGAACTTTAGAGGAATAATCACACCTGGAACTAAACATAGTTCATGAGCACCAAGACCTGATGCGGTATCTCCTCTCATCATCTTCACTTGTTCTTGGAGACCACGAAGTTCTTTCTCCATTGCTATGAATTTAGGATCATCCACTCCTTTCTCAGCAGGAGTATTCTGGGGGTCAACAAACAGGTTGTCTTGCAAAGGTTGAAGTTGCACAGGAACATCCACTTGTTGCACAAAGTCGTTGGTGGAATAGCCGAATGTCGAATCAGTCCTTACTTTGAAGCTAGTCATGTAATCCATATCTTCCGTTCTCCTTACTATCCTTAAGTAATACTTCAAGCTTGATCAGATGGGTGAGATGTCAACTGACAGACGAGGATAGAAAGACGGATGAGGATGCAACGGAGAAGAGACACATGCATATGCTAAAATGCTAGATGCTATGCAGAATGCAGGATGAAATTTCAAGAAACTCAAGTTGTCTTCGGTATTGTTGCGGTGAAAATTGGATATCAAGCTATTGATTAACTTGAATCATATTTCTTTTACAACCGGTCTTTAATTTATCCAAAGGATAGGTCTAAAGAGAGAAAGAACCTTTTGTGCGATGTAACAACAACGCTTTAGAGATTCGGGGATTCGGGGGTTGGTTATATCTAGGGAAGGTATTAACACCCTAAATATCTGTAGTACTCTACAGGAACCTTTTGTTTATTACTTGCTAGGCTGTGAAACATGCATTGGTTTAATTGGGAATTGGGATAAAAATAAAATAAAGGCCTAAGTGGTTTTCTAAGTTTGCTCGCAAAGGCGTCGCACCTTTTGCCTACGTATCCTGACTAGGATAGAATCAGAGCAATCGTAGTTCACCTCACAAGGGAAAAGAACACTTGATGATGATCAAGGTTCAAAGGGGAACAAACATGACGATGTTTGTGTGGAGTTTGACAAAACTCCCTAAACTAAATTGTAAAAGGGGGAAGTAAGAAATCATGACGATGATTCTTACACAGAGTTGACGAACTCTTTCCTAGGGTTCTAGTTGAAGAACACTCCTAGTATGGGTGGGTTTCTTAGACTTCAAGAAAAGTCTAAAGGCTTCTAGTCTAGGGTTAAGGTGACTTAACAAAGTCAAGGGATAGCAGAGATTTTGGTCCAAGACATTGACAGTCAAGTGGACAGACCTTCCTTTGGAGGAACAGTATTGTCGGCAACTGGACGAAAGCTAACGAGCTCCGTCGCTTAGGGATAAAATAAAATACAAACATCATTCAAACATTCATGGTGACAACTAAATACAAAGATTAAAGATGGAAAGCAATGATGACAATCAGAGCAATTGTTTTGGTACGAGAACCGTGACGACAGTTCGCACCTGGAATACCGTTAACAGACAGATGAGATAAATATAAAAATAATTCAAGGTAAAAATTCTAACATGTTGACAAACATATATAGATATGATAACAATCAATTTTCCTGAGAAAACACAAGAGGAAACCTTCTAAATTTCATCTGCAACCAAATAGGGTTAGTACCGTTGACGCGCGGATTACGCACCATAAAACGTGGTGAAAAAATAATCAAACATGGAAAATAAAATTATGACATGAAAGTACACATTAAAATAAACACAATGAAAAAAGAACGGGTGAAAAACGATAAAAAATGAGAGAGTTACGAATTTTTGAAGTTTATGTACAAAAATAGGAAAAATAATAAAAGGGTTCAACCTCCACCCGGATCGAACCCTGGTCATGATGGTGAAAGGTATAATTGCGCGCATACTCTTACCGCTGGGGCGGCTGTTACATCCATTAATCAAATGGAAACAATATGTATACAAGGCTCGTTTTGAATCATGGCTGGGCAAAATACATAATCAACACCAAATACGTTTTATACCGTATCTCACTAACCGCTCATCGGATCGAGACAAATTTTATATGGATCTTGGGTAGAAAAATGAGAGGAAGAGGATGGTGGTGTTAGTTTTCTGAGATTCATTTTCCTGTGAAAAAAACGCTGACTGGTGTGTGTGTGTGTTTTGGATGCATGGAAACATAATCGAAACCAAATACGTTTTATACCGTATCTCACTAACCGCTCATCGGATCGAGACAAATTTTATATGTAAATTGGGTAGAAAAATGAGAGGAAGAGGATGGTGGTGTTGGTTTTCTGAGATTCATTTTCCTGTGAAAAAAACGATAGCTGGTATGGTTTTATGTCATGAGATGCATAATGCTATGCACAACTTGATTCCAACATGTTTAATGCCAAGTAAATTCACATACACATCCAATATATGATACATAACAAGTGGCAAACAATTTTGAGACCAAGGCATTCATGAATGTGACTGTCATATCCAAGTTGCAAAATCACATAAGCATGACAAAGCACAATAAGATGACTTTAGAGTTTGGGAGTGTCTTGAGCTGTATCAATCATCACAACATCTTAAGTATGTCATATTAAGTGTGTGCAAGTGAACAAATTTAAACTGGAACACACATATGAGAACATAGCATTCAATTCGCAAATGGTGTGTATTATGTGTGGAAGATCATGAACACACCTCTCATTCATGCTTTATACTTCATTTTATCAAAAACCTAAATATGCAAGATATGGAGAATAATGAAAGAGCAAGGTTTTACAAATTACATACCTGTTGGTGATCTTATTTAGCAAGCCAAGAATGTTGAGAAAACCAGAGGTGAAGAAATCCAAGCTCTTTGTATTGGTGCTTTACTTGAACTTTAAGAAACAATCCAAATGAGATGCCAAAATGAGATTGGTGAACTTTTGATGAAGGATGAAGGTTTGGACACTTGATATATGGTATATTTGAGGTGTTCAAACAATCAAAACCTCAAGAAAGTGTTTGGATCAAGATTTGGAGGTTTTTATGAACTTTGGTCAAAGTAAGTTCCATGGACAGTTGACTTTTTGATTCTTTGAATTTTTTGGTGGTTTAAGTGTTTGTACACCTCATATATATGATTTCTAGGATGTGTGGATGAAGATTTGAGTGCTGGAACATGTGTAGCTCAATGTGGTAGCAAGATTGCAAAATGCTGAATTTTGGCAATTTTGGCTACTTTGGTGATTTTGCAAAATGTAAGTGAGAGAGAGGTGTGATGAGAGGGCTCCTTTTAGCAGGTTTTCAGAATGATGTTGATGTCCATAATGAGGAGTTAGAGGTCTCTATTTATAGAAAAAAATGAGTGAGGAGCTTGCTTGGTCATTTTGCTTCACCATGAAGAAACCTTGATATTTTCTCTTCCAAATGACCACTTGCTTGGCTTTTCTGATTGCTAGCTGTTTTCTTGACTTAATTGGCAAGTTTGTATGATGTTTTTACAGAGGAATCAATGCCTAGAGGCCTGGTAGAGTGGCTGGAACAGAAATGACTTTCCACCTCATGCTTGGAAAAGTCAAATATTTCAACTTTGGCAATGAACTCACCATTCTTATTTCCATGCTATCTCCTTGTTATTTCTTTGTTCTAACCTGCTAAGAATGATTAATATATCATATAGAAGGAGTTTGTAGCATTGAAATTGATCCACTTGAGTGCTAGAGGTGTTTTTGCAAAATTCATCAATGTGGGACAAAAGTGACAAATTGCCAACTTTGAACACATGTATCTCTCAGCTCATAAATCCCCTTGAGATGTACTTGTACTTTTTAGAAATCCCTCACATAGTACTAAAACTTTCATGTTGGCCAGAAATCTTGATTCTATTTGAAACTAGGTGAAAAACCCCCTTGAAGTTGGCTGATTTTAGCTTTTAAGGTGAAAATAACTTAGAAATTTTCTAAGTTATTTTCCCTTCTAGGAATGTTTTTGCTTATATCTCAAAAAGTATGCGTTTTCTGGTTGTGGACTAGTATGGGACTTTTGTAGGACTTGTCAAGAGCTTTCAAATGAGACTAGAACCAACTCAATTGGATGTGTGGTTAAGGAGATACGGTTTAGCCCTTTTCAAAACCCTAATTTCCCGATTTCTCGATTACTCTCTCATTTTTGATCCAATGACCATGAAAATTGATATGCAAGTCCATTATGACATAAGGAACAACTTTGATTCACAACTTGGATTCCAATTCTCAAAATTCGAGGAGTTGACTTTTCGGTCAATCGTACGATCGATCGGTGCCGATCGAGTCGCCTGTTGATATTCTGGACATCCTGGGACTTTGACACTTCTTGAATAGTCTTTAATAGCCTATATTAACTTCATGGACCTCACTCCCACCATTAAAACCTTTCCCAACATCAAAGTCAAACCACAGTTGACTTTCTACTGGTTAAAAACCCTAATCGGGGCCTCCTGACTGCACTGTTCTTGATTCTGAAACGATTTCTTCAAATTGACTTCCCATTTGACTTTGATATTGTCTTTGATTTCATTCCATGATTGAATTGGCCCAAATCATTGGTTGATCATTCCTTGATTGTTTTGAATTTGTCGGTGCGAGAACCCTGATTCATCTGTAACTTGACAATAATAAACTTGCACTGATTTAGGGTTAGATAATGCATGATCATGCTTCTAAAAATGATAATGAGGATCTAAGGGGTCAAAATTTGGGGTATGACAGTTGCCCCTATTTAAATATCTTCACTAGATGGAACTGAGGATGACAATCCTCGAGGAATCGTAGTGAGAGGTATTTAAATACAGAAAGACCAAAAATTTTGTACCTTAGATCCAATGCTATGCAAAGGATCAATGCTTGAATGCTATGAGACCTAAATGATGATTTATGATGCTTGAAAATGCAAGACACACAAAAAAAAACGGTAAAGACAGACTGCTATCCACCGGGGAACAGACTCTGGAAACTTGACACACAGAGGATGTCCTTATTGAAGGACTCGCACTGGGGAAGAGAAACTCAAACCTAGGCATCAGATAGTTCAGACATGACTAACTGATAGCATCTGAGGATAAAACTATGATTGGAGGAACGGAACCTGACGAGGACAACCGTTCACTGGGGAAAAGGGACATACTTTACTGGGGATCAAATAGTTCAGACGTGACTAGATGATATCATCTGAGAAACTCCGACTGGGAAACGGAACCTGACGAGGACAACCGTTCACTGGTGAAAGAGATGCACTCCACCGGGGAAAGAATAATTTTCACATGGGGAATAAAGGAAATTGGTGACAACCTCACTGGGGATGATCAGACGAGGCCTTCCTATAATGAAGAGTTCAAACGGGATCTCCAGGAATGGACTAGGAACAAAGTCAGACACACAGGGGATACTAGTGACAACTAGATCTCTGGGACTAGACTGGAAAAGCAAAGACCTACTGGGGTACTGGTGACTACCAACCCAGAGGAAACAAATAAGGAAAACGGGAACGCCAGTGACAACTGGACTTTAGCTAGTGGGATTGGTGACGACCGATGGAATGTTAAATGAATAAACGACCATACCAGTTACAACTGGCTTTTCACGGGATTTGGTGACGACCAACCAGTGATGCCGGATAAGAATGCCAGTTACGACTGGACTTACTGGGGAATTTAAATAACAACCACAAATAACAATTTGGGTGAGCGCGCCAGTTACGACCGGACTTTATGAGGATTTGGTGACAACCAAACTCAGGTATCAATAACAATTGGATTTAAAAGACGCCAGTGACGACTGGGCTTCAGTAGGGGAGGTTGGTGACGACCAACACATGATATCAATGGCAACTGGATTTAACGATGCCAGTGACGACTGGACTTCAGGGGATGTAACAATAATGATTACTAACCACGGTTTGGTTGAAGGGTGCCAGTTACAACTGGACTTGATTGGGGATGTTAGTGACGACTAACAAACACAGGGTGCCAGTGACGATTGGACTTAAAGTAAAAAGTTGGTAACGACCAACAAGTGATACCAACAACAATTGGATTTAAACAATGCCAGTGACAACTGGACTTTACTGAGGGAAGTTGGTGACAACCAACGAAAGGGTACCAATTACAATTGGATTTTGCGATGCCAGTGACAACTGGACTTTTCCGGGGAAAGGTTGGTGACGACCAACAAACACAAGGTGCCAGTGACGACTGGACTTTTAAAAGACTGTGGTGACAACCACGAGATAGAACATATGAATGCCAGTGACAACTGGACTTGATGGTAACAACCAGAAAATGAGATACCACAACCGGGGGAGAGGGTAGAACCACACTGAATCCAGGCTAAGTGGTGCAAATAATCTCAACTGTACTGGGGAACGGAGCTTAGTCAGGTCAGCCCGCGATGTACCAGTAATCTCTGTCTTTGGCAATCCTGTGGAGGATGGATCCTTCAAAACTTTACATGATGGCTTCTTAGTCTTGGTTACTACACACGGCCAAAGGCGAACCAAGTGAACAGATCTGCTAAGTGTTTCAACTGGGGAAAAAATGCAAATGTATATCAATGCTCCTGCCACCTTGAGACATCAGGGTGAGTATGATCTTACTGAGTTTTCCACGAGTTTAAAGCATTTGTTTTTTATTGACCTTTTCAAGTTTTATCATGAAAAATTTTGCCTCTTACGTTTTTCAAAATCATCGTTTGTCAAATAAACAGTGTTTTGCATAACAAAAAATGATAAAGAGAAGTAGTAGTTGCAAACAAAAGAATGGTTCGAAGTTGATTTTATTCAAGTAGGAGGTCTTGCCAATGGCAAGATTCCCTAGAACATTGTACAAGTGAAAAATGGCAAAAGTGGAAGGGTTACATTGAATCCCATGACCATTTATCCCTAAAGACTAGAAATCCACCAACATCCTTGCTTCTGACGAGAGCAACCGGAAGTGAGTTTTCTCTGTGTAACTTGCTGCACTGGTGACAACCTTCTGATGCAGTGAAACGCCTTTGTCCCTAATTTTTGCCTGGATCGCCCTTTCGGGTTTTCAATCCACCGGGACGCTCATTTTTGCCTAAGTCGCCCTTTCGGGTTTTCAACTTAGCGAGCTTTCAATTCTTTTCTCTTTTTCTCTTTTTCTTTTTACCCTAACTTTTGCATAAGCCGCTCTTGCGAGTTTTCGACTTATCGGGCTTTTCTTAGGCGTAATATTTTCTGACTGCATCAGAATTTATTGGATGAGTAAGCTGCTCTCCATCCATGGTTGTGAGAATCAACGATCCTCCTGAGAAAACTGTCTTCACAATGAAGGGGCCATCATAGTTAGGCATCCATTTTCCTCGGGCGTCTTTATGGACTGGTAAGATCTTCTTCAATACAAGCTCACCTTCTCTGAACTCCCGGATGCGGACCTTCTTGTCAAAGGCTCTTTTGATCCTTTTCTGATATACCTGGCCATGACACATTGCAGATATACGCTTTTCGTCAATTAAATTCAATTGGTCAAATCTTTCCCTGACCCATTCTGCCTCTTCCAGCTTTGCTTCCATTATAACCCTTAACGAAGGGATCTCGACTTCAATTGGGAGTACAGCATCCATCCCATACACTAAAGAGAAAGGGGTTGCCCCTGTTGAGGTGCGGACTGATGTTCTGTATCCGTGTAGAGCAAACGGTAACATTTCATGCCAGTCTTTGTAAGTTTTCACCATCTTTTGTAAAATCTTCTTGATGTTTTTGTTAGCTGCCTCAACAGCTCCATTCATCTTCGGACGGTACGGGGAGGAGTTATGGTGTTCAATCTTGAATTCATCACACAGTTCCTTCATCACTTTGTTGTTCAGATTGGTTCCGTTGTCTGTGATAATTCGGTTGGGAATCCCGTATCGACAGATTATCTCTTTCTTGATGAAGCGAGCCACCACTTGTCGGGTTACATTGGTGTATGAAGCAGCTTCGACCCATTTGGTAAAATAGTCAATGGCGACTAGAATGAAACGGTGCCCGTTGGAAGCTTTTGGCTCAATTGCCCCAATCATATCGATGCCCCACATTGAGAAAGGCCAGGGTGATGACAGTACATTCAGCAATGTCGGAGGTACATGCACTTTATCTGCGTAGATCTGACATTTATGACACTTCCTGGAGAATTGTATGCAGTCATTCTCTAAAGTCAACCAGTAATACCCGGCTCTCAAAATCTTTCTGGCCATCACGTACCCATTGGCATGGGTACCGAAGATCCCTTCATGGACATCTTTCATTAACAACTCTGCTTCTCTTTTGTCGACACATCTGAGTAGTACCATGTCATGATTTCTTTTATAAAGCACACCATTGCTGAGGAAGAACTTTGACGCTAGTCTTCTTAAAGTTTTCTTGTCAAGAGACGTAGCATCGGTCGGATATTCTTGTTGTAACAGGAAGTTCTTTATATCATAGTACCATGGTTTATCATCTGTTTCTTCGTCGATCATTTGACAGTAAGCGGGCTCTGTTTTTCGCTCAATCCGGATGAGAGTAGCATCATTTACATCTTGGACTTTCCACATGGAGGCCAACATGGCTAAAGCATCGGCAATGTGATTTTCAGACCTGGGTACATGCTTGAAGGTAATCTCGTCAAAGTACTCGATCATGTCGACAATATATGCTCTGTATGGGACCAGGTTTTCATGTCGGGTCTCCCATTCGCCTGTGACCTGGTAGATGACTAGTGCTGAATCGCCGCTCACTTCTAGAGTTTTAATTTTGAGATCAATGGCCGCTTCGAGACCAAGGATACATGCCTCGTATTCTGCAATGTTGTTTGTACAATCAAAATCCAACCGAGCCGTGAATGGCGTGTAACCACCTCCTGGATTCATTAAGACAGCGCCTACACCATGCCCGCTATAATTTGACGAACCATCGAACATCATCCTCCAAGGAGAACTTGGTGGTGAGTCTTCAACAGGACCAACCTTTTCACAATCTTTTACTGCCATAATGTCTTCATCAGGAAAATCGAGCTTAACAGACTCATCATCTTCAACTGGTTGTTCGGCAAGATAATCTGACAAGATACTGCCTTTGATAGACTTCTGAGTAACATATTGGATGTCGTATTCTGACAATAACATGTGCCATCTGGCAAGCCTTCCAGTCTGAGCAGGTTTTTCAAAGATATATTTGATTGGGTCCATTTTTGCGATTAACAGAGTAGTATGGCAAACCATGTACTGTCGTAACCGTTTGGCGGCCCATGCTAAAGCGCAACATGTCTTTTCAAGGAGTGAATAACGGCTTTCACAATCGGTAAACTTTTTGCTCAAGTAGTAGATGGCGTGCTCTCTTCGTCCAGATTCATCTTGTTGACCCAACATACAGCCCATGGAACTTTCTAGAACAGTGAGGTACATGAATAACGGTCTTCCCGGAACCGGAGGTATCAAGATGGGCGGTTCTTGCAAATAACTTTTGATTTTGTCAAAGGCCTGCTGACAGTCTTCATTCCAAACCACTGGTTGATTTTTGCGTAGTAGTTTGAAGATGGGTTCACAGGTCGGTGTCATGTTGGAAATGAACCGAGATATGTAATTTAATCTGCCCAAAAAACCTCTGACCTGTTTTTCTGTTTGAGGAGCCGGCATGTCTTGGATGGCACGGACTTTGTCTGGGTCTACTTCGATTCCTCGTTGACTAACAATGAAACCAAGTAGCTTTCCTGACCTTACTCCGAAAGTGCATTTGGCAGGATTCAACCTTAGTTGATACTTTCTAAGTCTTTTGAACAGCTTCAGGAGGTGCTCTAGATGATCATCTTCGCTTCGAGACTTTGCAATCATATCGTCGACATACACCTCAATTTCTTTGTGCATCATGTCATGAAATAGAGTGACCATGGCCCGCTGGTAGGTGGCTCCAACATTTTTCAAACCAAATGGCATAACTTTGTAACAGTAGGTTCCCCACGGCGTGATGAAGGTAGTTTTTTCCATATCATCTGGATCCATTTTAATCTGATTGTAACCCGAGAAACCGTCCATAAAAGAGAACACTTCGAAACGAGCTGTATTGTCTACCAATGTATCAATGTGTGGCAGTGGGAAGTCATCTTTCGGACTGGCCTTGTTCAGATCCCTGTAGTCTACACACATTCGGACCTTACCATCCTTTTTCGGTACTGGAACAATGTTTGCTACCCACTCAGGGTATTTGGATACAGCCAAGAACCCTGCATCTACCTGCTTTTTTACTTCGTCTCGGATTTTGAGTGCCATGTCTGGCCTGGTTCTGCGGAGCTTTTGTTTTACTGGAGGGCATTCTGGTTTAAGCGGCAGCTTGTGAACCACTATGTCAGTGTCTAGACCCGGCATGTCCTGATAGGACCAAGCGAACACATCCACATATTCCTTCAGGAGTTCTTTCAATTGTTGTTTGATGTCTGCCCCGAGGCTTGCCCCAATCTTGACTTCCTTTTTGTCATCTTCTGAGCCCAGGTTAATGACTTCAATCTGCTCTTTGTATGGTTGGAGTTCCATGTCTTCGTCTTGAGTTAGTCTTACCAGTTCATCGGGAATTTCAAGATCTTCGTCCTCCTCTTCAGCTTGGTGAATTGGTGAATCAAAGTCAGGAGGAGATGCCTGGTCATGGGAATCAATGGGTTTTTGGATGTGGCTGCAGATGGGGAATGGTTTAATTTTATTAAACATACAAAGATAAATGCAGCACACAAAAAAGAAGATTGCTTTCGGTTTTTTTTTATGATTGCCATTTTTTCTTTAAAAGTGAAAACGAATAAAAGCATCAAAAGCAAATGAGGAATTTAGCAAAACAGTTCATTTTCATTGATGTATTTTGAAAGTGCGGGGCCCGTACAAAACATTCCTATGACCTTGGGCACGGTCATGGAGTTTTAAAACAACAAAACAAGAAAAAGACACAAAGCAAATTACTTTAACTCGTGACAAACTACAGGAACATCAATGGCCTCCCAGTTGCTCAAGGGAGATTTGCACCGATACACTAGATGCCCGATGTATTCACTTTCTTCTTCGTCTCCTACGGCGTTGACTTGGGACCCGCCGCTGATGAATATTTCTTGTATTGTCCTGGGACGCCTCTGGTCTAGTGTAGTGTCTTCAGCAGGAGTTGGTTTGTAACCCAACCCCTGTCGATCCATCTTCGGCTGTACTTCAATAATTTCTCCCCATCCTACGGGAGTGCCTTCTGCGAGCGCTGCTCTGATACTTTGAGCGGAAGCGAACGATGGACTACCTTTGGCTACCGTTTCTTCTACTGTTACTGCATGGGCTATTTCCAGAGCTTGAAATGAGGTTTCCAGCGCACCTTCTTCTGCTTCGATGTATCTGAAGGATGACAGATTGCTTACCATAAAGTCTTCCTCCCCATGCACAATTATTAGCTGGTCATTCACCACATACTTCAATCGCTGATGCAGAGTTGATGTTACCGCCCCGGCTTCATGTATCCACGGTCGTCCCAACAAACAGCTGAATGCCGGGTTAATGTCCATCACCTGGAACGTTATATCAAATACATGTGGTCCAACCATGACGGGTAATTCTACTTCTCCAATAACAGCCCTTCGGGACCCGTCGAAAGCCTTCACGATCAAAGGAGTGGGCTTCATCTCTGCTCCTGTATAGGCCAACCTTGCAAGTGACCTTGCAGGCAAGACATTCAAAGAAGACCCATTATCAACCAGGACTCGTGCCAATGTGTCTTCTTGGCATTTGATGGAGATGTGTAATGCTTTGTTGTGATGGCGACCCTCTTTCGGCAACTCGGCGTCGCTGAAGCTCAACGTGTTACATGCTGTGATATTGGCTATTACTGAGTCAAATTGCCCCAGCGTGATGTCCTTGGTTACGTGGGCTTGTTGAAGTACTTTTTGCAGAGCCTCCCGATGGGCGGGAGAATTCATCAATAGAGAAAGGACGGAGATTTTAGCCGGCGTTTGGTGGAGCTGGTCTACCACCTTGTAATCACTCTTCCGAATAATTCTTAAAAATTCCTCATCTTCACCTTCAGGTCTGGGCGCTTCTTTGTTGTGAGTTTCCGCCGGGGTGGTGTCTATGGTAATCTTGGGCTGGTAGATTCGACCGCTGCGGGTCATTTTGCTAGTACCCACGATGTTTGTAACATTATCTTGTTCCTTCTTTATCTCTTCATTCTGATCTGTTCTCTTGGATACTGTCAAGTCATACCTCCAGGGGACTGCTTTTGTATTATTGTAGGGAAACGGCTTCGGCCTTTGGATCACGACTGATCGGTGTTGGTTGATTACCGACCTGTCAAACATGGGTTCTGTATTTCTAGACGCCCGAGTCCACTTATCTTTGTTTGGTTGATCAAAAGTAGGCTTTATTACTGCAACATTTTCACTTTGGATCTTACCGCAGACTTGCAACAATCCTTCATCAATTAAACTTTGGATGTCTCCTTGTACCGTACCACAACTTGCGGCATTGTCGGAACACTTCCCACAGTTGGCGTGATTGTTCTGGATATAACCTGCCTTTACAAGTTTCTCATGCAACATCTTCAGTGGAGTCTTGATTTCTGATACCTCAGTGATTAATCTCTCAGTTGAAGAGTCGTCTACAACATTAACTCCTCCATGGTTTGGCAATGGGTTACTTTTGACGTTCGGTGGAATATCATTGAAGGACAGGATCTTTTTCTCAATCAATTCCCTTACCAAATGTTTTAAAGCAAAACAGTTTTCCAAGTCATGGCCAGCGGCACCTTCATGAAACGCGCAGTGGGCGCTTGGATTGTAATGAGGAGAAGTTGTATCAGGATTCAACGGTCTCGTGGTCACTAAACCTTCTTGCACCAGCGAGGGGTACAGTTCTGTGTAAGTCATTGGGATCTGCGGGAAATTCGGCTTGTTTGTTGGTCTTCTATTTTGGAAATTCTGGCGGGGTGCCGGAGCTCGAGGTTGTTGATGTTGTGGGAAGGGTGGAGCGTTGAGCGCTCTTTGTTGCATTTGTTGTTGATAACCAGGTGCAGGCTGTACTGTCTGGTAGTTTGGGCGGGTGAAAGCGGGAGTTACAGCTGCCACATATGGTTGTGCGGCATACTGTGGTGGGTACATTGCTCCGGGGTAACCTTGTTGAATGTAACCAGGCTGCATCGGTTGATTGTAACTCAGATAGGGTTGCTGTTGATATGGCTGCTTTCGTGTACGTACCCCTTTTCCACTGGTGATGGCGTTAGTTTCTCCTTCCTTTTTCTTGTGGAACGGATTACTGGCTTTCTTGACCTGGCCGCTTGAGCTACTGGAACTACCCGTTACCCTTCCATTCTTCAGCCCTAGCTCTACTCGGACTCCCACGGCTACAATGTCCGAGAAGCTAGCGGATACGCTACTGATCATTTTCTCATAGAATTCTGGTCGCACAGTGTCAACAAACCAATCAGTCAATTCCTTTTCACTTAGTGGAGGTTCCACTTGTGAAGCTATTTCTCTCCATCGCTGTGCATATTCCTTGAAAGATTCAGAACTCTTTTGGGACATGCTTAGCAGTTGCCTTCGGTCTGGAGCCAAATCTATGTTATACTTATAGTGTTTGACAAAAGCATTGGCTAGATCTTGAAAGCTGAGAATTTTGGACTGATCTAGACCCAAATACCATTTTGCCGGAGCCCCTTTCAAACTGTCCTGGAAACAGTGTATCATTAACTTGTCATTTTCAACGTAAGCTGCCATTCTACGGCAATACATGAGAAGATGCGTTCGTGGGCAGGAAGCCCCTGAGTATTGGTCAAAATTGGGGATTTTAAACTTTGGTGGAATTACTAACCCAGAAACCAAACACATGTCCCGGGTGTCTGCCCCGAATACATCATTTCCTTCCATAGCTTTTAACTTCCTTCCCATTGTTTCAACACTTTCTTTCAATCTCTCGTGTTCTTCATTCTCTCCTTCATACTCTTCCTGATCTTCGACCACCGGATGATAATTGTGAAACATTGGGCGCACTTGCGCCTGCACAGTTGCCGGAGTGTAGGTAGGGATTGCCTGAGGCACTTCCCCTCTCAAAGGAACATTCTGCTGATTTACTGGAGTCGGATGTAGAAAATCCGGATGTAAGCCATACGGTGGATTGTTGGCGATGGTAACAGCTGTTGGAACCGGATCTATAGCAGCACTAGTAATCTCAGAAACTACAGTAGCTTGGGTATCCATCTTCGCTCTTATCACCTGTAAAGCTTCCATAATCTGCTTGATCCCGCCTCGGAGATCTCCGAGCTCGTCGTCGATTCTTTCAATTTCTTGATTTTGGGCCTCCATTAGTTGACGGGCTCTGGCTCTCGTGTTGTACTTGTGTGTTGGATTCAGTGTGCTCCCCTCTGTTGAAGGATCAGACAACGGGATGAGACACGACACAGGAGACGACACTTATGCTATGTTTATGATATGCTTATGATATGCGGATGCAATATTTCGAACATTCAAGGGGTCTTAGAACGTCATTCATAGATTTTAAGAACGGGAAAACATTACAGACACTTCTTGCATCCCTCTACCGGGGAGTTTTACAACAGTTGGAAATTGAAATACAACTTTTAAAATAAAGATTACAAAATAGCTCAAAAGATCCTGAACTATCTAACTCGAAGATCCCCCTTCTTCTGGTTGATTCCTTCTTCTACCTTGACGACCCAAACCCTGGAGAGCTTCTTTCTCTTGCATGGCCAAGAAGTACTTGTTCCTCCAAGCTTTTCCCTCCTTCTCTGCTTTTACCAAAGCAGTCTGCAATTCTTTCTCAAGTGTGGACTCTGTTGAATCAGGTTCGAAACTGGTATAGAACATCTTCAAAGCAGCTTCTTTTATCCATGCTAGGTAGGAGTCTGAAACTGCCGTGTCAGGGTAATCTAAAGCAGTCATGCCCCTGACGTTGATACGGCGCCAAGCGTAGATGATTCTAGCTTTGAATTCTCGGTCTCTTCCGTCTTCGATGCAGAAACTCCTCATCAAGTTGAAATCTGGTTCACCCCTCATTGGATGCCCCAATTGTCTGTGAGCAAGGACAGGGTTATAGCTGATGCACCCTTTGGTACCGATGAGCGGCACGTTTGGAAAATCTCCACAACTTTGAATCATGGGGACCCCTCTGTAAACAGGGTCGTACCATTGAATATTAGTCTGCTTGAGCAGCAGTAGCCTATCAGTCCATGGATTGTTGTTTTGGACATCCCAAAGTGCTGGTAATCTTGGTAAGCGTGAAAGGAACCACTTGTAAAGGAGAGTGGAGCAACACTCAATAGGTCCAGCTTTATACAGATGTCGGCGATGAATTGCATAGTAGGTGTCGGCTAGGAGAGTAGGCACGGGGTTTCTGAGAAGGAACAAGTTGATTGCGTCTTTGTTGATGAAGTTGTCGTAGGATGGGAACAGGAAGAGTCCGTAGATCAGCAACACTAACAAGGCTTCAAAAACTTCCAAGTTCTTAGCTTCGGCGTGAAACTGCGCTTTTTCAAACAAGAATCTGGTAGGTAGCCCGTATGGGTGTCCTTGAGCGATCATCATGGCTCGTACTTCAGTTACTTCAAGATGAATAGCTTCGGCGATTGTTCCTTCGCTGGGAAACCCTTCCCTTCCAGAAAATGGTCTGGGAGCAACATTTAATCCCATTAATACTGAATATTCCTCCAAGGTTGGTAACAACTGGAAATCTGGGAAAGTGAAACAGTGATATGTTGAATCGTAGAACTTTACGAGCGCGGATAATATTCCCTCATCTACCTGAATCTCAAGTAAGGATAACACGTTTCCATGTTTGGCTTTGAATGCCTCAGGATCTTCTACCATTCTTCCCAACATCTTTAGATTCTCCAGATCTGGTTGTCGGAATTTGAACTCTGCAGTTGCTCTTCTCCTTGGATCCATTTTTTTAATATCTGTGAAATGAGTTTAAACCCCTTGAATGTTTAAAATAAAATGCGGATGTAAATGCAAAAATGCGCAAAGTTTTATGGAACTCAGACCTCGAGATTCAAAACATCAAGGATTTCATTTAATTTTTCGACGTTGCATTACAAAATAGTACACATTACAAGAAAAAGGAAACAGTGCTAGATAAGGTCTTCTGACAGAAACTCTACTGTTGCTTCAGCTTTCTTCAGCTTTTCTTCTACCTCAATTTTCTCTTTCATGAGCTTTTCTATCATTGTCTTCCATGGAGTAGACTGGTTACTGAAATAGAACAGGTTCTCTTGGGTCTTCCTCTTCTTGGATGCCCTTATCTCTTCATCTCTCTCTTGGAGCTGCTTGCGGAGCGTTTCGTTCTCTTCCATTACCACCTGATACTTATACCTCCAGGACACCTCAGTCTGCTGTGACTTTCTCAAGGCAATCCTCAACTTTTCCTCCTCAGAAAAGAAGATCAATGGGCGTTCTTCTTTCAGGACCATAGGTTCTTGCAAGGCATAAGGCATCTTCAGTTGGATAGCTCTCTTCCGAACCCATTGGAGATAAGGATCAAAAGAGACACATTAGGCTTTCCCAGACTTTCTTTTCCTCTTTTGTGGACATGTTTCCAAGCTTCCAAGAACTCCTCCTTCAACTCAGATTCTCCCACAAAGAACATACTTTCTACACAAGCACTGTTGGGTCTGTCTTTTAACGGATACCCGAGCTGTCGTCGGGCGAGAACCGGACTGTAGCTGATTCCCCCATCTATAGCAAGGAGAGGTACGTTGCCGAAGTTTCCACAACTGTCTATAATCTTTATCCCATCATAAACTCGACTGTACCATTCGATATCAGAGTGAGATAAGGCCATAATCTTTTCAGACCACCATCCTTTCCTCCAGAAGACTTGAGCTTTGGGCATATGAGAATGGAACCACTTGTACAACAACGGGACACAACAGACGATCATTCCTCCCTTGTGAAGATTTCTGAGATGAATGGAATGATGAGTATTACCCAGCAGGGTTGGTACCGGATTTTTCTTCAAGAAAATCTTGATAGCATTGAGGTCCACAAAATTATCAATGTTGGGAAACAGGAAGATGCCATAGATGAGCAAGGCTAGGATTGCCTCAAAAGTATCCATACTCAGGTGATCGGCATAATACTGCGCTTTCTTAATCAAGAACCCAGCAGGTAAACCAGAAATTCCTCCTTTGGTGGTCATATTCTCTTGTATATCTTTTACTCCCAATTGTATTGCTCTGGCGATCTCTTCTTTCTTAGGGTCCTTCTCCGTGAATGGAAAAGGAGAATCTTCAAGGATAGGCAAACCGATCAGACAGGAATATTCTTCAAGTGTTGGCACAAGCTGATAATCTGGAAATGTGAAGCAGTGATAGAGTGGGTCGTAGAACTGTAGCAAAGTAGAAAGGAGTCCTAGATCCATTTTCTTCTTCATCCTCAGTAGTGACAACAAATTACCGTACCTGCTCTTGAACCCTTCTACATCTGTGATAAGAGTGCTCAACCTTTCAATGTCATCCAGCTTAGGACTCTTGTATGTGTACTTGATTGTCTTCTTTTTTCCTTGATCCATGATGTTTCCTAAAGTTTTAAAATAAGAGACTGAGTTCCATAAAACTTTTTATGACATGATGTTCATGAATGCATGAATGCAGCAAACACAGGTATTCACATATACACATAGATAACAGGTTCGGGTTTAGGGAAATTCAAGCATGGGGCCAAGGTCTACCCTTCCCAATAAGGAGTGTACTAGAGCTTTTTCACCTGTAGAACAAGGTTCTAAAAAGTTCCCAGAGTTCTCAACCCATCTTTCGGATATTATCAACTGCCCAAATAACTCGGGGGTCGATAATATTCTTAAGAGAGTCTCGTCCGAGTGTAGTATCGCGTATCAACTATTCGGAAATACTCCCTCATAGTCATCGCACTACATCCTAATAAGGCCAAGTGGGGTAATGTGTGTTCTAAAGGTCCTCAATGGCATGGGCCCCTTATAGAAAGCAACATTGTTTTCACGAATACTCGATCAACAACACTACCCTCAAAAGGACCTCCATTGAGTGGCGGTTTTCAAGTTGGCTTAGTCGGGAATCAACTCCCTATAAACCTCCTTGAATATACCACCTTCCTATCATAAGTACACTCAAGCACGGGTATAGTGCTGTCTCACCAATTGTATTTCCCAAAAGCCAAAAGAACAAATCTGCACATATTCACAAATATTCACAAATAGCAAGTATATAAACAAAATAGGTTAAACCCTCAAAATAAACAGACTTATCCCCAGTGAAGTCGCCATTTCTGTTGCGGTGAAAATTGGATATCAAGCTATTGATTAACTTGAATCATATTTCTTTTACAACCGGTCTTTAATTTATCCAAAGGATAGGTCTAAAGAGAGAAAGAACCTTTTGTGCGATGTAACAACAACGCTTTAGAGATTCGGGGATTCGGGGGTTGGTTATATCTAGGGAAGGTATTAACACCCTAAATATCTGTAGTACTCTACAGGAACCTTTTGTTTATTACTTGCTAGGCTGTGAAACATGCATTGGTTTAATTGGGAATTGGGATAAAAATAAAATAAAGGCCTAAGTGGTTTTCTAAGTTTGCTCGCAAAGGCGTCGCACCTTTTGCCTACGTATCCTGACTAGGATAGAATCAGAGCAATCGTAGTTCACCTCACAAGGGAAAAGAACACTTGATGATGATCAAGGTTCAAAGGGGAACAAACATGACGATGTTTGTGTGGAGTTTGACAAAACTCCCTAAACTAAATTGTAAAAGGGGGAAGTAAGAAATCATGACGATGATTCTTACACAGAGTTGACGAACTCTTTCCTAGGGTTCTAGTTGAAGAACACTCCTAGTATGGGTGGGTTTCTTAGACTTCAAGCAAAGTCTAAAGGCTTCTAGTCTAGGGTTAAGGTGACTTAACAAAGTCAAGGGATAGCAGAGATTTTGGTCCAAGACATTGACAGTCAAGTGGACAGACCTTCCTTTGGAGGAACAGTATTGTCGGCAACTGGACGAAAGCTAACGAGCTCCGTCGCTTAGGGATAAAATAAAATACAAACATCATTCAAACATTCATGGTGACAACTAAATACAAAGATTAAAGATGGAAAGCAATGATGACAATCAGAGCAATTGTTTTGGTACGAGAACCGTGACGACAGTTCGCACCTGGAATACCGTTAACAGACAGATGAGATAAATATAAAAATAATTCAAGGTAAAAATTCTAACATGTTTACAAACATATATAGATATGATAACAATCAATTTTCCTGAGAAAACACAAGAGGAAACCTTCTAAATTTCATCTGCAACCAAATAGGGTTAGTACCGTTGACGCGCGGATTACGCACCATAAAACGTGGTGAAAAAATAATCAAACATGGAAAATAAAATTATGACATGAAAGTACACATTAAAATAAACACAATGAAAAAAGAACGGGTGAAAAACGATAAAAAATGAGAGAGTTACGAATTTTTGAAGTTTATGTACAAAAATAGGAAAAATAATAAAAGGGTTCGACCTCCACCCGGATCGAACCCTGGTCATGATGGTGAAAGGTATAATTGCGCGCATACTCTTACCGCTGGGGCGGCTGTTACATCCATTAATCAAATGGAAACAATATGTATACAAGGCTCGTTTTGAATCATGGCTGGGCAAAATACATAATCAACACCAAATACGTTTTATACCGTATCTCACTAACCGCTCATCGGATCGAGGCAAATTTTATATGGATCTTGGGTAGAAAAATGAGAGGAAGAGGATGGTGGTGTTAGTTTTCTGAGATTCATTTTCCTGTGAAAAAAACGCTGACTGGTGTGTGTGTGTGTTTTGGATGCATGGAAACATAATCGAAACCAAATACGTTTTATACCGTATCTCACTAACCGCTCATCGGATCGAGACAAATTTTATATGTAAATTGGGTAGAAAAATGAGAGGAAGAGGATGGTGGTGTTGGTTTTCTGAGATTCATTTTCCTGTGAAAAAAACGATAGCTGGTATGGTTTTATGTCATGAGATGCATAATGCTATGCACAACTTGATTCCAACATGTTTAATGCCAAGTAAATTCACATACACATCCAATATATGATACATAACAAGTGGCAAACAATTTTGAGACCAAGGCATTCATGAATGTGACTGTCATATCCAAGTTGCAAAATCACATAAGCATGACAAAGCACAATAAGATGACTTTAGAGTTTGGGAGTGTCTTGAGCTGTATCAATCATCACAACATCTTAAGTATGTCATATTAAGTGTGTGCAAGTGAACAAATTTAAACTGGAACACACATATGAGAACATAGCATTCAATTCGCAAATGGTGTGTATTATGTGTGGAAGATCATGAACACACCTCTCATTCATGCTTTATACTTCATTTTATCAAAAACCTAAATATGCAAGATATGGAGAATAATGAAAGAGCAAGGTTTTACAAATTACATACCTGTTGGTGATCTTATTTAGCAAGCCAAGAATGTTGAGAAAACCAGAGGTGAAGAAATCCAAGCTCTTTGTATTGGTGCTTTACTTGAACTTTAAGAAACAATCCAAATGAGATGCCAAAATGAGATTGGTGAACTTTTGATGAAGGATGAAGGTTTGGACACTTGATATATGGTATATTTGAGGTGTTCAAACAATCAAAACCTCAAGAAAGTGTTTGGATCAAGATTTGGAGGTTTTTATGAACTTTGGTCAAAGTAAGTTCCATGGACAGTTGACTTTTTGATTCTTTGAATTTTTTGGTGGTTTAAGTGTATGTACACCTCATATATATGATTTCTAGGATGTGTGGATGAAGATTTGAGTGCTGGAACATGTGTAGCTCAATGTGGTAGCAAGATTGCAAAATGCTGAATTTTGGCAATTTTGGCTACTTTGGTGATTTTGCAAAATGTAAGTGAGAGAGAGGTGTGATGAGAGGGCTCCTTTTAGCAGGTTTTCAGAATGATGTTGATGTCCATAATGAGGAGTTAGAGGTCTCTATTTATAGAAAAAATGAGTGAGGAGCTTGCTTGGTCATTTTGCTTCACCATGAAGAAACCTTGATATTTTCTCTTCCAAATGACCACTTGCTTGGCTTTTCTGATTGCTAGCTGTTTTCTTGACTTAATTGGCAAGTTTGTATGATGTTTTTACAGAGGAATCAATGCCTAGAGGCCTGGTAGAGTGGCTGGAACAGAAATGACTTTCCACCTCATGCTTGGAAAAGTCAAATATTTCAACTTTGGCAATGAACTCACCATTCTTATTTCCATGCTATCTCCTTGTTATTTCTTTGTTCTAACCTGCTAAGAATGATTAATATATCATATAGAAGGAGTTTGTAGCATTGAAATTGATCCACTTGAGTGCTAGAGGTGTTTTTGCAAAATTCATCAATGTGGGACAAAAGTGACAAATTGCCAACTTTGAACACATGTATCTCTCAGCTCATAAATCCCCTTGAGATGTACTTGTACTTTTTAGAAAGCCCTCACATAGTACTAAAACTTTCATGTTGGCCAGAAATCTTGATTCTATTTGAAACTAGGTGAAAAACCCCCTTGAAGTTGGCTGATTTTAGCTTTTAAGGTGAAAATAACTTAGAAATTTTCTAAGTTATTTTCCCTTCTAGGAATGTTTTTGCTTATATCTCAAAAAGTATGCGTTTTCTGGTTGTGGACTAGTATGGGACTTTTGTAGGACTTGTCAAGAGCTTTCAAATGAGACTAGAACCAACTCAATTGGATGTGTGGTTAAGGAGATACGGTTTAGCCCTTTTCAAAACCCTAATTTCCCGATTTCTCGATTACTCTCTCATTTTTGATCCAATGACCATGAAAATTGATATGCAAGTCCATTATGACATAAGGAACAACTTTGATTCACAACTTGGATTCCAATTCTCAAAATTCGAGGAGTTGACTTTTCGGTCAATCGTACGATCGATCGGTGCCGATCGAGTCGCCTGTTGATATTCTGGACATCCTGGGACTTTGACACTTCTTGAATAGTCTTTAATAGCCTATATTAACTTCATGGACCTCACTCCCACCATTAAAACCTTTCCCAACATCAAAGTCAAACCACAGTTGACTTTCTACTGGTTAAAAACCCTAATCGGGGCCTCCTGACTGCACTGTTCTTGATTCTGAAACGATTTCTTCAAATTGACTTCCCATTTGACTTTGATATTGTCTTTGATTTCATTCCATGATTGAATTGGCCCAAATCATTGGTTGATCATTCCTTGATTGTTTTGAATTTGTCGGTGCGAGAACCCTGATTCATCTGTAACTTGACAATAATAAACTTGCACTGATTTAGGGTTAGATAATGCATGATCATGCTTCTAAAAATGATAATGAGGATCTAAGGGGTCAAAATTTGGGGTATGACAGGTATTATAACGTTGGATAAAAATTTATTTTATTTTGATTTTCGAAGCATTACAAAACAGAGTACCCTTTTAAAAGTTTATTACATTGAACCAAAAGCAAAAGAGAAACTCGGAGATCTACTCCCTACGCTCCTTCTGTGCGCGAAGTTCTTCTTCTAACTGGTTAATGCGTTCTTGTAATTTGGCCTTCTCATTGATGAGTCGATCTACACATTCTTTCCAGGCCACAGTAGCTGGGGGAAGATCATATCTGGTGACAGCTCTTGAAGAGGTGTGAGAGGAAAATAAATCTTCTCGCGCCTTCCTTTTCCTTGCAAGTTCTACTTCTGGCAGCTTCTGGGACTTCTCCTTCTCTACCTTGAGCGTGAAAAACTTGTTTCTCCAAGCGGCTTTCAGTTTTCGAGCCTCATCCAAGGCAGCCTTTAACTGATCTACTTCGCTCACATCAAACCAATCAGGATCATGAAAAGCCAATATCATGGGCTCGTGAAAAGGGAACGGCATTTTGAGGTCGAGAGCTCTTTCTCGCACCCAATGTAGATATTCTTCGGAGACAGCACAATTGGGGTATCCTAAAGCAGATTTTTCCTTCCTTATTGATGTATCCGCATGCATAAATTATGACGGTCTTTAGGTCTGGGTCTTCTCCTTCCTTGAGAAAGATTCCTTCTACCAGAGTCTGGTCAGGTACTTCAATCATGGGATGCCCAAATTGGAGACGAGCCAGAGAAAGGTTGTAACTTATGCTTCCTTCTCTCCCAATGAGTGGTATGTTAGTAAATCCTCCGATGCTATGGATCATACATATACCTCCATAGGTAGGGTCGTACCACACAATGTCAGAGTGAGTAAGGGCCATAACTATCTCAGGCCAACGGGGCGATTCTTCCTCTTCCCAAATAGACGGGTGCCGAGTTAGGCGAGCAATGAACCATAAATATAACAGAGCGGTACAACAAATGATATGTCCTCCTCCTTCAGCATTCTTCGAGTGAATAGAATAGTATGTGTCAGCTAACAAGGTGGGAACGGGATTCTTGAGTATGAATAGTTTAATTGCATCCATGCCAACAAAATCATCAACCTTTGGGAACCATAAGATTCCATAAACCAACAAAGCAAAGGTGGCCTCCATGATAAGGACTTCTTTTCTTTCAGCATGGTAGCAGACTTTTTCAATCAAGAATTCAGCTGGGAATCCAAGGACTCCTTCCTTGGTGGTCAAGTGCGCTTGAACATCTGCTAAGCCGAGATGAGTAGCATTTGCAATCTCTTGGTGACTGGGTACATCCTCCTGGCCGGTGAATATAGGTCAGGCCGTCACGGGCATCCTCAGAAAATCAGAATACTCTTCCAGAGTCGGCATCAACTGGTAGTCCGGAAAAGTAAAACAGTGGTACAACTGGTCATAAAACTGAACAAGAGTGTCCAACAACCCTTCTTTCATCTGGAGTTCGAGGAAACAGAAGACTTCCCCATATTCTACTGCGAAGGCGTAACGATTTTCAACGAGATCTGCTAGTTCTCTCAAGCTTTCAATATTAGGACTCTGAAAAGTGTACTCCAATGCTTCTCTTTTGAAATCCATGGTTACAATACCTGAGAAATAAAATTGAGTTTCTTGAGTAAAGAAGGAATGCAATGCAAGATGAGTAGGACTTCATGGGATCCCAACTATTTATAAACATTGCGGTAAAAGAAAACGTTTTTATTAATTTTTGAAACGGAATACAAATAATTGCTTTTAAAAGTCCCAAATAAAAGCTAAATAAAAGCTAGTAAAGACGCTAAAGAAGTTTCGAATTCTGATGATTGATCTGCTCTTCCAACTGGGTCTTCTCGCGGATAAGGTTGTCCACGATCAGCTTCCAAATAGTGCATTGGGGGTCCGAGAAAAATAAATCCTCCATGACTTTCCTCTTCTTGCAGGGGAGTAACTATTCATCCTTCAACTGTAATTGCTTCTGGAGTTTGTCAATCTCTGCAACGGACACTAATACTTGTTCTTCCATGACTCTAACTCATGTTGTGACTTCTTCAAAGCAATTTCTAACTTCTCGGTATCAGACATAAAAACATAAGTGGGCTCTCCTCTCGGAGGTATAGGATCTTGGCGAGAGTAAGGCATCTTCAGCTTGATCGCCCTATTCCTTACCCACTGGAGATACGGTTCTAGAGACACACAGTTGGGCCTTCCCAAACTATTCCTATTTTTCTTATGAAAATGTTTCCAAGCTTCTACAATTTTTTCTCGGAGTTCTCGAATATCCTCGAAGAAAACACTCTCAACTTGTATGCTCTTAGGTGGTTCCTTCAACGGATATCCTAACTGTCGGCGAGCTAAAATCGAATTGTAACTGATCCCTCCACCAAAGCTGAGTAACAGTATATTAGCAAAATCTCTACATCCATCAACGATTAGAATTCCATCATACTCACGGCTATACCAATCGATGTCAGAATGAGTCAAAGCCATAATCTTTTCTGACCAACGCTTATCATTAAGGTGCCAAAAGGAAACATATTTGGGAAAGTGGGTAAGGAACCATTTATATAATAAAGGCACACAACACGTAATCATTCCTCCACCACGAAGGTTTCAGAGATGTATAGAGTGATAGGTGTTACCCAATAGAGTCGGCACTGGATTGTTCTTCATGAAGATCTTAATTGCATTAAGGTCAACAAACCCTTCAAAACTTGGAAATAGAAACACCCCATAGACAAGTAAGGCGAAGATTGCCTCGAATGGATCCTTGTTCGTAAAATCAGTATAAAATGAAGCTTTCTTGAATAGAAAATCTGTAGTCAAACCAAAAGTTCCACTTTTAACAACCATGTTGGCCTTAACGTCAGATACCTTGAGATAAAGGGCCTTAGCGATGTCTCTTTCTTCGGGGTCCTTTTCCAAGAACGGAAAAGGAGATTCTTCTAGAATAGGTAGACCTAACAAAAAGGAGTATTCTTCCAACATTGGCAACAACTGATAATATGGGAAAGTAAAGCAGTGATACATCGGATCATTTTCCTTACGTCTCAACAAAGATAGTAACTTCCCATATTTACCCTTGAACTTCTCTTGGTCTTCAATTAAAGTTCCCAGCTCCCTTAGGTCATCCAATTTGGGACTCTTATAAGTATATTTTAGAGTATTTTGTCTATCCATAATGTCCTACAATATTCATAAATAAAGGGTAAATCCCATAAAGTCCAATGTAGTATGATGCAACAAACACAAGTAAGCACATAAGGGTACACAAAGATAAACAAACAAAGGTCCTAGGTTTGCAACGAGCATGGAGCAAAGGGTATACCCATTCCCAAAAGACAAGGACTAAAGGTGGATGGTACCTGCAGAACAGGGTTCTAAAGAGGTCCCAAAGTCATTAGCCCATCTATCGGATATCATCAACTTCCCAACTAACTCGAGGATTAATAATATTCTCAAGAGAACTTCTTTTGAGTGTAGCATCGCGTAGCACTATTTCGGGACTTACTCCCTCATAGCCTCGCACTACGTCCTAATAAAGGCCAAAATGGGGTTAAAGGTAACTATGGTCCTTAGTATCATGGACTCCCATTGAGAATAGTAAAAGTTTTCACGATTAAACTCGTTCAACCTAACTATTTTCGAAAGGGTCTCAACTAAGCGGGATTCTCAAATCAACTTAGTCAGGACTCACTCCCTATAAGCCTCATCGAATATATCACCATCCTATCTTAATTTCTCTCAAGTCTGGGCATAGGACTTTGTCTCACCACTCAAAGATAATAGCGCAAAAGAAAAAGATAAACAAACATACAAATAAACAGATAGAAAGCAATAGACAAGTAAATAAAACAAGTTAGGGCAACCCACTGAGGATTCCCCAGTGAAGTCGCCATTTTCTGTCGCGGTGGAAATCGGATACCAAACTATTGATTAGTTTGAATCTTTAATTCATTTTACAACCGAACTTTGATTTGTCCAAAGGAAGGGATAAAGATCGAAATTCCCCCAATGCAATGCAAATGCAAGGTTTAGAGAGTTATAGGTTTGTGGGTTGGTTAAACTTAGGGAAGGTACTAGCATCCTAAGTTTCTGTAGTACTCTATAAGAACCTCTTGTTTTATGTTTGTTTATTGCTAAGTGTTTTTATCTGCTTAATGGTTAAAAGACCTAGGGGTTTATCTCTAAGTATACTCGATAAGATATCGCATCTTATGCCTACATATCCTTACGAGAGTGGAATCAGAGTATCTGTAGTTCCCCTAAAGAGTTTGAGGAGTTCTTTGACTGTGGTCAAAGTTCCTGCGAGTTTAGGGTAGTTGATTGATTAGGTTTAGGATAAGAAATGCGTTGTCATTTTAAGGGAGATTTAATCGCCACAAGTTGTAGGAAAATAGTCTTTGCATTGTCTTAAGAAAAGGGCTCAAGTACTCGGATTGTTTGACGAGTACGCCTTCATCTCTCTTAAGGCAAAGTCCCTACGTGTTGATTGTATTGTTGTGGGGTGGAGATTCTATCTCGCTTAAGATGATTTGGCATCTTTTCTCTATTGTGTTTGAATATATTTGTTGTAGTGTTGATTGAGTTTGTTTGTATTGTGTTGGATTGTTTTCCTATGTTGTAAAATAAAGAATAGTCCTTCCTATGGGGTAGGATCTATCCTAGGAGATCGACTGGAATGGGATCAAGGATCAAGCGGGAGTATGATGCAAATGAGATGCACTACACACAATTGTTAAATCATGTGTAGGTTTTTCCTTTGGACGGAATGCGATGCGATAAAAGTAAATTGCGATAATGTAAATGCAATAAAGTAAATTGCGAAAAAGGTAAAACATACACACGCATGAAAGCGCTACGTGAGTGTGTGAGTTGTGAATGAAATAAAATTGGATAAAGTAAAACGCATGTACGCATGAAAGCGCTGAAGTGTGTGAGAGTGAATGTGTCGTGAATGTGAGTGTGCACGATTGATTTGTATTTTCGATGTTGATTGATTTTAATGGGTGTTTGATTAGAGAAGAAAAGGTTTATAATAAAATTCCATAATGATCTTAATTTTATTATAAAAAAACTTAGGTGAAGTTAAATTAAATTAATATTGGTTATGGAATAAAAAGAGTTTTTATTATTATTTATTTCTAGAAGTTAATTAAATACTAAGGATTTTATTATTAACTAAATAAATTTGACAAAGAGGTGTAATTATTTATAAAAGTTTTTTTTTAGTGAATAAATACTATTTTAAAAAAGTTATTAAGTTGAGAAAGTTAGCAAAATATATTAAATAGGAATTAATAAGATTTTTAAAAGTTGCTTTTAGTTATTAACATAAAGAAAAATATAAGGTTGATTAAATTGGAATTAAAAGATAAAACAAATAATTATTAGATAGAATGAATTATTAAAGGACTAATAAATTAATTGAAAGATAAAACTGATTTTGATTAATAAAAGGTTATTAATTTATTTAGAAAAAAAGATTAGTTAATTAATTAAATAAAAAGGTTAAGTGTTGATTAGAAAAAAAAAGCTATTAGTTAATAAAATAAAACTGATTAAATAAAAATAAAAACAGGTAGATTAATGGGTGATTAGCGACTAAGAGAGGGTTTAGTGGAGATTAGCAGTGATATGGTGATTACGTGTGATGTTGTGTGCGTGCAAAGAGGCCAAACTGCAGATACAAAAAATGGAATGCGAACGCGTAAACCCTAGCCCCCCCCCCTTTTCGTCCCCAAATCGAATTCCCGGTGCTCATCTTCCTCTCTTCTCTCCCTAATCGCGACCGGTTTCCTCCATTTACCATCTCCTCCCATGTTTCGAACCTGAAATCAAACCAGAAGCATCAGTAAATCAATGATATGGATAGGGATAGAGATTTACCAAAGATTGGTGGTAGCGGCGGCGTTAGAGATGACTGAGTGGATTCGCGGCAGCCGGAGGTGACGAAAATGAATGTTTCGTCTGTGGGACTCGTAGCGGCGTGTGGTGGCTTCGTCAGCAGGAGAGATAAGTGTTTCTTCTCAATCTATTAGGTTAAGCGAACATATGTTTTGTGGTGATTTTCCCCTTTTTTTTCTCTTTCTCTCCTAAGCCTTCTTTTATAGGCTTCAGATTGAAAAATGCCTTGATTGAATTTGATTGCTGTTTTGAATACTGATTTGGATTTTCCAAATTTGGGATAAATCATATTTAAAAACATCCCCTTTCGTTGATTGTAGTAATACGCGTTAAATGAAAATCCCAATCCTGTGATATTATTGTATCCATCTGATTAATGCTTTAATTCAATATTGGATTTGATTTGGTCTTGAATTGAATCGTTTTTCTCAAGTGAATATTCTCTGATGATTTTGCTAACTCTGGCTTTGTGACCTGGCAGGTGTAGATAATGATGATTTTGGGCCAGGGGAGGAATTAGCAGCCCAGAAAAATTAAGCTTGCATCTGATACATGAAGCGCAGATGTTTGCTGATATCTGATTTCATCGTGGCCTATGTACGGTTTTACGTATTTCCAACTGGTAGTGATCAATATTCGTATATCCAGGATTGGTAATGTCATGAGGAGCACAAGCGACTTTTTTCCTTCCTGGGCGCATGACTGATGGATCGTGATGTTTGTGAGAATGCCACTAAATCTGCAAGTGATAGTTGCGTGTATGGTGAAGGCCACTCAGAAAACTCTGAAGTAGTTGACTCTCCACATATAGGACTCACTGTACTGTACGATTGCATTACCTCAGGAGCAGCAGCTCTATCACAAGGAGGAACTAATGTGGGCAAAACAAAGCCAATCTAGCCTTCACTAATATCAAATTTAACATGAAAACTATTGGAATGAATCTCGGGAGCATCTGTGACTCAGGAAACAAACTTGAAGCCAATGGCTTTCTTCCATATGTATCCGATACTGGACCTCTTCTTCGTTGAATTTCCAACATCACAAAGTGCTCTCATATTTTGAGCAGAGAATCCTTGTTCATTATTCAGTACAGCAATACCAGAATCTTGAAGAATGAAAGCAAGAGTTGGCTCTACACTTTCGGGGTAATTATTATCATATTTGCCATTTTAAAGTGAATCTTATATGTGGCTACTCATAGATTTGTCAATAGACTCTTCTGCATCAACTGTTTGACTAATTTCAGTACACCTTTCATTGAGCCCACATGGCACTAGTGATGTAACCATATCTACTTCAGGCACGAGAGACTTATCCAAGAATTCTTGGTCATGCTTCAGTCCTGTGCTTATTTTAGTTTTGCCATCTTTTAAGCATGAAACACGAGCACAAAACTGATCAAATGTGTTGTTCTGTGTTTGATTAATTCTTTGGGAACTCTTAATGTTCATCAAGTTTCATCTTGCAGGGAAAACAGGCCGGTACGAGATGCTTCGGAATGATCGTTTTGTTCAGATGAGAGAAACGGTTGTCGGTGGGGGGAGATACAGATGTATGCTTTGCAGTGAACGAGGATGCCATTGAGGCATCACCGAGCTTGACAATGGGTGCACGCCCATCTCCGTCCTTATTAAGCTTATCCATCATCTTCTTAAGCTTATGCCTTTGCATATCAATAGCTGTTTGATGACAGTTAACAGCTAAATGGCTAGTGGAGTCTGATTTAGAAGCAACTTTGGTTTTTTTTTTTTGAAGTGCCTTCTCCACTTAGGCTAATACTCTTTCCAGCTATTCACCGGCATTCTTGGATTTCTTTTGCTTAGTAGGTTTTGAACTGTCTTCGGCTGATGAATCTGAAGAGGAGCTTCCACCTTTAGCTGGCAGCATTGCATTCAGAAGAGCAACTCCTACATGGGCCTGCTTCAAAACTCCAACATCATTGGTTCCATCCTCACGCATCAATGTTACCCGCCCGACTGTTTTGAAAGTGGTCAAGATAAGTTCCTTTTGCTCAGGAGCAACTCTAGAAAAAAAAACCTTCACATAAGGAATGACCAGGAGATGAGCTGATGCATTAGGTGGTAATGCAACTGGTGGTTGTAAGAAAGAACCTTGTGAAACTGGCTCTAGGTTGTGACTGTTACTTTCAGTCCTGCTCTCAACCGCAGGAGGAGAACTTCCATGCTCAAATGGCTGGCTGATAGGTGAAGTGATAGGCAAATTTCCAGAAGGTATCGCAGAAGGAGCTGGAGAAATTGGTGAATGGTGAACAGTCTTGGTGCTTGGAGAGATTGGTATGAAGTTATGGAAACTCTGAAGTATGGTTGTGAAGATCAAGTTCAAATTCTGATTTAGGACAACAACTTCTAATTTCTTCCATGTGTATGTAACAAGGCGAACATTGATATGGGATTTAGTCGTTGGTTTGCACTTCTAGGCTTGGCATCACTCTCCTTTGAGAAAGTAGGGAAAAAAAACACGGTACAACCTCTTTCTTCTCCTCTAAATCTCAGTGTGCTTTTCCGTCTGCTCAAATTATTTCAGTAATATCAATTTGTTTCTTCTTCTTAGACTTGTTTCATGACGCTAATCCAGTCTAAAACTGCAGGTAGGCTGCCGGTGTTTCGAACGATGTTTACGGCAGTGGAGCCAAAGCTTTGAGGTGACAGAGAAATGTAGAAGATGTTGTCGGCATGATCGTGTGACATGGTGCTGCTGCTTTGTACCATACTTAGAAGAGATTGCAAGTGTAGGCGGGATATTATCAAAACGGAAGCCCTGAAGCTTGCGGTTGCAAATGAGTAGTAGTAGTTTATGGTTCCAATTGCAATATTAATACCTGTTGTACTTTGAGTTTTTTTTTAAACGAAGATAACAAAATCTTTGAAGTTGGTCTGAGATTCTGAAAGATAAAAACAGCTTGAAACTTGCTTAATATGTGATTGAATATCGGATTCGGAAATATCCCTTTGCCTTTTCCTTTTCTTTCTCTTTTTTCTTTAAAACATTGCAAGCAGATTTTAAGACTATATGCGATTGACCTTATGATAAGCCTTGAGTCTTTAAGTGTGTCATGGCAACAACAACACTAAACAAGAAGTTTGAAGCAAGGATAGGCTTTAGAATTTTGAGTTACTTTGAACTTGAATGTCTTGCCTTATTGAATAACTTTGAAGGTCCTTGATTTTGGGAGGTTGATTATCACCCTTGAATTTAGAGTTCAAACTTGATGCAAATTACCTACAATCTCTTACACACTCATGGGCCTTGAATTCAAAGAGGCTTAATCACTTGAGGCCCATGTTAGGCCCAAACCAATCTTTTGGAAAATGTATCTCGGACATAAACCTTGGGAACTTAGCGCTTAAATTCGAATCAAATCTTAACCAATATCGCTTCGGAGCCTCAACGAAGGGAAATCAAACCTCTTTAAAACACGACCCATATCCTGAGGGATCCTTTAGAAAAGAGATACAACCTGACATTTCTCTTGCCACAAAACCAAAGATCTACTTTTCTTCATGAGTATCTATTGAAGCTTTTAAGAGATACCGACAAGAACCTTAAATTGAATCAAGCCCAAATGACCCTGTCTTTGAAATTGTGAGAATGAATGTTGGTCCACTTGGAATTACTGCATCTGCACAAGTCGGTTAGCCATAATAAACATGTACACAAAATTACAAAGACAAGATGTAAGAAAAAAGATGCAAGGAGGTGGGATCTTAAGGTCTAAAATTAGGGTGCAACAGCATTACATTTCATGGAATGCAAACCTTATTTATGAATATTGCAGGATTATGGATTACAATCGAAGGAAAACTTTGATATATACTTTTAAAAGTCCTAAGCTAGATGACCTAAGGAAGCTAGGATCTTTAGTCCAAGATCGAGGAGGATTCTGTAACCGGTATGGAAGGTTGTTATCTCTGTTGGAATTTAGGGTGAATAAGGAACTTCTTTCGGTTTTGCTACAATTCTATGATCCCAACTACCATTGCTTCACATTCCCCGATTATAAGCTATTACCTACTTTGGAAGAATATTCTTAGCTTGTAGGGTTACCTATTTGGGATAAGTATCCTTTCCCTTTCTTGGAGAAGGACCCTAAAGAACAGGATATTGCTAAAGCCACGTGTTTGAAGGTATCTGACATTAAGGAGAATATGACTCATAAAGGTGAAATCTTTGGGTTACCTACGGAGTTCCTAATCAAGAAGGCCCAATATTATGCCGATTATTTGAGCATGCCTACCTTTGAAACGATCCTTGCCTTGCTTATCTATGGAGTGTTGTTTTTCCCTAATTTTGAAGGCTTTGTGGACCTTAATGCCATCAAGATCTTCATGCAAAGGAATCCAGTACTGACCTTATTGGGTAATACTTATCATTCAGTCCATCTCCAAAACCTCCGTGGTGGAGGGGTGATTACCTGTTGTGTGCCGTTATTGTACAAGTGGTTTATTTCGCACTTGCCTAAGTCCGGTCCTTTTTGGAGTCCCACTCAAGGACGTTGGTCACAAAGGGTTATGGCCTTAACTCAATCCGATATTGATTGGTACAATCGCATTTACGATGGAATAATAGTCATTGATGGTTGTGGAGATTTCGCTAACATGCCTTTACTCGGTTTTAATGGAGGAATAAGCTACAATCCAGTCCTAGCTCGCCGACAGTTAGGGTTTCCCTTAAAAGAACCGCCTAAAAGTATCTACATAGAGAAGATCTTCTTCGAAGTCAATAAAGAGCTTCAAGGTCAAATTATATCTTCTTGGAGACACTTGCATAGGAAAGGTCGAGAAGGTCTGGGTAGGCCAAATTGCATTTCCATGGAGCCTTATCTTCAGTGGGTCCAAGAAAGAGCTAACAAATTGAAGATGCCCTATCCTCGCCAAGATCCTTTGCCTCCGAGAGAGGAACCTGTCCAATATTTCATGTCCGAGGCTGAAACAGTGAAGATCGCTTTGAAGAAAGCTCAACGTGAAGCAGAAACATGGAAGAACAAATACTATGTGATGGTCAGTGAGTACAAGGAACTTCAAAAACAGCTTCAGTCAAGGAACGAGAAGGCACTTTCTGACAAGAGGAGAAGACTCTACAAGGATTTATTTTCCTCCGATTCTCCGCCTACTCATCAAAGTTGTGGATAATGCTTCCTTAGGGCCATTATTAGCTTTTGTTTAGTTTGTTTCCATTAAAAACTTTATATTTGATTGTAATCCATTTATTTTAAATTAATAAAAACTTCTTCATTATTCAGCAATATTCGTAAATATTTGAACTCCATGAAGTCATTTCATTCGCATTTTGCATCATATTTTGCATTTCATGTGCCTCCCGGTTTTCTCATACTCGGTTCTCTCGCCTTCCAGTTTCGTCACCCTGAGTCGATACAATACTAGAGCTCAAGCTCGAAGAAGGATGGAAGAACACGCTCAAGAGATGGATCGCGTTAACAACGAGCTAGCAGAACTTCGAGGGAATGTAGGGATGATTATGGAATTACTCCAGGTTATCCATGCAAAGATGGATACTCAGAGTACTGTGGTTTCTGAGATTAACGCTACTGCTGCCGTAGATCCTCCGGTTGTTTCTGTTGAGAATCTGTTTCCTTATGGTCTTTCGCAGAGTTTCATACATCCACCTGTTGTTACGTCAGTTCAACAAACTATGCCTGTTGCACAAAGTGGTCAACAAGCCATGCCCGTTATACAGAACGTTCAACAGACTGTGCCTTTGGTTCCCGAGCCTCCGAAGGTGGTCCCTACCTTCACACAAGCTAATGTTCATACTCGAGTGCAACCCTATCTTAATGAGCCTGTTTATGAAATTCTGGATGATAATGATAAAGGGTACCAGCCGCGTGATAGGCTCCGTGAGGAGGTGGTTACTATTGATAAAAGATTAAGAAAGATGGAAGGAGACCAGATCTTTGGTGTTGCTGCTAGAGACATCTGTTTGGTTTCCAGTTTAGTTATCTCGCCAAAGTTCAAGACTCCGAACTTTGACTGCTATGAAGGGATTACTTGCCCAAAAAGCCATTTGATCATGTACTACCGTAGAATGGCTGCCCACGTGGAGAATGACAAGTTGATGATTCACTATTTTCAAGACATTCTGAAAGGTGCCTCGTCAAAGTGGTATTTAACATTGGATCAGTCTCGCATCAAGTCTTTTCAGTATTTGTCTGACGCTTTCATCAAGCAGTATAAGTACAACATGGACTTGTCTCCTGACAGGAGACAACTTTTGAGTATGACGCAGAAAAGTTCTGAGACCTTTAAGGAATATGCCCAACGATGGAGGGAAGTTGCTTCCCAGGTGGAACCTCCATTGACTGACAAGGAATTAGCAGACTGGTTCGTTGACACGGTTCGTCCTGAGTTCTATGAAAGGATGGTGGGTAGTGTAACCACGAACTTCGCTGATATTGTTGTTGTTGGAGTAAAGGTTGAAATGGCTATGAAGAGTGGAAAGATGTCTAGTGGTTCTAGCAGTACGAGTTCGAAGGACCAAGCCAAGAAGACATCCGTCAATCCTCAAAAAAAGAAGGAAGGAGAGACTCATGCTGTGTCTTCAGATAGGAGAAGGAATAGGCAGTATCAATATCCACCACAGTATGCCTAACCCCAGGGTTACCCAGTTCAGTATGCACCACCTCCGTATGTAGCCGCTGTCGCACCATCCTTTAGTCAGCAAACTCCTCAAGCTCCTATTTACCAGCCTATGCCGCAGGCTCCTGTGTATTCGCCTCCAGTTTATCAACAACCTCCGCCTAACTATCAGCAAGCGTCCAACGCTCCGGAAAATCAACAACCGAGGAATCAGGCACCTCGCCAGAATGCTCCAAGGAGACTATACAAGACTTGTCCACCGATTCCAATAAAGTTCACCGAGTTGTATCCTTACTTAGTGCAACGAGGTTTGGTTACTACTCGAGCTTTGGGACCGCCTCTGAACCCTTTGCCAGCCAACTACAACGCCGCCGCTCATTGTTTATTTCATGAGGGTGCGCCAGGTCACGATTTGGAGAACTGTTATGCTTTGAAAAACCTTGTGAGGGATCTGATGGAAAAGAAGATTTTATCATTCAACGATCCTCCGCCCAATGTCAAAAGTAACCCTTTGCCTGACCATGGGGCTGTTAATTCCATTGATACTTCGTTTGAAGAGAATTTTATCCTTGATGTAGCTCAGATTAAGACATCGCTCAAGGCATTCCATTCAAAGCTGTTTGAAGCAGGCCTAGTATCTATCTCCCATATTGGTTGTACGAGCTGTGAAGGATGTAATAAAGGTTGTGCTATGGTTCAGAAAGACGTACAGAGATTGATTGATGATGGTTTCCTGCAAGTGGTTAACCAGGCGAAAGAAATAGCCGCAATTGAGCCTACCTTCAATATGCCCGAACCAAGGGGTAGGAGGCCAGTGTTTAATCTGCCATCACCGAATTTTGTCATGCCAGTGTTCAGTATACCGACTCCTGTCACTCCAACAGTGGACCAGCCTAAACCTTTGATTATCCAAAAGCCAAGTCCATTTCCATTCAGTGATCCCAAAGCAGTACCTTGGAAGTATGATGTAACCGCTATTGACAAAGAATTGGGGAAGGTCATTCCAAAAGAAGAAGTGAAGATTGATGGTGAAAGTGTGACTAATATAGCTGGGGCAAGCAGGATGACCCGCAGTGGTCGTGTGTACACTCCCCGTTTTGATGAGGCTCCACCTAAAGAGACAACTAATAACACTGTTGTGCCTGCCAGAGATAAAAATAAAGAGGTAGCCAATAATGATGAAGATGCTGAATTCTTAAGGATCATCAAGAAAAATGACTACAAAGTTATTGATCAGCTTCATCAGACTCCTTCAAAGATCACTATTCTGTCTCTGTTACTGAATTCACCCGCTCATAGAGCTGCTTTGCAAAAAGTATTGACGCAAGCTCATGTCGCTCAAGACATTATTACCGGTCAGTTTGATTGTGTGATCGCCAATATTACCGCCTGTAATACTCTCAGATTTAGCAATGAAGAGCTATCGAAAGAGGGTCCAAATCACAACCGTGCGTTGCACATATTAGTGAAGTGTGTCACATCCTAATTTTTGACCCTAAGTCCCTCCTGTTTTTTATTTAATTGGATTTAATTCAATATTTATGTTCTTTGCGACTAACCAACTTGTGTAGATGCAGTAATTTCGAGTGGAGATAAAATTCATTCCCACAGTCGATCATTTATACATAACTGGCCGTTTTAACCACTTTGTCCGCATTTTGTGAAGTTGGGTCTGTTGCTGAAAAGCTCAGGAAGTCTGGAAAGCTGTTTCAGAGTATAGTCTAATGAGAATGTAATATGGCCTCACATTGGTGCCAAGCGGGGTCATTATTGAAGGCAAGGCACCATATCAGAGTTAAGAAGCACATGACTGAATGTTCGTGAATAAAGGGATTGGATCTAAAAATGTTAATTTGTTTATGAATATCTACTGGTCTCAGCACCCTTTCTTTGATTTGAACCCAATTAAAGATTTATGAAGTTGTCAGGCAAAGGTTATTAAAGATGGGCCAGGTGGTCGAATGAGAACATGGTCCAAACATCATTGTTACATCGAAGAAGCATACTAATTACTACCTTTTTTAAGCACATGGGAGAATTGACTAAGGATTATAAGTCCAATTAATATACGATATTGGCCTTCACATTCATCAAGGTTTCAAGGTTCCAAAGTCCATTTTGTTCACTTCATTTCGAGCCGAAGAGGATTCTTTCGCAATCCAAGTAAAAAGATTTTTCTTTTACTTAATCTTTGTTAAGTTCTATCAATATAGAACGGTATCAATAGAAAAGAAACATACAAGGCCTGTGAAAAATATTTTCCCAAATACTCATATTGTACTCCCAGGCTCAACATTACAAAGAAAAAGGGTTGTTTTGATTAACCAACAATACAACACAATCAAAAGAGGGCCACCTAAGTTTGATACATTTTATTCTTTCCTACAAGAAATTACAAGAGGTGTTTGAAAAAATATAGAAACAGTAAGCCATGTCGTACGACCACTTCTTCCAGCTCTAGAGGTAAATAAACTACATCTCGGTCACGGAGCAGTTCCACAGAACTATAAGCTACAATTACAACTACCAGAGGTTCAATTCAACTTATATACAAATCTGGAGTTCATGAAGACTTATGATAAGTGATGCTCCCTCACATGTACCGTCTCCGGCTTTGTCTCGCCAATAATTTCTCGCTCGGTTTCGACCTGCATAGCATTGGTAACATCATATTAGAGGAAGTTCGATGATAACCACTTTGTGCAGCACTCGAGTGATTTAGCTAGTACGCCAATGACCGTGGTATTGGCATACAATATTCCCAAGGTGATGGTCTTCAAGTAACTCAAAGGGAAGCGTAATAATTGAGATTTAAAGGATGGCTTACCATTTATCAGTGCCTAGCGGACAAAAGTATCGAAACAGAAGTGACAATTGTTGAGTCCTTTTATCTGTGGTGGCATGGATTCTCGAGCTGGCACTAGGCTGCCCAAACTACTGTCCAAATCTTCACCTACATTTTATAGTTCACCATCAATTATGCTGCACCGTACAAATTCGTCTTCTAGGTGTACTTTCCAGCCCCCTCGTTAACAGCATGCCGGAACATACCTCCGTCAGGATCACCAGTTCCTAGCATTCCATCAACCAAAGACTACGGCAACCTGTGTAAAACTGAGAGAAGAATGAGACTAAGTTTATGATATTTGAAGACTACGTTCAAGATGTCAATAAAGGTCGAATGGACATTACCAACCAATGCGGCAGAATAAGAGACATTCGTTTTTAGATCATGTTCCTGTAAAAGAGAGCGATATGTCAAGAAGATTTCAGAACAAGAGAGCGAGCTGAGAATTAATTACCAAGGTAACATAGCACCCCATTCCAGGCTCAGAGAGAAAATCAACTTAGTTTGAAAGCATCTTGACCAAAACGAAGTCTTCGAATCCTGCATCAACAAACGTATAAATCATTAAAAGTTCCCGAAGATAGTAACGTGGACGTGAGCATCACAATTTCAAGAGTTAATCATCATGAATGATATTCACCACGCAAGATCAAGAACAACTCCAAATGTTCGTTGACCCAACTCGAGCAATGCCTTCGCAACCTTCATGACAATAAGGGGGGCCAAATTACCATTCAAACTTAGAATGTACCTTCCGCCAGCATAAATCGAAACCATCCATGAAACAAGTTTTGAAGAAAGCTCCTGCACAATTTCTGAGTTAATCAATGCAGAAGAGCGAGCTGTACCTCGAGTTGGGAACATAATTTCACATCAGACAACCATCATCATCCTGCAATAAGCACATTTGGTTCAGTAAGTTTCAACTCGTTTCAAAACTTGTTAAGACAAGGAAGAGATAGCAAGACCAACACAAGGAGTAGTCAGATATCGAGGACTTCAAGGAATCACACAATCCAGCATCCATCACCCGAAACCTGAGTTTAAGTCACAAAGAACAAAATCATTAAGCATTCACTATCGGTAATACAGGAAATTTGAGCAGCACTAACGATATGATCATATATGAGGATAGCAAAGTAATTTGTGTCAAGACATAATAATCCCAAAATGGAAATAGGTGTCCACATTTGTCTCTTTACAAGGCAATATCCAACACAATCCTACGCATTCAATCGGAAATATTCTCATCACAATATCATGTAAATTAGGGCATTAAATCAGTTATTACTAGGATGGTAAGTTTTGAATGGCCATCAAATCACAAATACACGACAGAATCTGCAGGATTAAACCACAAACTTAATGCAAATCAACAACCTTCAAGCATACCCGTATGTCTATAAAAGAGACCATCAGAATCACACAAAAGGGGACCTTTTTTGAAAACAAAGAAATAGATTCACAAATCTTAACAAAGGAAACACGAAGGGATCAAGAGAGGGTGACTTATCTTAACGAATTCGTCTCCAAAATTTTCGTACTCTCCTCGCTCTCCGGTGAGCAACCATTGTGGGTAAGTTGGTTTATTGATTCGGATGGACCTCCCATGATGATCCTACTCTCGTACTATTGTGGTTACTCCTTGTTTTTTCATCCGGTGTCTCCTTTTGGGTGTGGGGCTTCGAGACTTGGGGATTTGGGGTTCATTATATCATTGTATTGTTCCGTTGTTTGGTTGTGTTTCTGTGTTTCTGTTTTTTCAAGTTTAAGTCTTGAAGGCATCCTAGAGAAAGAATCGAAGGAATCGAAGAACGAAGAAAGAATGAAGAGGCACAAAGAAGAAAGGCGAAGAAGAGGGAAACGAGAGAGAAGCTCGGACGGCGCAAAAAGAGGGATCTGGGGGGGAAATTAGGGTTTACCTGTGTTCTTTTTTGGTTTTGCTTTGTGTTTTGTAATATAATCTCACGCACACACACATCATCATCGTGCATCGATCATCATACGGCCACACCTGCGTAACCCACCATAAACCCTCGCCAGTGTACTACACTAAATCATGCGCCCTCCATTAACCCATTAACCATTAGTTAATCATTAAATCATCCCCCTAATTATCATATAACCTTTTAATTAACTCAAATAACCTCTTAATTAATTTAATCAATCAAAATACCCCTTTTATTTAACTATTTTGACTAATATTTATGTTTTAATAAATCAACCTCTAATAACCTAAAATCTATTTATTTTATTAATTAATTTGCTTAATCTTTTATCAGTTTTTGAAACAACTTATTAATATTTATTTATCTCACAAACTTTTATTTAATAATTAAAATCCATTTCTCTTTTAATAATAGTATCATTTACTAATAACCTTTTTTAAGAAATACTCTATTAATTGGTCCACCCTTCTTATGATAATAATAAAAACTTTTAAATAACTTGTTCCTATTTATTAATAACTAGAATTCTTTTATAAAACTCTTTTAAAAATAATCAAATCCTTTTTGTGAGAAAACTCTTCATTTAAAATATCTCAATTAATCTTTTTTTGGAACAATTTCTCTTTAAGTAAATAAACCTTGCTAGAATCCTTTAGTTTTTTTACTTAGTTTTTAATTCACCTATAATTTTTTTTATTAAAACTAATATAATTAATTTTTCCTAAAATTAATCTCACTTAAAATAAATCCAATTAATATAATTCTTAAAATCAACATCCCATTAAATCAACTGTGCACGCTTCCGTCTCCGCCATTCCCATTCACATATTCACGTGCTCCACTTTCACACACTTTAGCGCTTTCATGCGTTTATGTATGGATTTACTTATTTGCCTTTATTTTCCGCAATTTCTCATTTCCGCATTTATTTTTCCGCATCGCATACGTCCAAAGGAAGAATCCGCGCATAACCTAAACAATTGTGCGTATGCATCTCATTTGCATCATACTCCTCATTGATCCTTGATCCCATTCGAGTCGATCTTCTAAGTTTAGATCCTACCCCATAAGAAGGACCTTTTATCTTTACAACTTAGAATAAACATTACAAGTCAATTTAAAACTATTCAAACATATTAGAGAATAAGATGTTAATCATCTTAAGCGAGATAAAACTCCTACCCCATAACAATTCAATCAATATGTAGGAACTTTTCCTTAGGAGAGATAGAGGCGTACTTGTTGACAATCCGAGTACTTGAGCCCTTCTCTTAAGATGATGCAAAGACTATTTTTCTACAAAGTTGTGGTGGTTAAATCAAGTAATCTCCCTTAAAATGACAACTCATCTTTTCTCCTAAAATCAATAAATCAACTACCTTATCCCGTAGGAACTTTGACCATAGTCAAAGAATTCCTCAAACCCTTTAGGGGAACTACAGATACTCTGATTCCATTCTCGTAAGGATATGTAGGCACAAGATGCGATATCTTGTCGAGTATACTTAGAAATAAACCCCTAGGTCTCTTATCCTTAAGCAGATAAACCTTAGCAATAAACAAACATAAAACAAGAGGTTCATGTAGAGTACTACAGAAACTTAGGATGTTAGCACCTTCCCTAAGTTTAACCAACCCCCGAACCTATAACTCTCTAGCTTTTGCATTTGCATTGCATTGTGGGTATTTCGATCTTTTTCCCTTCCTTTGGACAAATAAAAGACCGGTTGCAAATGAATTAGATTCAAGCTCATCAATAGCTTGGCATCCAAATTTCACCGCGACAGAAATGGCGACTTCACTGGGGAAATCCTTGTGGGTTTCCCTAACTTGTTTTGTTTTTTATATTTGCTTATATCTGCTTATTTGTATATTTGCTCTTGTTTGCTTTTGGGACGACATCTTTGAGTGGTGAGACAAAGTCCTACACCCGGACTTGAGTGAACTTAAGATAGGATAGTGATATGCTCGACGAGGCTTATAGGGGGTTGAATCCTGACCAAGCTGACTTGAAAATCACGCTTAATTGAGGCCCTCTCGAAAGTTGTACTGTTGAACGAGTTTTAATCATGAAAACATACATTATTTTCGATGTTGGAGCCTATGATATTGAGGACCGTAGTTACCTTAACCCCACTTTGGCCTTTATTAGGATGTAGTGCGAGGACTATAAGGGAGTACTCTCAAAATATTTGCTACGCGATGTGTCGCTACTGCGAAAATCGGCGCCGGCTATGACAGAAGAGTCGCCACCTTTCGTTATTTATCCCTCAGAGCGGGAAAGGAAACGATCGAGAAAAACCTGACGCAAGGGTATAAGACAAGGTCATCACAACCATTGTTTGGGTTCGGGAGTCGATTACGCAAGGGGAAGGTATTAGCACCCCTCACGTCCATCGTACTCGATGGGATCCACGCTTGCTGGTTTGTCTACGGGTGAAAAAACAATCTATCTACGGATGCTAAAACTAAACAGAAAGAATTGACTCGATAGAGCATCGCACTCTATGCCTACGTATTCCTTCGTGCAATGGGAAAGTCAGAGTCATCGTAGTTCAGGAAACTAAGGGGAATGGGCTCGCCGAGATATCGCATCTCGTGCCTACGTACTTCCACACAGCGTGAAAGATCAGAGCTTACGTAGTTCAGGCTAACTATGGCTAGACAGGGTGTTCTCGATCACACAGGAGTGAGAGAAGGGATTGACGATACTAGCGTACGCATTCTAGCAGTTAGGTGTTTGTTGCTCGCTCGACGGAGACTTAGGCGTTACCTGTTTGCGGTAGAACGGACGTAGTATGTCGGGTTTGAAAGGTATGGGAACCTACGGGTTCTAGAACTACGGTCTGGTCTCGATTGCGCTCGGGCAAGAGAAAGGGAACATCAGTCGTCAGCGGGAAAGTCTCGATCGCACAGCAGCGAGAGAACAGAGAAGTTAGTTGTTAGTGTGCTCGCTAGGATATCGCATCCTATGCCTACATATTCTCATCCGGTACGAGAAATCAGAGCAGCTGTAGTTCAGCTAACTACAGAAAAAGGGGAAAAAGGAGAAAGGGAGCTCGCTAGGATATCGCATCCTATGCCTACGTACTCTCGTCTGGAACGAGAGATCAGAGCAAACGTAGTTCGGCGGGAAAACGAATCTCAATTGCATAGGGGCAAGAGAAGGGGCCTCAATCACCTGAACGCGAGAGAAAAAAGGGTTTCGATCTCCAAGGGCGAGAACAACGAGGAAGCAGGCTTACGCCTAAACGGGAAGAAACTCGGGACACACACGCACAAACCTAATACGAAGGAGCGAATGCGTCGTATGTCACCCAAAGGGTACCATACTAGACATCCTAGACGATTGAGAAGAAACTCCTCAACTGTCATTTCCTACATATCTAACGATACAGCTTACAACACTCGACGGTTGCCTGAAGACTTGAATAAGATGATTTTGAACGAAGCGGCTCCGTTGGCTCCTGACATGCGTGCAAGCTCCATTCCAATCTTCTCCTTCTGGATCCTTGATGATGACGCTTGAATCAGGAACAATGTGACGCTTAGACCGTCATGGTTCGACTTATACGAGAAATCAAACTCTCAGAGGTAGCGTATTGATGTCTGTGTCAAAGACAAGATAGAGAAATGATATCGACAATCATTCTCCAATTGAATCGTGTCACACGGCCAACCAAAAATAAAATCGAGATAAAATCGGATAGAAAAGAAAATAGAAGAGAAAGAAGGAGAAAAATCCACTAACAAATGGAAATAAAAGTCTACTCCTAAAATTAACAATTAAATTCTACTAGAAAAATATTCTAAAGAAAATAAAATGCATATGAAAATAGCATAGAAAATTTCTATCTAAAATACTCTATAAAGAAAAATAGAAAAATCTATATTAAATATATATTAAAAAAATATGCATGATATTATAATCCCTAAAAATAATCTCCTTAAGAAAAAATAGGAAAATAAAACTAAATTATTACAAGTATTCATCCAATACAAAAAAGAAAAAATAAATTGCAAAGGGGAGGGGGTACAAACTGCAAACTGGGTGTAATGCAGTGAAAAAACCACTCTGGGCTTTAAGCCCACAATACAATAAAGTCAGAAAAAAAAACAAAATAAAAAAATTAAGGTCCCAGAGGGTGGTGCGCAGGAATTGGGGTGTAGCCAGCAAAAATTATTGTTGGGCCCAGCCCATCAACAACAAAAAAAACCACATCAGAAAAAAAAGGACTGGGGGTGAAAAGAAAAAAAAACCGGGTGTAGATCCAAACAACACGTTGGGCTTGAGGCCCAATCTTCAATCCAATTCCCTTCCTCTCTTCCCTCACTTCTCCAACTTCTGAAACCCTAACGTCCTCCTACCTTCTTCACCCGCCGCCGTCAACCACTACTCTGTTTCAACCTCCCATCATCCTCTCTCTACCACTTTACCATACGAAAAGAAAAATGAAAAAAAAAACAATCCAAATCAACAGTGTCCCGTCGGCTTCTTCTTCGTCAAAGTCTGATGATGATGGCTCACTGATAATTCTGGAGATCTATGAAGCTTCGAGGAACTTGAAGATCTGTGGACGGAGATGAAGGATGTGTGAAACCTGGAGACGAGTAGAGGATCTGGTGAAACGAGGATGAAGATCACGTATGATGAACACGAAGGAGATCTGATCTGGATCGGAGATGGTGACGATCATTCTTGAAGTTGGATGAGGATCGAGAACAGGAGATGAATCTCAAACGAAGAACATGACGAGAACAGGTGATTCTTGAAGATCTGGAAATGGCATATGAACATGAAGTTGAAGGCGTTTGAAGATCTGGAAAAGTTCACTGACGAACTGGTGATAAAGAACTGATGAACGAACGCCCTTGAAGATCTGAGAATCCGAAAACGGTGGCGTTCTTGAAGATTTGGAACTGATGTTGATGATTATGGAGAAATTGGTTATGAAGATGAAGATCTTGCATGAACACGGTGTAGATCTGGAATTTTTGATGAACGGATGATGGTGACTTCTAGAGATGATGAACACGAAGATCATAAACAAGATCTGGAGAAGATCTGTTTGAAGGATGAACATGCTTGATGGAGTTTTGGATTTTCTGGAAACCGATTGGTGCAGATGAGGAAATTCTGATGAATCTAGGATGAAGATTAGGATGAATGTTCATGGTGCAGACGATGAAGGAGATGAATTGACGGAGAGTGATGATGATTCCAGCGAGTTGTTCAACTCCGGCGACGGTTACAGTGAGGATTCCGGCCGTGATGATTTCTCCGGCGGGTTCCCAAACGTGTTTGCATGGCCGGAGAACGTGTGGGGTGACACCTCAAGGGGTGTCGTGGCAATGCATGGGAGAGAGAGAGGGAGAGGTGGCACGTGTGATGTGAGGTGTCAAGAGCTGGGATGAGTGGAAGGGAGAGGTGGTGGTGAGGTGAATGCACGCGTGGAAGGCTTTATATGCAGACAAGTGGCACGAATTGGGCCTCCAAAGACTGGACATCTGGCCCACAAACTTAATGACTCTGATTAATTGAACTAATTAAGACTTAATGACTGCACCTAATTAAAACGAAATTTAATACTACTGCAGATTAATAGTGAAAATTAATGACTAAAAACTCTATTAAATTCTGATATTAAAACTAAAACTCAATTAATTGCAACTAAAACTCAATTAACTCCTAATTAACCACAACTAATTAAAATGATTAAAATCTAATTACTCTATGAATTAATTCTAAAAAATAGAAAAAGAGAGTTATCCTATTAAACCAATTAAAAAACTAGTTAATTGTCTAGAAACAAATATCTATTTAACTATTTAAAAAAAGAAATATCTATTTAAAATTCTAGAAAAACTATTAAATCTATAAGAAAATATTAAAAATTCCTATTTAATATCTAGAAAAACTCAAATTAATCTATTAAAAACTATTAAAATCTATTTAAAAATCTAGAAAATAAAATGGAAAATTCTAAAAATACAGGGAAGTCAATTAAATCGATTAGAAAACAAATGCGCAACTATAGCGAAATAAGCGGTAAAAACCGGACACCGAAATGTCCTCAAAAACAACAGCGAGAGCTGAAAACACCGAGACTGGCACAAATTCTCAAAATAAATCCTCGTATTCGAACTGGCCTAAAATGCCTGAAACGCCAGGGGAGGCTGTAATCCCGATAAAGTCAATCTAACTGCAAAAATGCAATGGATGCGGTATAAAAATGCAGAATGCAAAATGAGTCGAAACATAAGCCAAATACAATAATTGGTTGGTCAAATTTTGGGGTGCAACAGCTGCCCCTATTCAAACGGCTTGGACCTGAAGGGTTGGGAAGCGAACGGCTCTCAAACATTCAAAGGTAGAAGACGGTTGAATACAAAAGAAACCTAGAAATTTGCCAACCTGGAGAAATAAATTGCACAAACTACTCGGGGAAAATATCCAGAACACCGAATCTGGTAGTCATGGCAACAACCTGATCAATCATCTGACAAAGAACTTGACTTTAACACCAGTTACCTGCGTGACGCCACAGATAACAAACCCGAAGGTTGGATCAACATGCACTTGATTCTCTCAGGTCGTCTAATGATAGACAGGAAGAGAAATACTCACATCATCTAAAGAAAGACGGAAAGACACCATCCCGAAGGAGAACAATATCCGTACTCACATCGTCTACTGATAGACGGAAAGGCACCATCCCAAAGGCTCACACTGTCTAATGATAGACAGGAAGAAAAACAATCTTGATCTCGTATCGTCTAATGATAGACGAGAGGAAAATGTCTGAATCTCGCATCGTCTAATGATAGACGAGAGGAAGATATCCATATCTCGCATCGTCTAATGATAAACAAGAGGAAAACCTTGTCCGAAGAGCCACATCGTCAGTGAGAACTAGCGGAAGGAAGGCCATATAAACTTTAACACTACCCATCAAATTTCAGAATCCTTTCGTCTACAGGAATTGATGGAAAGAACAATATCTTCAAAGGGGCCACATCATCAATAAGGATTGACAGGAAGAAAACCACCTTCAAATAGCCATGTCGTCGATAAGGATCAACAACTAGAAAAACCAAACATTCTTCAAAGAGCCTCGATGTCAATAAGGATCAATAGTCAAGAAACACTTCTTGAAATGTCATCTCATCCGATAAACAGAAAGAAAGCCAATATCTGAAAGATCGCCTTGAAACCTCTCGACATCTCAAGACAGATGGAGAGAACACCATACCCAAAACTCATGACGTCTAATGATAGACGGAGAAAACTTGCTGGGGAGACACATCGTCAATATGAACTGACGGTAAGAAACCTGCTGAAAAATCACCTGCTCAAACTTCACGTCGTCTAAAGATAGACGGAAAGGAAACCATACTGGAACTCACAACGTCTAATGATAGACGAAGAAAATATCTTGCTCAAACTCACAACGCCTAAAGATAGACGAAGAAATCCATAATCGAACTCATGACGTCTAAAGATAGACGGAGAAAACCATAATCAAACTCAGGACGTCTAAAGATAGACGGAGAAAACCATAATCAAACTCAGGACGTCTAAAGATAGATGGAGAAAACCATAATCAAACTCAGGACGTCTAAAGATAGACGGAGAAAACCATAATGAAACTCAGGACCTCTAAAGATAGACGGAGAAAACCATAATCAAACTTAGGACGTCTAAAGATAGACGGAGAAAACCATAATCGAACTCAGGACGTCTAAAGATAGACGGAGAAAATTCTTGCTGGGGGAAATACATCGTCAATAGGAATTTACGGGAAGAACAGTCTGTCTTTATCAGATGATCGATACACAAAGCAAGCATAACCGTCATATGCTCTGAGAATCAAATACCAAAGAGCTGTCTGATCAAAGCTGCTGAATAAATGCCCCTGAACTGATTACAGAGTACTTCATGTTGCCACGCAAGGCTAACAGAAAAGTTGGCTTATGCTTCGTATGCATATGCGTATGTTAGAATTTTCTATGGCGTAAATGCTCCATATAAGATGGAATGCTACGCATTTGACGATGAAATGCAAATATGATGTTAATATGATGATATATGCAAGATGCAAATGCAGGCTCGGGCTGCTGGAGAAAAGCGGTACACAGAAGAACCGTTCCAGCAAAATAAATGCTGGAAAGGTGAAGCCAACTCCGCTGATGGAGAAACTGGATACGGAACCACTTCAGCAAAATAAATGCTGAAGACAAAGCCAACTCCGCTGGGGATAACCGGATATCACAGAATTGTTCTAGCAAAATAAATGCTGGAAAGGTGAAGCCAACTCCGCTGGGGATAACCGAACGTGCCAAGCATGATTGGACTTCTGTCAAGGATAGCTTACCCGTGCCAATGAAGATTGGACTTTTGCTGGGGAAAACACACGGAGTCTTCCTACATACCAATGAAGCTTGGATTTTGAAACTGAAGTGCCAACACGGATGGGCCTCACAGTGATTGCCAATATGGATTGGGCTTTAGGAATGGCTCGCCAATGAGATTTGGGCTTCCTGAAAATTGCCAATAAGGATTGGACTCTGGAGCTATCCATGATGGGTCAGGTACGACTGACGCTGGAAAACATCCTGTCTGAATTCACAGTTTCTGACTGAAGAGTCAAGGGACGATAACACGACTTCCCGACATTCGTCTCAAACTTGAAGATCGGCTGAATCTGCTCAAGTAGCTCTGATTAGCTCTGATGACACGGAGAGGAACAATTCCTTCGCTTCTGATATTGCTCCAGCCTGTGGGATCTCTGGGGGGATACTCCTCAAAAGGAAATTTGAAAATCTGTACCCTGATGGTCTGATATGAACTGCCTTAGCACTCTAAACCTCGGAGAGATGCTTCAGATCAATTGCCCCTCGGATAAGAAACAACTTCGGCGCTTTTCTTAGAGTGGCCTGCCCCTGTCTGCGACGACTCTGCCCCTGATTGGCTAATCTGCGGGGAGATACACTGGTTGTCCTCGAGAGATTCATCAAATCTCGACCTGACTGCTTCAGAATAACCGACTTCAGATGGCTGACCTCACCAGGGATTATAGCTTGCCCTAGTTCACGGAGTATTCGGGTGTTCTGCATTCTATCATGATCAGACTTTCCACTATAGGAAACTTTCCTGCTGTCAAGCGCTTACTTGAAAGTAAAACAAGTTGTTCAAAAGATATATTAATGCAATGCACATAACAGTTTTGACATCCAATCTGTTCACTGGAAAAGGAAAAACAGTTTATGGCATATAATGCACAAATCATTTATCAAGAATATCAATATCAGTACCAACATGGTAAGAAGAACCGTTTTAGGAGTCAGTTTCGACGCGATCTTTACCGAAGTATGCCTTCGAAACAAGCCTGCTTCAATTAGGACTTTTGAAGGTTGTAACGTGGTCAGGCTCACGGTCTTGAAGGAAAGGATAAAGGCTCAAAATTTATTTTAACCCACCCATTCTCCTTGATGTTCTCCAATCCTACGTTCAGCTAATTCGACCTTAGCGTTTACCTCTTAAAGGTCGAAAGATAGGAATGATAGTTCGAGAAACTATGAATTTTTGGAGTGACAGCCACTCACTCTTCGTCTTTGACACTTGGGGTCACACGACTCGTATTTGTTCGAGGATTTTTCTTTTGTAATCCTTTTCATTTTTCTTTTTCTTTCCCTAACTTTTGCCTGGACTGACTCTTTTGAGTTTCTTTTGATTTTCAAGTCCAGCGGGATGCCCTCTTTTTTTGCCTAAGTCATTTGCTTTCAAGTTTTGACTTAGCGGGCTTTTGATTCTTTTCGCTTTTCGTTTTTTTTTTTCGAACAAGTCGTGTGACACTGACTGTCTGACTCAATGGGGAATAATGTGACTGTTTCACTCCTGATGCTTAACCACTGTGGTTTTTTAGGCACGACCTCTAGAGGTGTGATTGATCCTCGAACGGACACTCCCTTCTGCAATTTGGACGCTCGGTCAAATTAGCTAACACCTACCCTTCCCCGGGTTAAGATTGAGGGTTTTTTCGTTTTCCGAAAGAAACTCCTACTACCAGGCTCAAAAGGGTTAACAAGGTATTATCTTCCTTATATCACCGGTGTTTAGGAATTTGAAACAATGCCTGTACATCATCAGCAGGTTTTATTTCCAAAAGCATACAATCGGAAGCTCGTGCGTCTTTAAACTTCGTCATCCTCCCCAAATTCCGCTTAACCAAGCGTTGGATATCTGTAAAAACATTATTAGTGAACATGAATAGACTGAATCAAAACATGCATACTCATTTCATTATCAATATCAATTGAAAACAATACAAGTTTTACGAATGCAATTTGCGCTTTTAATAGAAAAGAAACTACAAATGCAAAGAAATGACATGATAAAACACAGATTGCCAGTTTCTGGGAACCGGGCTTCTCGAACTTGATTTGCTGCTGAGCTAGCCATCTTCAAAATTGACCTTCGAAGTCATCCTGATACTCTTTCGAACATCTGCTATTAGTGAACTCTCCCATAACCTGAACTGATTCACCCACTTGGCTGGATAAAGGAAGGTCGACACCATGAGGCGTGACAGATATCCTGTTAGAATCTATCAAGGCTTGAATCTGGCTTCGAAGCACCTTACAGTCATCTGTTGAATGCCCCTGTGCCCCAACATGGTACTCACAGCGAGCGTGTGCATCAAAAACTGGGGGATAAGGCGGGATCATTGGATTGGTCTCCTTCGGCATTATCAGCCCCCTTTTGACCAAATTCGGCAACAATTGATTATACGACATCGGTAGCTGAGTAAACTGCCTTTCGGGTTTCTTTGGTCTTCGTCGGGCGTGCTGACGCGGCTGACGATAATACGACTGTTGACTCTTGTGGGTAACAGATATCTGACATACAGACCCAACAAGTTGCTGACTCTGAGCACTCGAAGTGTCAGGATATTGAATCTGAGGTACGGGAGATTCTAAGATAACATCACTTCCTTTCTTCCATTCTTCTTGAGAACTGACAATTGATTCATCTTCATAAACTGCAGTATAAGGAATGTCTTGAATCTTTCCGCTCTTGATTCCACTCTCAACACGTTCTCCTACTCTTATCAAGTCCACAAAGCTTGCATTTCCACAGCTGAACAATGTGTCATAGTAACGGCCCTTCAAAGTATCCACGAAAAGGTCAACCATTTCTCTATCCACAAGCGATGGTTGAACACGAGCAGCCAATTCTCTCCATCTCTCCACATATCCTCTAAAGGATTCGTTATCCGCCCGAGATAATTCTTGAAAATGCACGCGATTAGGAGCCATATCCAGGTTGTAGTTGTACTGTTTCACGAAGGCATTGGCTAAATCCGACCATGATTTAATGTTGTCATTCTTCAACTGCATGTACCAATCCAAAGATGCTCCGATCAAACTATCTTGGAAACAGTGAATCATAAGCTTGTCATTGGTGACATGTGAAGTCATTCTTCTGCAGAACATAACCAAATGTAGATTCGGACAACTATCCCCCTTGTATTTCTCAAAATTTGGCATTTTGAACTTCTGAGGCAACACAAGGCCTGGCACCAAACACATGCTCGCAGCATTCAGGTCAAGAGTATTCCTGTTTATTAAGGCAGCCACCTGATCTTCCAACAGCTGAAGTCTTCTCGTATCTTTAACATCCCTAGTGTTCTCAGCATTGACCCTCGGAGCGTCCCTCTGAAGATCTGGCACAGGGAAAATGAAATGCTGATAGTCTGTGTCACAGAGAGAAGATGCATCTCTGTCTCAGACAGGAATCTGCACATTCTGAGCTACATTGTTCACCAGAGTCCTCTGAATGTTACCCTCTCCTCTAGTCATAGCTGTTATGGCTTCCCTGAACTAACTCACCTGGTTCTTCAACAGTTCAAACTCGGCCCTGGTAACAAAATGATTCTGCTCTGCTGAGTCCATGATCCTTCCAGAAACTAACTCAAGCTCAATGTGAATGCCGGGAAGTCAACTACGAGTTGGACAAAAGACTGGTAAGCTCTCTGTTCCAGCTGAGTACAGACATGCAAGCATGAGATGCACATGAAATGCAATGCAAAATGCAACAAACACGGGATCACAGTCCCCACAAAGCTCTGAATACTGTTGCGCTGCTGACGGGAGAAGTTCGCTCTGACGAGAGAAAACCAAAATACCGGGTAGGCTGGAAGTCAAGTTTGCCGCAAAAAACCCTCCCACTCACGGGTATGGACCTAAACTAACACAGGTTTGGCATCCTATGCGGTCATCAGCGTCACAGATTTTCAAGAGGGACGATACGATACCCAGAAGGTGTGGCATCATCATCTCTTGAAGCGGCCTCACTTAGTTGAATCTCAAATGATCGGTCCCCAGAGTCGACAATCCTCGGGTCAGACAACTTGTCGAGCCCAAAGGGCCAGGCAAAATGCCATCAAAGAGAATCTCGTCTGAGTATGGATTTCATGGGGACTGGTGCGAGCAAAGCAAGCAGGTCCGTCACTAATCTCCACTCTAATGCTAGGTGCACTCAAGCCCAGGTCCGGCTTATCTCTCATCAGAGCTCCCCTCCCACAACATCATAATAGCAACAGATAATAATAAGTGCGGGTAATGTAAATACAACAATAATATACAACGCACACAAACAAACACCCGAAGACAAGCAAACAAGCGCTAGGATTGACTCGCATAGGGGATATTCCTGTCCGCAACAGAGTCGCCAGCTGTCGCTACTGCGAAAATCGGCGCCAGCTATGACAGAAGAGTCGCCACCTTTCGTTATTTATCCCTCAGAGCGGGAAAGGAAACGATCGGTAAAAACCTGACGCAACGTTATAAGACAAGGTCATCGTAACCATTGTCTGGGTTCGGGAGTCGGTTACGCAAGGGGAAGGTATTAGCACCCCTCACGTCCATCGTACTCGATGGAATCCACGCTTGCTGGTTTGTCTACGGGTGAAAAAATAATCTATCTACGACTGTTAAAGATAAACGAAAAGAATTGACTCGATAGAGCATCGCACTCTATGCCTACGTATTCCCTCGTGCAATGGGAAAGTCAGAGTAATCGTAGTTCGGGAAACTACGGGGAATGGGCTCGCCGAGATATCGCATCTCGTGCCTACGTACTTCCACACAGCGTGAAAGATCAGAGCTTACATAGTTCAGGTTAACTACGGCTAGACAGGGTGTTCTCGATCACACAGGAGTGAGAGAAGGGATTGACGATACTAGCGTACGCATTCTAGCAGTTAGGTGTTTGCTGCTCGCTCGACGGAGACTTAGGCGTTACCTGTTTGCAGTAGAACGGACGTAGTATGTCGGGTTTGAAAGGTATGGGAACCTACGGGTTCTAGAACTACGGTCTGGTCTCGATTGCGCTCGGGCAAGAGAAAGGGAACATCAGTCGTCAACGGGAAAGTCTCGATCGCATAGCAGCGGGAGAACAGAGAAGTTAGTTGTTAGTGTGCTCGCTAGGATATCGCATCCTATGCCTACATATTCTCATCGGGTACGAGAAATCAGAGCAGTTGTAGTTCAGCTAACTACAGAAAAAGGGGAAAAAGGAGAAAGGGAGCTCGCTAGGATATCACATCCTATGCCTACGTACTCTCGTCTGACACAAGAGATCAGAGCAAACGTAGTTCGGCAGGAAAACGAAACTCAATTGCACAGGAGCAAGAGAAGGGGCCTCAATCGCCTGAACACGAGAGAAAAAAGGGTTTCGATCGCCAAGGCCGAGAACAACGAGGAAGCAGGCTTACGCCTAAACGGGAAGAAACCCGGGACACACACGCGAAAACCTAATACGAAGGAGCGAATGCGTCGTATGTCACCCAAAGGGTACCATACTAGACATCTTAGACGATTGAGAAGAAACTCCTCAACTGTCATTTCCTACATATCTAACGATACAGCTTACAACACTCGACGGTTGCCTGAAGACTTGAATAAGATGATGTTGAACGAAGCGGCTCCGTTGACTCCTGACATGCGCGCAAGCTCCATTCCAATCTTCTACTTCTGGACCCTTGATGATGACGCTCGAATCAGGAACAATGTGACGCTTAGACCGTCATGGTTCGACTTATACGAGAAATCAAACTCTCAGAGGTAGCGTATTGATGTCCGTGTCAAAGACAAGATAGAGAAATGATATCGACAATCATTCTCCAATTGAATCGTGTCACACGGCCAGCCAAAAATAAAATCGAGATAAAATCGGATAGAAAAGAAAATAGAAGAGAAAGAAGGAGAAAAATCCACTAACAAATGGAAATAAAATTCTACTCCTAAAATTAACAATTAAATTCTACTAGAAAAATATTCTATAGAAAAGAAAATGCATATGAAAATAGCATAGAAAATTTCTATCTAAAATACTCTATAACGAAAAATAGAAAAATCTATACTAAATCTATATTAAAAAAATATGCATGATATTATAATCCCTAAAAATAATCTCCTTAAGAAAAAAAATAGGAAAATAAAACTAAATTATTACAAGCATTCATCCAATATAAAAAAGAAAAAATAAATTGCAAAAGGGAGGGGGGGTACAAACTGCAAACTGGGTGTAATGCAGTGAAAAAATCACTCTGGACTTTAAGCCCACAATACAATAAAGTCAGAAAAAACAAAATAAAAAAATTAAGGTCCCAGGGGTTGGTGCGCAGGAATTGGGGTGTAGCCAGCAAAAATTATTGTTGTGCCCAGCCCATCAACAACAAAAAAAACCACATCAGAAAAAAAGGACTGGGGGGTGAAAAGAAAAAAAAACCGGGTGTAGATCCAAACAACACGTTGGGCTTGAGGCCCAATCTTCAATCCAATTCCCTTCCTCTCTTCCCTCACTTCTCCAACTTCTGAAACCCTAACGTCCTCCTACCTTCTTCACCCGCCGCCGTCAACCACTACTCTGTTTCAACCTCCCATCATCCTCTCTCTACCACTTTACCATACGAAAAGAAAAATGAAAAAAATCAATCCAAATCAATAGCGTCCCATCGGCTTCTTCTTCGTCAAAGTCTGATGATGATGGCTCACTGATAATTCTGGAGATCTATGAAGCTTCGAGGAACTTGAAGATCTGTGGACGGAGATGAAGGATGTGTGAAACCTGGAGACGAGTAGAGGATCTGGTGAAACGAGGATGAAGATCGCGTATGATGAACACGAAGGAGATCTGATCTGGATCGGAGATGGTGACGATCGTTCTTGAAGTTAGATGAGGATCGAGAACAGGTGATGAATCTCGAACGAAGAACATGACGAGAACAGGTGATTCTTGAAGATCTGGAAACGGCATATGAACATGAAGATGAAGGCGTTTGAAGATCTGGAAAAGTTCGCTGACAAACTGGTGATGAAGAACTGATGAACGAACGCCCTTGAAGATCTGAGAATCCGGAAACGGTGGCGTTCTTGAAGATTTGGAACTGATGTTGATGATTATGGAGAAATCGGTTATGAAGATGAAGATCTTGCATGAACACGGTGTAGATCTGGAATTTTTGATGAACGGATGATGGTGACTTCTGGAGATGATGAACATGAAGATCATAAACAAAATCTGGAGAAGATCTGTTTGAAGGATGAACATGCTTGATGGAGTTTTGGATTTTCTAGAAACCGATTGGTGCAGATGAGGAAATTCTGATGAATCTAGGATGAAGATTAGGATGAATGTTCATGGTGCAGACGATGAAGGAGATGAATTGACGGAGAATGATGATGATTCCGGCGAGTTTTTCAACTCCGGCGACGGTTACAGTGAGGATTCCGGCCGTGATGATTTCTCCGGCGGGTTCCCAAACGTGTTTGCATGGCCGGAGAACGTGTAGGGTGACACCTCAAGGGGTTTCGTGGCAATGCATGGGAGAGAGAGAGGGAGAGGTGGCACGTGTGATGTGAGGTGTCAAGAGCTGGGATGAATGGAAGAGTGAGGTGGTGGTGAGGTGGATGCACGCGTGGAAGGCTTTATATGCAGACAAGTGGCACGAATTGGGCCTCCAAAGACTGGACATCTGGCCCACAAACTTAATGACTCTGATTAATTGAACTAATTAAGACTTAATGATTGCACCTAATTAAAACGAAATTTAATACTACTGCAAATTAATAGTGAAAATTAATGACTAAAAACTCTATTATATTCTGATATTAAAACTAAAACTTAATTAATTGCAACTAAAACTCAATTAACTCCTAATTAACCACAACTAATTAAAATGATTAAAATCTAATTATTCTATGAATTAATTCTAAAACTATTAAACTCTAATTAACCCTATTAAAAAATAGAAAAAGAGAGTTATCCTATTAAACCAATTAAAAAACTAGTTAATTGTCTAGAAACAAATATCTATTTAACTATTTAAAAAAAGAAATATCTATTTAAAATTCTAGAAAAACTATTAAATCTATAAGAAAATATTAAAAATTCCTATTTAATATCTAGAAAAACTCAAATTAATCTATTAAAAACTATTAAAATCTATTTAAAAATATAGAAAATAAAAGGGAAATTTCTAAAAATGCAGGGAAGTCAATTAAATCGATTAGAAAACAAATGCGCAACTATAGCGAAATAAGCGGTAAAAATCGGACACCGAAATGTCCTCAAAAACAACAGCGAGAGCTGAAAACACCGAGACGGGCACAAATTCTCAAAACAAATCCTCGTATTTGAACTGGCCTGAAACACCAGGGGAGGCTGTAATCCCGATAAAGTCAATCTGACTGCAAAAATGCAATGGATGCGGTATAAAAATACAGAATGCAAAATGAGTCGAAACATAAGCCAAATACAATAATTGGTTGGTCAAATTTTGGGGTGCAACACGATGCTACACTCAAAAGAGGTTCTCTTAAGAATATTATTAACCACCAAGTAATTGGGAAGTTGATAATATCCGAAAGATGGACTAATGACTTTGGGAACCTTCTTAGAACCTTGTTCTGCAGGTACAATCAACCTTTAGTCCATATCCTTTGGGAACGGGTACACCCTTTGGCTCCATGCTCGTTGCAAACCTAGGGTCCCTTGTTTGTTTATCTTTGTGCATCTATGTGCTTACTTGTGTTTGTTGCATTCATAAAGCATCATACCGCATTGGACTTCATGGGATTCATCTTTGTTTATGAACATTGTAGGGCACTATGATTCCAACAGAAGACACACTTTGAAATACACTTTTAAGAGTCCTAAATTGGATGGCCTAAGGAAGTTGGCAGCTTTGATTGAAGACCAAGAAAAGTTCAAGAGCAAATATGGGAAGCTAATATCTTTATTAAGTCGCCAAGTGGATGAAGGACTCCTTTCCACCTTGTTGTAGTTCTATGATCCGCTTTATCACTGTTTTACATTCCTCGACTTTCAACTATTACCTACATTAGAAGAGTACTCCTTTTTGGTTGGTCTACCTATCCTAGAAGAATCTCCCTTCCCTTTCTTGGAGAGCGACCCTGAAGAAAGAGATATTGCTAAGGCTCTTTATCTAAAGGTATCCAACGTCAAGGGAAACTTAATTAGTAAAGGTGGTACTTTTGGTTTGACTACAGATTTCTTAATCAGTAAAGCTATGTATTATGTCGATTATGCGAACATGATTCCATTCGAGGCAATCTTCGCCCTACTTATTTATGGAGTGTTTCTATTCCGAAGTTTTGAGGGGTTCAATGTAAAAAAACTCTTAAAAGAGTACTTTACTTTGTAATGCTTCTCAAATATCAATGATAAAATAAGTTTTTTTATCCAACATTATAATATCGAAAAAACAATTTGAGTTTCTTGAAGTTTCATACTCATTTGCATTTTTGCATCGGCATAGCATCATTTGCATTCCAGGGTCTCACTCTTGCTTCATCTCCACAGATAAGCTGAATCACCAGTACAATACTCACGCCAGTCAACGTCAAAAGATGGATCAGCTTAAACAAGAGAACAAGGTACTCCGTGATGAAGTTGCAATTCTGAAGGAAAGTTTGGAGAGGTTGAATAGTCTAGTTGAAGCTCTGTCCAATCAAGCCACACTCAGCAACCAAGAGGTTCAAAGGACTGTTGTCTCCGAAGTTGTGTCAGCACCGATCCCAGTGGTGCCTACTGTTGCCGAAGTGACCTACAGCATGCCTCCAGGTTTTCCGTGGGGGATGCCTCCTTATTTCACTCCTGCTAGCTATCGCCCACCTGTCCCTGAGGTCCCTGCCATGACCACAGCTCAAAACATCCCTGCCACTGCTACTGTAATGACCACTGCATCGCCGCATGTGAATGTTACTCCGTGTATTCTGGACGAGCCGATTTTACATGGGTCTCCGACTGAAAATGTGGGTTTTGAAGAAATGATGGATGGTTTTCAGGACCAGTTTTTAGAGATTCAGAAGGAATTAAAAGCCCTTCGTGGAAAGGATTTGTTTGGAAAGAATGCTTCTGACTTGTGCTTGGTTCCGAATGTCAAGGTTCCGCCGAAATTCAAGGTTCCTGATTTTGAGTAGTACAAGGGGAATACTTGCCCTCATAGTCATCTCATCATGTATGCCAGAAAGATGTCTGCACAAACTGATAATGATCAATTGCTCATCCATTATTTCCAGGATAGTCTGGCAGGCGCTGCGCTCAAATGGTATATTGGGTTGGATAACGCGAAGATTCGATCTTTCAACGATCTAGGTAGGGCCTTCATCAAGAAGTATAAATAGAATGTAGACATGGCTCCTGACAGAGATCAGTTGAGGGCCATGATGCAGAAAGACAAATATAACTTCAAGGAATATGCTCAACGTTGGCGCGAGTTGGCCGCGCAGGTTACGCCACCATTGGAGGAAAGGGAAATGACCAAGATTTTTCTAAAGACCCTTGGTCCTTTCTTCTACGAGAAAATGGTCGCAAGTGCACCTAGCGACTTCACTGAAATGGTGAATATGGGGATGCGCTTGGAGGAGGGAGTACGAGAAGAAAGATTGGTCAAAGAAGAGAATGCTCCTAGCAGTGCTAAGAAGTATGGAAGTGGTTTTATGAAGAAGAAGGAGAAGGAAGTGAATGTTGTACAAGAAGGGAAATTCAGAAAGAGATATTCATCACCACGTCAGGTTGCCGCGATATCACCTGTATTCAATGCTCCAGCTTATCAACCGCAACCACAATATCAACAAAGTCCACAGTCTCCTCAACAGAATCAGCCATTCAACAATCAGGGCCGCGTATACAGGAAAATGAACTTTGATCCCATCCCTATAAAGTATGCCGATCTTTTCCCAGCATTGATTCAGAAAGGTCATATCCAGACAAGAGCTCCACCTGAAATTCCTAAGAATCCCCCTCCTTCATATAGAGCCGACAGATTTTGTCCTTACCATCAGGGAGCTCCAGGGCATGATATTGAGAGTTGTTTCGGTATGAAAGTAGACGTCCAGAGGCTCATTAAGTGCGGAATATTATCCTTTAAGGATTCTAATCCTAATGTGCAGGACAATCCATTGCCACCACACGGTTCACCCTCCGTCAACATGATTCAGGGTTACCCAAGAGGAAATGATCAGGAAGTCCCAGATAAGAAGACTGGAGAAGTAGATGTTATAGTGCATCACTTCAAGGAAGTGGAGTACATTGAAATCACGTATGATAGTAGAAAGTCGACCGTTACTCCTCTAGTAATCAATGTACCAGGATCTATCCCCTACACTTCCAGTAAGGCTATCCCTTACCGATATAACGCCACGATGTTGGAAAATGGAAAGGAGGTACCGTTACCTACTTTTCCTTCGGTCTTTAATATTGTAGATGTCAGTAGAGTAACAAGAAGCGGCCGAGTTTACCCTTCAGTGCCTTCGAAAGACAAAGGAGTCTCAGTAGAGAAACCAAGTTCAAAGGACCCAATTGTGGATCAATCTGGTGGATCCAACTTGCCCAAACAGGATGAAGTGCTGAAAGTAATCAAGAGGAGTGAATATAAAGTTGCAGATCAGCTTCTGCAAACCCCATCTAAGATCTCTATTTTGCAGTTGCTAATGAGTTCTGAGGCACATAGGGAAGCGCTCCAAAAGATATTGGAGCAAGCATATGTAGAACAAGATGTTACAATGGAGCAATTTGATAACATCATAGGTAATATTACTGCATGTGACAATCTCGGTTTTAATGAGGAAGACCTACCAGAGGAAGGAAAGAAACATAATATGGCTTTGCATATCTCTGTGAATTGTGGGAACGACTCTTTGTCCAGTGTATTGGTTGACACCGGTTCCTCTCTGAATGTGATGCCTAGAACCACTTTATCCAAGTTATCTTATCAGGGACTGCCGATGATGCCCATTCATGCCATCGCCAAAGCTTTTGATGGATCTAGAAAAGCGGTAATTGGTGAAGTAGATCTACCAATGACCATCGGTTTGCAGACTTTCATGATCACGTTCCAAGTCATGGACATTCGCACCGCCTATAGCTGTTTGTTAGGGAGGCCGTGGATACATGAAGTTGGGGTAGTTACCTCCACCCTGCATCAGAAACTGAAGTATGCTTTTGAAGGCAAGACAGTTACGGTTTATGGAGAGAGGGCTCTAGTGGTGAGTCATTTGTCATCGTTTTTGTATGTTGAAGTCGAGGAAGAGGTTGGTACGCAATTCTAGGCTTTATCTATCATAGGCGACAGTGTTCAAAAACCCAGAGTACCCATGTCATCATTCAAGGATGCGCAGCAGGTTGTGAGCAGTGGTCCTCAGACAGGTTGGGGCAAAATGTTGTTTTTGCCAGAGAATAAAAACAAGAAAGGTCTTGGTTTTTCCAGTGGGTCTGCTCAACAGGTCATCAGAAATCAGGAGTTCCCGTCGATCAGTGAAGTGTTCCGCAATGGGGGGGGGGGGGTCATCCACCCTCCTCATATCAACATCGTGTCCGAAGATGAGTCTGAAGGTTACATATCAGATGGTTCAGCAAGTCTCTCCATTCCATTTGAAGATTATGAGCCCTATATGGAAGATCCAGGTTATGTCTCAGACGACTTTGATTATAGTTTTGGAGTCTATGCTGTTACTAAAGGATATTCTGATGAAGATGTTCCAGATTTTGTGACTCCGGGAGTTTTGGTTAAGAATTGGAGTGTGGTGGAAACCCCTGCTGTGATTCATATATCAAAGTAAACATTTGTTTTTTTTTTAATTTCACTCTGCCCAAGGTGAAAATGTGTTGTGTGGGCTTGCTTTTAATAATTTCATTTGCTCTGCCCAAGGCAAAGGTGACCCTGTTGGGCATTTCTTTGTTCGTATTTTGCTATCATCAATAAAAATTTGTTTCCATTTGTGTGCTATTCTTTTGTTTTATTATTATTATTATTACTATGTTGGAAAATAATAATGAGTAGCATCTCGCGCCACACTTTCCACTTTATAAAACTAAATAAAATAATATCACATGCGCAGATTGCTACACCCATTACATCCCAGGAATAATGACCCTCTTCCTTCGCCGAACTTCGAATTCCCTGTGTTTGAGGCTGAAGACGAAGAAGACGATATTCCAGAAGAGATCTCCAGACTGATTGAGAAAGAAGAAAAGGCTATCCAACCTCATCAAGAGCCGGTAGAAGTAATCAATTTGGGAACAGAAGAAATCCGTAGGGAAGTGAAAATTGGAGCTCTGCTCAAGCCAGATGTGAAGGAGCAGTTGATTGAGTTGCTCAAAGAGCTTGTCGACGTGTTTGCTTGATTCTATCAAGATATGACTGGATTGGATACTGCCATAGTTGAACATCGTCTGCCGTTGAAACCAGATTGCCCACCTGTTAAACAGAAACTCAAAAGAACTCGGCCCGATATAGCCTTTAAAATCAAAGAGGAGGTACAAAAATAGGTCGATGCAGGTTTTCTTGTCACTGCAGAGTATCCGCTTTGGTTAGCTAACATTGTGCCTGTCCCGAAGAAAGATGGAAAAGTGCGTATATGTGTGGATTACAGGGATTTGAACAAGGCCAGTCCAAAGGATGATTTTCCATTACCTCACATCAACATTTTGGTTGACAGCACTGCGAGATATGAAATCTTCTCTTTTATGGATGGATTTTCAGGATACAATCAAATCAGAATGGCTCCCGAGGACAGAGAGAAGACGTCGTTCATCACCCCCTGGGGCACCTTTTGCTATAGAGTTATGCCTTTTGGATTAAAGAATGTTGGGGCAACATATCAAAGGGCTATAACTATTTTGTTCCATGATATGATGCACAAAGAGATTGAAGTTTATATGGACAATATGATAGCTAAGTCAAAGACTGAAGATGATCATGTCAGACATCTGTTGAAATTGTTTAGTCGATTGAGAGAATACAAGCTTCGTTTAAATCCCAACAAATGCACGTTCTGAGTGCGGTCAGGGAAGTTATTGGGTTTCATTGTCAGCCAGAGAGGTATTGAAGTGGATCCTGATAAAGTGAAGGTTATTTAGGAAATGCCAGCTCCATCTACAGAGAAACAAGTCAGAGGATTTTTGGGACGTTTGAACTATATCTCCCGGTTTATATCTAATATGACTGCCAAGTGTAAACCTATTTTCAAGCCGTTGAGGAAAGAACAAGGGTATGTTTGGACCGAAGATTGTCAAAAAGGCTTTTGATAGTATCAAAGAGTATTTGCTTGAAACACCTATTCTGATACCTCCAGTGGAAGGGAGACCTTTAATCATGTATTTAATTGTGTTGGAAGATTCGATGGGTTGTATGCTCGGTCAGTGAGATGAGACCGGAAAACAGGATCATGTCACTTATTATTTGAGTAAGAAGTTTACCGACTGTGAGTCCAGATACACTATGCTTGAAAAAAGTTGTTGTGCTTTAGCATGATCTGCTAAGCGTTTGCGACAGTACATGTTGAGTCATACCCCCTGGCTAGTTTCGAAGATGGATCCTATCAAGTATATCTCTGAGAAGCCCACATTGATCGGAAGGATTGCGAGATGGCAGATGTTGTTATCAGAGTATGACATAGAATACCGTAATCAGAAGGCTATTAAATCAACCGTGCACGCTTCCGTCTCCGCCATTCCCATTCACATATTCACGTGCTCCACTTTCACACACTTTAGCGCTTTCATGCGTTTATGTATGGATTTACTTATTTGCCTTTATTTTTCGCAATTTATCATTTCCGCATTTATTTTCTCGCATCACATACGTCCAAAGGAAGAATCTGCGCATAACCTAAACAATTATGCGTATGCATCTCATTTACATCATACTCCTCATTGATCCTTGATCCCATTCAAGTCGATCTTCTAAGTTTAGATCCTACCCCATAAGAATGACCTTTTATCTTTACAACTTAGAATAAACAATCCAACTCAATTCAAAACTATTCAAACATATTAGAGAATAAGATGTTAATCATCTTAAGCAAGATAAAACTCCTACCCCATAACAATTCAATCAATATGTAGGGACTTTGCCTTAGGAGAGATAGGGGCGTACTTGTTGACAACCCGAGTACTTGAGCCCTTCTCTTAAGACGATGCAAAGCCTATTTTCCTACAAAGTTGTGGTGGTTAAATCAAGTAATCTCCCTTAAAATGACAACTCATCTTTTCTCCTAAAATCAATAAATCAACTACCTTATCCCGTAGGAACTTTGACCATAGTCAAAGAATTCCTCAAACCCTTTAGGGGAACTACAGATACTCTGATTTCATTCCCGTAAGGATATGTAGGCACAAGATGCGTTATCTTGTCGAGTATACTTAAAAATAAACCCCTAGGTCTCTTATCCTTAAGCAGATAAACCTTAGAAATAAACAAACATAAAACAAGAGGTTCCTGTAGAGTACTACAGAAACTTAGGATGTTAGCACCTTTCCTAAGTTTAACCAACCCCCGAACCTATAACTCTCTAGCTTTTGCATTTGCATTGCATTGTGGGTATTTCGATCTTTTTCCCTTCCTTTGGAAAAATAAAAGACCGGTTGCAAATGAATTAGATTCAAGCTCATCAATAGCTTGGTATCCAAATTTCACCGCGACAAAGTGTCAAGAGGATAATTTAGCCAGGGTGCTTGTGGATACCGGTTCATCTTTGAACGTCCTACCCAAGAGAGTTCTTAGCAAGTTGGCCTATGAAGAGACTATGGTGAAGCCTACATCGTTGATTGTCAAGGCTTTTGATGGTTCTCGTAGAGCTGTGATTGGAGAAGTGGAACTTCCGATTCTGATTGGTCCGCATGTTTTCAATATCACTTTCCAAGTCATGGATATCAATCCCAATTACAGTTGTTTGCTTGGAAGACCTTGGATCCATGCCGCTGGGGCAGTAACTTCTACCTTGCACCAAAAGATGAAGTTTGTGGTTGATAACAAGTTGGTGATCATACATGGTGAGGAGGATTTAATGGTTAGCAACTTATCGTCGTTCCGGTATATTGAGGCTGATGAAGACGCTTTGGAAACTTCATTCCAAGCACTTGAGATTGCTAATGTTGTTTTAGTGGAAGTCGAAGAAATTGCAGGAGTCCAGAGTAATCCATCTTTTTCATCTTTGAAGAGTACCAGATCAACGATCGACAGTGGCATTCCTGAAGGTTGGGGAGAAGTAATCAATATCAAGACGAAGACTGACCGCTACGGGTTGGGTTACAGACCAACTCATGAGAAAGTGTTTGCATCTGTCAAAGGGCGTCCGAAGGTTTTTCAAGAAGTGTTTGTCAGCGGAGATTTTCAAGTTAATGCCATCAGCAACGGTGATGAAGATGAAGACCTGAGCAGCCTAGTGTTCAAGAGTGATGCAGCTTTGAGCAACTGGGAGGCAATAGAGATTCCAGTCATTTTTCCATTGTCAAAGTAATTTAATTTTTCATATGTGTTTTCAAATCCATAGCTCTGCCCAAGGCTATTGGATTGCTTTGTAGGGCCACCTTTCATTTCAAACAATTATTAATAAATACATTTTGTTCCCGTTCCATCTTGTTTCATTAGCGTTTTTTCGTTTTCACCTTTTAATGGAACTGGCAATCTTTTCAAAAACAAACTAAAAACATTTTCATTTTCTCTCGCATTTTCATTGAACATTTAATAAAAATAAGCCTTACAACATGCAGTGACATTAAAACCCTTGTTGAATCCGATGACTCTATTATCTCTCCTGATTGGGATTCACCCATTTACCAAGCTGAAGATGAGGGTGAAGAGGATTTTGAAGTGCCCGCTGAGCTTACAAAAATGGTCGAGTACGAGTACACAGAACTTCAACCGCGTAAAGAGCAGGTGGATTTGATTAACCTTGGCACAGATGAAGACAAGAAAGAGGTCAAGATTGGCACAGTACTTGGGGCGGAGGTCAAGCAGAGATTGGTCAAGCTGTTGAAGGATTATGTTGACGTGTTTGCATGGTCGTATCAAGATATGCCCGGTTTATACACAAATATTGTAGTTCACAAGCTACCGCTTAAGCCATAATGTCTGCCTGTCAAACAGAAACTTCGAAGAACGAGACCTGAAATGGCTTTGAAGATTCGAAATGAGGTTAAGAAACAGTTGGATGCAGGTTTCCTTGCGATTGCGAAGTATCCTGATTGGGTTGCCAACATTGTTCCCATGCCCAAAAAGGACGGTAAAGTCAGAATGTGTGTAGATTACAGGGATCTGAACAAGGCTAGTCCAAAAGACGATTTCCCTTTGCCTCATATTGATACACTTGTCGATAATACAACTAGTTTTTCAGTTTTCTAATCCATGGGTGGTTTCTCCGGTTATAATCAGATCAAGATGGATCCCGCCGACAGAGAAAAGACTACATTCATCACTCCTTGGGGAACCTTCTGTTACAAAGTTATGCCCTTCGGTTTGAAGAACACAAGGGCAACCTATCAACGTGCTATGACGGCTCTCTTTCATGACATGATGCACAAAGAGATCGAAGTGTATGTGGATGATATGATTGCCAAATCTCATAACGAAGAGGAACATTTGGTTCATCTGTTGAAACTGTTTGAACGACTCCGGAAATATCAGTAGAAACTAAATCACGCCAAGTGTACTTTTGGTGTCAGATCTGGAAAGCTACTTGGTTTCATCGTTAGTCAACGAGGAATCGAGGTAGACCCTGATAAAGTCTGAGCCATTCAAGACATGCCGGCTCCGCAGACCGAAACCCAAGTCAGAGGTTTTCTTAGACGTTTGAACTACATCTCCAGGTTTATATCTAACTTGACTGCTACTTGTGAGCCGATATTCAAGTTGCTTTGCAAAGGTCAGACTGTTGATTGGAATCCGGATTGTCAGTGTGCATTTGAAAAGATTAAGGATTATTTGCAAGAACCTCCTATCTTGATCCGCCCTGTTCCTGGAAGACCACTCTTCATGTATCTTACTGTTCTGGAGAAGTCTATGGGTTGTGTACTTGGGCAACACGATGAGACCGGACGAAAGGAACATGCCATATACTATCTGAGCAAGAAGTTTACTGATTGCGAGAACCGATACTCACTTTTGGAGAAGATTTGTTGTGCGTTAGCATGGGCTGCTAGGCGTCTCAGGCAATACATGATGTGTCATACCACCTTGTTGATTTCGAAGATGGATCCAATAAAGTACATTTTTGAAAAGCCTGCTCAGATAGGGAGACTTGCTCGTTGGCACATGTTGTTATCAGAATATGACATCCAGTACGTACCTCAGAAAGTTATCAAAGGAAGTATCTTATCAGATTATCTTGCATACCAACCAGTCGAAGATTACGAGCCTCTCAAGTTTGACTTTCCAGACGAAGACATTATGTGGATAAAAGATTTGGAAGAACCAGAGTCAGAGTCCGATACGCTAGGAAATGTCACAAGTGCCAGGTTTATGCCGATAAAATGCATGTACCTCCGGCACCGTTGAACGTTTTGACTTCACCATGGCCTTTCTCAATGTGAGGCATTGACATGATTGGGGAAATTGAGCCGAAAGCTTCTAACGGTCACCGGTTCATTCTAGTTGCTATTGATTACTTCACCAAATGGGTAGAAGCCGTTTCCTATGCCAACGTGACCAAGCAGGTCGTTGCTCGCTTCATCAAGAGAGAAGTTATCTGCCGCTATGGGATTCCGAGTCGAATCATAACTGACAATGGTACCAATCTGAATAACAAGACTATGAAAGAGTTGTGTGACAGCTTCAAGATTGGGCACCACAATTCATCCCCTTACCGTCCTAAGATGAATGGATCCGTGGAAGCTGCAAATAAAAACATCAAGAAGATCCTGCAAAAGATGGTTAAGACGTACAAGGATTGGCATGAAATGTTACCGTTTGCTCTGCATGGGTACAGGACCACCGTTCGAACTTCTACAGGGGCAACACCTTTCTCATAGGTATATGGAACAGACGCTGTCCTCCCCATTGAAGTTGAGCTACCTTCCTTAAGGGTATTGAAGGAAGCCAAGCAAGATGAAGCCGAGTGGGTTCAAGACATATTCGACCAGTTGAATCTCATCGATGAGAAGCGTTTGACGACTATATGCCATGGTCAGCTATACCAGAAACGGATGAAGAGAGCATTCGACAAGAAAGTCTGAATCCGTGAGTTTCAACAGGGAGAACTTATACTCAAGAAGATCTTGCCAGTTCACAAAGACCTGCGCGGGAAATGGATGCCCAATTACGACAGTCCATTTGTTGTTAAGACAGTCTTCTCTGGAGGATCGCTAATTCTTACAACAATGGATGGTGAAGAGCTCGCACATCCTGTGAATTCCGATGCAGTCCGAAAATATTATGCCTAAAGAAAAAAATAAAAAAAAAATAATAATAGGGCTCGCTAAGTTGAAAACCCAAAAGGGCGGCTTAGGCAAAAATGAGCGTCCCGGTGGATTGAAAACCTGAAAGGGCGACCCAGGAAAAAGTTAGGGACAAGGCATTTTACTGCATCGGATGACACCGAACATCGCAGATGCATTTACCGAAGTCCATTTCAAATACAATCACTCTCTTCAGAAGCAAGATTTTGGGTAGTCTCAGTCATTAGGGACAGTAGGTCGTTGGATTCAATGTAACCTTTCCCGTATTGCCAATTTCAAATTATAATTTTCTATGGAGCTATGCCTTTAGCAAGCTACCATTCTTCAATAAAATTTACCTTTTGCTATTCAATTTCCTTGTTCACATTATCTCCATTTTATTTTGTTATGCAATTTGCTTTTGTTAATAAAATTTGAACGTGAAAAGTGTTTTCAAAAATTTTAAAATTATTTTCTCGAAAATATATTTGGAAATGAATGTCGCTTTGATTTATTGGAAATCTCGGAAGGATCTCCTAGTCCCCAGTGACTCTCAAGATTGCGGAGATATCCCTGGTATCCTCCAAGTGATATATGTTCTTGAAGACCTGTTCTCAGTGGAAGCATATGTTCCTCAGTAAAATTGCATTCCTCAGGAATATTCCCCAGGAGGTTTCCATATTCTCCCCAAGAAGTCAGAATACTTGCCCCAAAAATGTCTGGTGATTTCTCCCCAGCAAGTCTGATGAACTCTCTGCAGGGAAATTTGATATACTTTATCCCCAGTCGGATGTACCTTTTCCCCAGGAAGTCGAGGTATTATTCCCAGAAGGTTGCTACACTAGCTTCATGAAGCTGCCTAACTCCATATCTTCCCCATACCACGGATATTTATTTTATCCCCGGAAGTCTCTGACCCTAAGAGTTCTTGGGCTGATCATGGTTTGTGATAGCAATCCCCAGTTGAAGTCATGGTATCGTACTCTCCAGTGAAGTCGTATCCCCGTGTGGAAGTCATGATACTTTCTCCCCAGGGAAGTTATAACTTCGAAGCAGATTTGGTTCTATCATCAACTCTTCCTATCCTCTGATGGAGGCACTGTTGCGGAGGTCACCGGGTAGTCCCGTCGAGATGTTTATTTCATCTCATGTTTCCTCTTTCGCCTGTTTTGTCAGCATATACCTACGCATTACATGACATTTTTCATACATTAGTATACACATTGGCATGCGCATTAGCATTTACATTTATTTTTCTATCCGCGTCATCCTTTGTCGTTACCGCCAAGTAACTGGGTTAGTCTGTTCTCTCCACGTAGATCGTCAGCCTAAGCATAAAATACTATTTATTTCCAGCTAATCCCCACAGAGTTCAATCCTTGTGGATGATGGTTATTTCAGTTATCTTTCCGCGTTAGGATAAGGTAATCCCCATGTGAGCTCCTTTCCTCAATGGAGTCTTGTTTAGCAGCTCTTTCTAGCCCAGTTCTAGATCGAACTTCGGTCCCGTCGGCCACGGAACCTACCTGGACGTGCATTTATTTTGCATTATCTTTCAAGGAAAGCATTTACAATCCTTTGCAGACAAGCAACAGTTCCCAGCCGAGGAGCTTATCACCTACATCAAACCTTAAGACGTTGAGTCACTGCACTCATTCTTGGGTGTCCCGTTGTGGACGTATCATCTAAACCTTAAGACGTTGAGTCGCCGCACTCAGTCTTGGGCGTCCCGCCATGGACATATCATTTCCTAAACCTTGAGAAGTTGAGTCGCCACACGCATGCTTGGGCGTCCCGCCATGGACATATCTTTTCCTAAACTTTAAGACGTTGAGTCGCCGTGCTCATATTTAAGCGTCCCGCCGTGGGCAATTTTATCCTTTAGTAAAAGAAGGAGCTGAATCATGTTTAGGGCGCCGACCTTGAAGTATGAAGGAGTTCATTTTATCCTTTAGTAAAAGAGGGGGCTGAATCATGTTCAGGGCACCGACCTTGAAGTATGAAGAAGTTCATTTTATCCTTTAGTAAAAGAAGAATCTGAATCGTATTCCGGGCGCCGACCTTAGATATGAAGAGGTTTATTTATCAGATGAGTGACAATCCCTCCCGCGGAGCTCATCAATTAATTAATTTTTCATCTATTATTCACCGATAAGCAGCAGTCTCTTTATTGGAGAGCTTATCCAGTTTGGCATATAAGTCCCTTCCAACGATAAGTGGAAGTTCTCTCTCGAGAAAGCTTATCAGGGAATTTCGCCTTTAAGACCATTTATTTTGGCGTACAGCCGGTTTTACCCTGTATATTTTCTACGGATTCCTGAAAATCCTGTCTGATCCTGTCACGAGGAAGAGTTTCCAGAAGCTCGGATGTTATTCTTTGCTCAATGCTCCAGCATCTTGTTAATCGATCCGACAGTCGTACATATCTATTTTTATCTTTTACCCTAGAGTATCAGCCGGTCACTCCGGAACCTGTTGAGCAATTACTCTTAGATATTCCCCAATGGAGGCTATCTCACCGGTGCCATCTCCATTGGAGATCTCGTTCTTACCATTCCTTTATCTCTAAAGTGACAATTGGTCGTGTTTGCACCAGTTGGCTATCACTTTGGAATTCCCTAGTGTCGTGTTGTTCCCCCAGTGCGTCGTATTCCCCAGTGTTGATTTGTTTGTCGCGTCTGTCCCCTGTGTCGTCGTGTCGTCTGCATCTTCGCATTTACCATTCCATCATACGCATCATACTACATTCATGGCATTGTAGCATTATCCTGTCTCGTTTGTCCATAGCATTGCTTGTCACTGCATCTAAGGGCAAAATTTTCGGTTATCTATATTTAAATCCCTTTCACCATGATTTCTCGAGCCTACGTCACTCAAATCATCCGGTGAAGCTATTTAAATAGGGGCAACGGTAATACCCCAAATTTTTTCCTGAGATTTAGTCGAATCATTTCGCATTCCATGTCATTTCGTATTGCATTTAACTAACTACTCACGGGCTGTGCAGCTTGTTGGTTTTGCAGGAAAATACCAGGTGGCACGCTTTTTGTTTCACAAAGGGCAAAACAGTCATTTGTTCACAGTCGGCTGTCAAGCTTGAATTTTGAGTTGTAATCAGGAATTTTGGTTTGTTTGATCTAATTGGGAGGGTTTAATCAGAAATGGTGTCGGAAGCGAAGCTAATCAAATAAATTGAAAAATTAGAAATTAATAAAAAAATGTGAAGTTTCATTCCATTTGTGCGTTTTTAAATTAATCGTATTTGTTGCACCCTAAAATTTGACCAACAGGGTCCCGTATCTGGCTCTATGTTTCGATGCATGTTCGCATTCGCATTCGCATATCGCATACAGTGCATTTTTTCAGTTGTTTTGATTTTATCGGGATCACAGCCCTCGTCTCGCGTCTCAGGTGTTTTTAGCAAGTTCAGATAAGTAGAATCGTATTTTCGGGAAGCCGTGCTCTTCCCGGTGTTTTCAGCTCGCGCTGTTGTTTTTAGGGATATTTCGGTGTCCGTTGATTTTTTACCGGTCGCTCCGGTGCGCTCTTGTGGTCCTATTTGTCGTTCTGTGCTATTTTTGTTCCTTTGGGAATTATTAGGATTTTCCGGATTTTATTAGATATTATTAGGGTTTTAATAGATTTTTTAATCATTTTAGAATAATATAGAATATTAATAGATTTTTTTACTATTTTTAATAGCTTTAAATCAGTTTTAGAATTTTATAGAGTTTTTAATAGGCTTTAATAGTTTTTTTTAATAGTTTTAATAGAATAATAGGTTTTCTTTTAAATAAGTAATATAGGTTTTATTAGAGATTTAATAGAAATTTAATAAAATTTTAAATAGAGAATTATTAGAGTTTTTTTTAGATTAGTGAAATTATCAGAATTTTATTATTAGTTTAGAAATTAATTAGAATTAATAGAGTTTTTAGGTTAATTCTCTTTTTAGATCTAATTAGGATTTAGTTAGATTAATTAGGTCTTAATCATTTGTTTAGGTGTTAATTAGGATTTATCAGAATTAATTAGGATTTAGATTAGTCTAATTTTCAGTTAGCCTTTAATTGTAGTTTTAATTAGTTAATGGTGGTTTTTAGTCCTAATTGCATTTAATCAAGTTTCTATTCAGGTTTAACTATTTCATTAGTCCATTTTAATTCAGTTTTTGGGTTTTGTTAATCATTTTCGTTTGGGCCCAGAGTGTGTTTGGAGGCCCAGTCTAGTATCAGTCTTCAGAGTCCAAAATCCATGTCTATAAAAAGGGTCCAGCACACGTGTTGGACAGAGGAGGGGGCCACATCACGTTTTTTCCACTTCACACTCAGAGGACACGCGTAATCCACTTTCTCCCCCTCAACACGTGGCTTCACGCATGGTACCCACTAACTCCCTCTGCCACCCACACTTGACACTTGTCTTCCTCTAAGCCTCACCGGTTGCATGGCCGGCGGCCATGCAACCACCGCGCCAACCCAACTCCGGCAACTCTAACTCCTTCCGGCCACCGTAACTACCTCGCCGGAAACTGAAAAATCTCCAGAAATTCATCTCTCCCCTCTAACATTCATCTTCTCCGATCAACTTTCATCAACAATCTTCATCAACCTCCAACCGTTTTTCCAGAATTCTTCAACCTTCCCTCAACTTCCCTGAATTCGTTCAAGCTCGTCACTGATTCGTTCATCCTATTTCCAGAAGATCTTCGAGATCTTCGTCCAACCTCCATCATTCCCAGAGAACTACAAGTCTTCATCAATCAATGTTCATGCAAGCTCCACCCAGAAACTCAACCTTCAACATTCTTTTCCAGAAAACTCCGATGATCCTCCTTGATCTTCACCGATCATCATCGATAATCGCTCGATCTTCATCAACACTCAACAACATTCATCATTTCCCAGATTCTCGAGGAACACCTTCAATATCTTCAACCAACCTTCATGCTTTCCAGAAGAATCTTCAATTCAGTCTCCAGATCGAAACATCAAGCAAGATCGTCGTCGAGCCATTTGCTTTCCAGAAGATCTTCATCATCTTCGTTTGAGTTCACCAATACCTTCAACACTGATTCGTTCGTCCATTTCCAGATTTTTCTTCAACGATCTTCAAAACCTCAACAGATCCTTCAAGATCTTCATGAATTCGTTCTTCGCCATCAATAATTTCAAAAGATCTTCGTCAACTGCATCCTTCATCAAGTTCTTCCCAGATTTGTTCCATAGCAGTCTTCAAGCAAAAAAACGATTTGGAATGAAGGTAAAGGAAGACGAAGCCGGAACAGTGAAGGAGAGTGAGACTGAGAAAGATTGAACGAGAAGGTTGAAACGGAGAGAAGGAGAGCGGTGAAGGAGTGGTGACGGCGCCGTGAGAGAGAGAGGAAAGGATTAGGGTTACAGGAGTGGAAGAATGAAAGAGTGAGTGAGGGAGAGGAGGGGACACCCATGGATTCCTGGGGTACTGGGCCTTGCTGAGGGCCCAATGGTTTTTTTTGGGATCATACTCCCATTTCCTTCGTTACACCTCCCTCCGTTTTTTTTCTCTCCTGGGTGATGAATATTGGGTTGGGCCCAATGCGTGTTTCCTGGATACACCCTCCGTTTCAGTTGTACCCCTCTCCCCAGTTTTTGTTTGATTATTTTTTTCTGGGCTGGGCCCATTTATTTTTCTGCAGATTGTAACTCCCTTCTACTGCAGTGCACCCCCCCTTGTATTTTTTGTTTTTTACTTATTTTCTTTGTTTAGAGATTTGAAAGAAAAGAATATTGAAAAAAAAAGAATATATTTGAAAAGAGAAAAGAATATTGGAAAAGAATATATGAAAAGAAAATATGAGAAAAGAGGATATTTGAAAAAATATTTTGAAAAAGAATATATGAAAGGAAATGTGAAAAAAGAAATACATGAAAAAATAGAAAAAAGAATATGAGAAAAAGAAATGAAAAAAGGAATATAAAAATATTGCTTTGTAGATTCAATATTTTTAGGATAGATATTTTTCATAGAGTTTATTTTGCCTTTTTAGAGGTAGGTTTAGAAGTCCATTTGTTAGGGGACTATTTTCCATTGATTTTCCATTATAGATGGATAGGATAGTATTTTTTAGGAGATTATTTTCCAGTATTCAACCATTGTAACCTTTTTTTCAGAAGATTAATAAAACGAGATTTGAGCTGTGGTCCCGAAGTAGCCGAACTACAGCTGCTCTGATTTCTCGTACCAGACGAGAATATGTAGGCATAGGATGCGATATCCTAGCGAGCACACTAACAACTAACCTTGTGTTCTCTCGCTGCTATGCGATCAAGACTTTCCCGCTGACGACTGATTGTTATCCTTTTCTCTTGCCCGAGTGCATTTGAGACCAGACTGTAATTTTTCCCATAGGTTCCCGTACCTTTGAAACCAGTTTAATTTCTCACTTCTGTGTGAGGACACCCTGTCTAGCCGTAGTTAGCCTGAACTACGTAAGCTCTGATCTTCCATGCAGTGTGGAAGTACGTAGGCACAAGACGCGAAGTCTTGGCGAGCCAATTTCCCCGTAGTCCCGAACTACGTTGACTCTGACTTTCTCTCTTGAGAATACGTAGGCATAGAGTGCGACGCTCTATCGAGTCAATTCCCTTCCGTTTAGATTTAGCAGCTGTAGATAGATTGTTTTGCATCCTTTAGACAAACCAAGCAAGCGTGGATCCCGTCGAGTACGACGGACGTGAGGGGTGCTAATACCTTCCCCTTGCGTAACCGACTCCCGAACCCAGGTTTTGGTTGCGATGACCATACCTTTCCCGTTTTTTGCGAGGTTTACTTCGAGCGTTTCCTTTCCCTCCGTTGGGATAAATAACGCACGATGGCGACTCTTCTGTCAGCCGGCGCCGATTTTCGCAGTAGCGACAGTTGGCGACTCTGCTGGGGATCCAACGTCCCCTGGCTGCTAAGGACTGCGATAGTTCCTTATGCCTGTGGGATCCAACGTCCCCTAAGAGAGTCAATCCTAGCGCTTGTTTGCTTGTCTTTTGGGTGTTTATTTTTTCATCGCTATTATCTGTTGCCGTTGTGCTGGGGAGGGTGATATTTTGAGTGATAGCCGGACCTGGGCTGCTTGAGTATGCATTTAGACGTAGTTGTGGAGATTAGTGGGTGAACCTGTTTGCTGAGCAGGCAAGAGTTCCCCACGAAATTCACGCTCAGACGAGGTTCTCTCCGAGGTGCTTCTTTCCGATCCTGAGGATCTGAGAGGAGTCCAGACGTGAGGATTGTCGACTTTGGGGACCGATCAATTGGAAGTCAGCTAAGTGAGGCCTCTTCATGAGATGACAATGCCACTCCTTCTGGGAATCGCATCATTCCTCATGAAAGTCTGTGACGCTGATGACCGCATAGGATGTCGTACCTTGTCGGATTAGGTCCATACCCGTGAGTGGGGGGTTTTTTTTTTGCGAGAACCTTGACTTCCAGCCTACCCGCTATCTTGGCGTTCTCTTTTAGAGAGAACGTACACCGTCAGCTGTGCGGCAGCACTCGGAGCGTGTTGTGGGAGCTGTGATCCCGTGTTTGTTGCATTTCATTTGCATAAGCATCTTTGCATCATATTGCATAACATTTCTCTAGCTGGCCAGAGCTCTTATCCAGCCGTTGTTTGATTTCAGAAGGTGATTATCCGGTGATTGGTCCAAGCAACTGTTGATTGTCAGAAGACGACCAAGGGGTTGGAACAGACTTGAGCAGATTTGAGAATCAAGCAGTGTAGTCAGTTGAAGGTAATTGATAGCTATGTCTGAGAGCAACTTCCAGATTGCTGATGCCTTGTCAGGCTTTACTGTGACGTCCAATCCTTTGTATGATTCCACGTCTGACGAAGGCTTTCCGCAAGTGAATAACCTTACTGCAGCTCAACTTGTGCAGACTTCTGTTAGAGGCCAAAATCTGCACCAACAGTTTGTCATCCCAAGTGAACGTTCTTCTTCTGATGCCGCGAATTATCAGAATGTTATTCCTGCTGGTTTGATCTCCCGAAGAGAAGTTCCGATAGTGAGGACTAATAATCCATTAGCTCTTGTGCAAGCTAAGAGGTTGCACGCATTGGAGGAACAAGTCAAAGCCCTGGAAGTTAAGAACGATGTTGGTCTCAATGCTTCAGATATGTGCTTGGTTTCTGGCCTAGTGTTACCTCCTAAATTCAGAGCGCCGAAGTTTGAAAAGTATAAAGGAGATAGCTGTCCGAGGCTACATTTGGTGATGTTCTGTCGTAAGATGACTTCGTTTGTGCCAAACGACAAGTTGATGATTTACTGTTTTCAGGACAATTTGATTGGGGCATCTCTACGTTGGTATATGCAGTTAGAGAAGGATCAGATTCGATCATGGGTGGATTTAGCCAGAGCTTTCCTGAAGCGGTATGATTACAATATGGACATAGCTCCCATTCGCATGGAGTTGCAATCTTTGTCTATGGGGATCAATGAACCTTTCAAAAAGTATGCTCGGAGATGGAGGGATTTTGCTTCCAGAGTGCAACCACCGATCCCTGACCGAGAGTTAGCAGGCATGTTCGTAGACTCTTTGCAAAGCCCGTACTTTGAGAGATTACTTGGAGTTTCGCTGAACTTCTCCGAATTAGTGGGAGTTGGAGAACATATTGAGAATGCTATAAAGATTGGGAAGATTCAGGTTGTCTCAAGCGGTCAGGCTAGTGAAACTGAATCTCTTTACGACTATCAGAATGAAGAAGGAGTTGTGATCAATGCAGTCATGCCAGATGTTGGGTATCCTCGAGATGAATCAGTGAAATCTATTGGATCAGTATCTTCTATGCCTTGTTATGCTGGACAGACAGCTGTTGTCACACCCTCATTTTCACCTTTATCCTCCATACCTTACATTTGTCATATCATACATTGTTCTTTTGCATTTTTGAGCATGTGGGTTCACAAGGTAAGGATTGGGCCGGTTCATGTGTTATTCATTCCAAATGAGATCATTTGTCTATCTTGGGCTACATGTAAGAAAAGGTTCATCATCTAAAGTGTGATCTAAATTGGAAAGTCTACTCTTGTAGATTTCTTCAAAGAGAAGTTACTTGATGAAATATTAGGATATTCAAGATATATTCCTAATGACCATGAAATGCAAGGCATAATTCAAGATTGCTTCATCTAATTTTTTTTTAAATTCTTGATCAAGTGGAGTTCAATTTTGCAAAGCATGAGTCAAGATTACAAGTCCATAATTCAAGACTTCATCCATTTCAAGCTTAATGGTTCTAAGGAAATTCATCATGAATTCAAGATTAAAGGCAAGAATATTACAAAGAGAAACTTTACGACATTACAAGAATGTCATTTGTTACAATGTATCCAACTCTAAGTAATGTTTAGAATTTATTTCTAATCTTCATGCAAGTCTCTAGTCAAATTCATGTTATGGCAATGCCACACCAAGTCCACATTATGCTTACAAACATCCAAGAAATATGTAGGGACTAAATCAACATTGGGATGTTTTAAGACCAAGATTATGCATGCTAATTATGAGCAAAACAGTCCCATGCAAGAGGTGACAATTTTCATTTTATCATAAGACCATCACATGTCACAAGACCAAAGGCATAACATGTGACAATGCTACTACAAACCAGAATTTTCAAAGTGCTGTCAAAGATTGGTTAGCATTGACCAAAAGCTGTCAAAACACAAGCCAACAAAGTGGAACAAGGATTGAGGGCATGGTAGAGTAGTGCAGAAAAATGCAGCATGTGACCTTGCATGGAAATGGAAAGAAAGAGAGTGACATGAGAAAAGGTGGTAATAGACAATGCCCCATAAAATCTGCTATGTGGGGAGAAGTGTAAACCTAGGGGCTGAGATAAGAAGAGAAGTTGGTAAGCAAAGGGGAGGATTCAGAATTCATTCACAACACTACACATTACACACATTGCAAAAAACCAGAAAAATAGAGAGCTTTGGAAACCAAAAAAAAAGAGGGTGAGATAGAACCAAGAGAACCACTAAAGAGTAGAACCTTTACAACATAGAGTGAAGAGGAGTGAAGGACATTCAACCAAGACCAAGGAGGACTTGCAAGAAGAAGAAACTCTTGGGTATCCATTTCCTTAAACTTTTCTCTCCTTATTTCTTTGCTATTATATTCATTTTGTGTACTCTTTTATGAGTTGTTGAACTGTATATATCATGTAAGGTCCCATAAGGGACCAAGAAACCATTCTTAAGAACCGTAAAAACGAAGCGAAAACACAAAAAAATTAGGGTTTTGATTCTGGAAGCACAACACGGGCCGTGTCACACGACACGGCCGCCCGTGTCACACTTCTGGATGGCCTTTTCAATGAAAAATACCCAGGTCTCACAACACGGGCCGTGTTACACGACACGGCCACCCGTGTTACACCTCTGTTTGAGGTTTTCCATGTGAAAAATCCCCAGGCTTCACATCACGGGCCGTGTCACACGACACGGCCACCCGTGTTGCACCTCTGTTTGCCCTAAAAACCGTTTTTATCCCAGGCCTTGTGACACGGGCCGTGTCACACGACACGGCCACCCGTGTCACACCTCTGTCAAAACCCTAAACTCCTATTTTCATGCACCTTGTGACACGGGCCGTGTCATACAACACGGCCACCCGTGTCACACCATTATTTTACTGTTTGTTTCGTTATTTTTATTGGCATGTCTCGATTTTTTTTATGCAACTAACTTCATTTGTTTGTATGTTTTGAATGTGAATGTTGTTATGGTCCTTGTTGACCTTTGATTCTTAAAACCTTTTTAAAAACAAACTCTCGATTTTATCGAGCCATTTTCAACCTTGTAAGCCGATTGCCTTGTGCATCGCCATCAACCTTGTCCGTATCACCTCAAATACATTTTTACAAACAATAAACCTTGATCCAACATCAAGTGATCCTTTTCTCATAAAAAATCCAAAACACAATAAGTATACGATTAGGACTATACACCATGGATTTTAAAGTGGTGGAGAAGGAATGAGAATGGAACTCTCCTACACTCGTTCCGAATGTTTTGAATACAAGGCGCTCGACTTGGTTATTCGAGACATTCACTTCTATCCAAAGTCTTTTGTGTATAATCTTAATCAAGAACCATTTTTATTCAAAAAAACATAAAAATAACATCAACTCATCAAACTTATTTTCGCCTTAGGGCATCAATCCAAAACCCTTTTTCAAGGTATAAAATCAACCAACAAACAACAATTCCATAAGCCTCCGAACTACGGAGCTCTGATTCTTCACTTCTTTTAAGTGATGATACGTAGGCACAAGGGCCCCAATCCTTGGCGAGCACTCTAATAAATAAACCAAACCCTCTTTCCTTAAGCAAGCAAACTCTTAATAAAAATACCCATTCACGCGAAACAACCTAGAAGGTTCCCATCGAGTACGATGGATGCGAGGGGGTGCTAACACCTTCCCCTCGCATAACCGACTCCCGAACCCTAAGACTTGGTTGCGATGGCCACGCTCTTTTCCCAAAGGTTTTATCGCTATTTCCCTTTCCCTCCTTGGGATAAATAAAATTCGGTGGCGACTCTGTGTCATTTTTCGCGTAGCGACAGCTGTGCCTGGGGCACCATATCAGGAGTCCTATGTCGCTTCCCTTGCAAATCAGCGAACTCGTGGCCAAGGTTATCAGACTCAGCGTCAGAATCAGAACAGACCTCGTAGCAATTTGGAACGAAGGAATGGTCCTTCTCATCCAGTTCCTGTGTCGTACAGTCAGCTTTTGCCACAGTTGGTCCAGAGTTCTTTGGTGGAACCTAAAGCTCTCAAGCCCGTGCCAGAACCTTACCCTCCTGGGTATAATCCCCATGTTCAGTGTGGTTACCATGGCGGATCAACGGGGCATTCAACTGAAGATTGTAAAGCATTTCAGGCGAAGGTACAGCAGTTAATCGACCAGGATTGCATTTCCTTTCGAGAAGGATTTTTGTTTGTTCATACCAACCGCTCAGCTGTCTAAGCTCGTAGACTCGGAAAGTACTCCCCAGCAAAAGCCAGTGGTCCAGACAGGCAGGCGCCCTCAGCATTGGCAGTCCTCAGACTTTATATCATTTGCATTTGTAGTTTCTTTTCTGTTAGTTACTACTTGCTTTTAAACATTGTATGTTTCGAATGGTAATAATAATAAAGTGACTATGCATTTTCTGAATTAATCATGTCGTTGTCGCTCATTTACTGCATTGCACTGACACTTGCATTTTATTCACTCCACTTTGTCACTGTGATTAGCAAAGATTGGAGGGAGGATGACGAAACTAAACTCATAACCAATGATCGTATGCTTTCAGATAAGACCTTACCGATGACGTACAAGGCATTGTTTCAAATCCCCCAAACACTGGAGATATAAGGAGTTAGTCCCTTGTTAACCACTTCGAGCCAGGAAGTAGAAGTTTTTTCGGACTTTTAAACCCTCACATCTTAACCCGGGGCAGGGTAGTTGTCAGTTAGCTTGACCGAGCATTCAAGTCTTACAGAGGAGTGTTGTCTTTCGAGGACCAATCACACCGCATTTTTCCCCAGAGGTCGTACCTCGTCGACCACAATGGGTAAACCTCACCAATCAGGAGTGAAACAGTTACAATCCTTTCGGAGCAATCAAGACAACCAATGTCACACGACTTTGTTCCAAAAGAAAGAAGAAAGAAAGCCCGCTAAGTAAAAAGAAAGAAAGAGCTGGAAAGCTAATACTTAGGCAAAAATCAGGGCATCCCGCTGGACTTCAAAAGAAATCGGAAAAATCGAAAAGAACTCAAAAGGAGTCAGTCCAGGCAAAAATTAGGGAATCAAAAGAATGGAAAAGAAAGGATATCAATAGAAATTTTTTCCCCAGTAGAGTCACAAAGTTGTGTACACAAGCACCGAAAACGAAAAAGAAGTAACTGTCACTCTGAAAGCCCTGTGAGTTCCTTAATTGTGGTTCTTACCATTCAACATACCTCTCGAAGAGGCGAGCGCTTGTACCAAGTTAACTGAACCTTAGGATCGGAGATCATCACGTAGAAGGGGTGGGTACAAATCAAAATTTGAGCCAAATATCCTTTGTTTCACGAACCGTGAACCCGACCACGATACAACCCTTAAAAGACCTAATTGAGGTAGGGTTATTCTGAAAGCACATTACGATAAGGTTGAGTAACCTGACTCCTTCATGACTTGCTAATCACATCCTTGTTATGTTTTTCACTGACCACGTAAGCACTACGTTTGAACTCTGGTTCATTCGTCACTCACAATCATGACATGTAAATGAGTGACAGCACAAAAATTTTCAAAATCTGCATGAACACTGCATTAAGATTACCATTCGTGAATAGACAATTTTAATTGCAGGTTAGTATTTGGCATGAAAGAAATTCCAGCAGGGAATCGTCAAGCATGATTGAATAATACAGTAGTCTGAACCAGTATGGTGTATGTTGTGAAGACCTGTGAATCCGGGGCATTGACTTCCAGTGAGTTCGGAATCAGTTAGTCTGAGGACCAGTCCTGAAGCTTCGGTTGATCAGGGGCAGTATGCTTGAGAAGCAGTTGATCAGAAATGAATCTTCTCGAGAGCCAATCAGGGGAAATTATACAGAACGTGGAGATTTGAAAGCAGATACTTCAGGTGGATAATCAGATCAGGTTAAGTCGCTAGAACGCTCATTCAGGGGCAAGTCAATGCAGAGAATGTTGAAACCAGCTGGGTTGATAGGGGTTTAATGGAGATTGAATTCTGTTGTCGTATAGATACCGGGGCAAATAATCTTGAGGTCGTCTCGTAGCAAGCTGTTTAGAGCAAGTATTCCCAAGAGTTAGATTGGGGCAAGTTGAGTGCACTAGGGCAAGTCATTCAAACCAGTCTGTTTATCCCCAGCCAGAGTTAAGTATCGGGGAATCATGTCAATGCCCTTATCAAAAAACTTTAACATTCCGAAAAAAGGCCTTGCTATCGTTGGATCATTGACCTGCAGTCTAAACCTGTTGCGTGTCAGTAACCAGTCGTTTCCAAAGCCCAGTTCTCGCCTGGCAAACCGGTAACCAGTCCTCGTCTGGCCCACCCTTCCGTAAACATCAGTTCCCGTCTGGTGTAGTTTATTGTAAGCATCAGTTCCCGTCTGGTGTAGTTTATTGTAACCAGTTCTCGTCTGGTCACCGTTTCTTCAAGTGTTGTATCAGTTCTCGTCTGGTACATGTCATTGCTAAATCAATTCTCGTCCGATAACCTATTTTCCTATCAGTTCTCGTCTGGTAGTCTACCTTTGAATGCTAGTTCTCGTCTAGTATTTTCTGTGTCTTCCACTATGTACATAGTCCATGTTTATCCTAAACCAGAAAAACAAAAAACCTAAAAGTATCTGACACAGTAATTCCCAATGACTCGCATGTTGTCGTTTCCCCGATACGAAGCCCGATGGATGCCAGTGCTCCGATTAATGTTTGAATTCCTGGTGGATGTCGTTAAATCAGAATTGCTACTCTTCAGCAGATGAAAGTCACGTATTATCCCCGCAAGAATTGAGATTGTATTGTTATCCCGTATCAGAGTAGGATCAGGAGTATCCCCGGCAGATTAAGGTTGATATCCTTGATAGTAGGGGCATTTCCAGCAGTGTGCTGCGCGCAATCAACCCCAGTTTGGGTCAATCCTCACAGAGCACAATCAGTTGCCAATGGTTTGAAGAGAGCATCTCCAAGCAGGGTTATTTTTTCTTTCTCCCCAAGCAGGGTTGCCTTTCCATTTCTCCAGCAGGACGGTTATCCCCAGCGGATTTGGTTTCCCTTTTCCAGCATTTATTTTGCTGAGATGATTCTGTGATATCAGGTTACCCTCAGTGGAGTTGACGTCTACCTTCGAGCCTGCATTTACATTTGCATATATCGTCATAGCATTTATACAAACATATAGCATTTCCCTGCCGTCTGGGCCTCGCATTTTCCAGAACGCATAGCATTTCCATGTCGTATAGGACATTGCATCATTATCAGACATACGCATTTCAAAACATGGACCAGGTTGGTTACCTCATTGGATTTCGAGTATGTTCCCTTGCAGAGTTGTTCGGTTAAGCTTCTCTTCTCCCCCAGCGGAGTGATTCTTCACATTTGGTTGTTACGTCGGCACTGAAAAAAAAAGATTGACATATATCAGATTTCTGAAGCTGCCTCCTGTTGACAGAATGGGTGCCGAGCAGTCGATTCAGAAGTTCCCCAGGAGAATTGTCCTCAAGTTCGCCGTGAACTGTGAGATGACAGGATTTGATCCCATAAGAGAGATGGGAATCAAGTTGTTTGCTTTCTGAAGCATTCTTCCAATACTTGTGGCGTCGCACAGGTGATTGATGTTGAAAAGGAGAAGAAATTTTTATCAGATAATTGACCAGTTGTTGCCGTGACAACCAAACTTCAGTTTATTGGAGGCTATTCCTCAAGCAGTTTTGCAGTATATTCCCACGGTTGGCAAATTTCAGGGTTTCATTTGTATTCAACCGTCATCTACCTTTGAATGTTTGAAGGCTGGGCGCTCTTCAACCATTCAGGTCCAAGCCGCTTGAATAGGGGCAGCTGTTGCACCCTAAAATTTGACCAACCGGGTCCCGTATCTGGCTCTATGTTTCGATGCATGTTCGCATTTGCATTCGCATATCGCATACAGTGCATTTTTTCAGTTGTTTTGATTTTATCGGGATCACAGTGTCGCTACTGCGAAAATCGGCGCCGGCTGAACATAAGAGTCGCCACCGTGCGTTATTTATCCCAACGGAGGGAAAGGAAACGCTCAGAGTAAACCTCGCAAAAAACAGGAAAGGTATGGTCATCGCAACCAAAACCTGGATTCGGGAGTCGGTTACGCAAGGGGAAGGTATTAGCACCCCTCACGTCCGTCGTACTCGACGGGATCCACGCTTGTTTTCTGGTACGGATTGTTATTCTATCTACTCTAAGGGTCAGGGGTTAAAAGAAAATAAAATGACTCGGCAAAGTATCGCACTTTATGCCTACGTATTCCCGTCTGGAACGAGAAATCAGAGTCAACGTAGTTCGCCTACCTACGGGAAAGGAGGGGAAGGTTGCTCGCTAGGATATCGCATCCTATGCCTACGTACTTTCATACAGCATGAAAGATCAGAGCAAACGTAGTTCGGGCAACGTACGACACAAGTCTGTTTTGATTGCTTTTATCTCCTTCTAAAAAAGGGTTTTTCTGATTACTGGTCCAAGCGGACAAAAATGACGTTTTGATGAGTTCACATTCTTTTACGAAAGAAGTGTCTTTTATTGGATTTGAAATCTTATTGTATTTTGTTGTTTGTTTTGAGAAAGAAGAGACAGAACTCTAACCTATGGTTGCAAAGGGAATCAAACTGACCTAATGTTATCATGCATGGGTTAAGACCTAGTGTCTATCATGTTCCTCTCTTGCGCAGAGAGAAACAGAGATCCTAAGGGATAAACGGAAACAGAAACAATAGCAAATATACAATAAAGCAGTAAAATGCATGGATGCAGCAATACAAGCGAGGCAAGGGAGTCCCACTCAACCTCGAACCTAGAAAACAACAGGCAAAAGTGAACAGAATTCACTTTCAACCTAACAGGTTAAACAGCAAGCAATACAGTCATGGAAACTCAATCAATACATCAAAAAAATACACAGCTAAAAATAAACAGCCACAGCAGCTCTGCATCAACATCTGTCTTCAAGTCATCTCCAAGCAGCTACAAGCTTCAAGCATGCATCAATCTTTATCTTCACAGCCTTCAAGCAAGGTCTTTATCATCAGTCTTCAAACTGCAGTGGCTTTTCTTCAAGTCTCAATCTCCAAGATGAATATCAGTCAACAAGATGGAATGAATGTTAAACAGTCAATTGCCTACCAAGGGTGGCTCATTAACTGTTAACATGATACTGACAATTTTCCCTCAAAAGTTCTATCTTTTAAATACATTCACTAATCCTTCCAAAGGAAGGAGGTGGGTATTTAAAAGAGACTTTGAATCATAGAGAAATAATGGAGGCAGACAAGACCTTCCATGTTTATGAATCAAGTTTTCTACTCTAGAGCTCTGCCTAGCTCCTAAACCCTATAGCCTTCAACAGCTGCCAGCAAGAGATACTCCTCATCAACTCTGGAAGTTGGTCTTCACTCTCTTTGATCTCCAATGGCTTCATCAACAAAGTCTTCAACTCAAACCCCAAGCCCCAAACAAGCCCAATACCCCCACACAGACAAATAATAATCCCTAGAGAGGGCACACCACACCATCAAGCAAGCACAAGCAATATACTAATAGTAATAGTAGAATAAGGGAAACCTAGTAATTTCTAAGGGATATATTAGCTACCCCTAACCCCTATAGTCCCATACCCCAAAGATTCAAACTACAACTCCTAAAAGAAAGGATTTATCACACCTATGTTATCTCCTAAACCCTAGTTTTGGTTCTTCTAATCACATCTAAACAAATCATCTAAAATTAAGTTCTAAAATCATGAATTAAATTTTATATACAAGCTAAAGCTCTAAGCTAATCACCCTAAAAAGAATGGATCAAAAATGTTAAAGCATCTAATTAAACTAAAATCAACAATATCATGCATTAAACTAAACATTATTTACAACCTATTTAAAAGAAAAATATACTAAAAATATAAGAATAAAATGAAATGCTAATTTTTTTATATGATAATTCTCTTAGCAAAAATATGAAAAGGACGCAAAAACAACCAATTAAAAACATGCAATTTCCAATTTGTTGTGAATTTTTAAAGAATTAACAAAATTAAAAGAAATTAATATGGATTAATTGGGTTAGGGGGTGCAACGAGCATTCATTTCAGTTAAAATCATGAGAATGGGCCCAGACTGGGGGGCGCGCATAGCAAAGCGCGTCTGGGCCCAGTGATCAGAAAACACAACAAAAAATTAAAAAAGGGGAAACGGTGCATAAAGCAAGAAACTCAGTTCATTCTCAATGGGCCTGGCAACTAGGGGGTGTGGAAAGCAGTGGATACTTGAGCCCATCAGAAGAGTTAAATGAAACGCAGCGTATTGCTGCGTAGGATCTCCCTCCAAATTCCAATTGAATTAAGGTCGTCGGATGGGTTACTCAGTCAACCAAATTAAGATGATCCAACGATCAAAAGATCATCTTCCTCCTTTGGAAACCCTAGGTTTCAGGAAACCTCCCCATGCGCGAACCTTCCACCTCTCTGTTCTCCCTCGTACCTCCATGAAATCTCACGATGTAAAAACCAAAAACGATCTATTCTCTTCCCTCTACATAGCCATGGCATCAGTTTCTTCTAAAACTCAATCAAAATACAAACCCGATAGGTAGAAAGTACTGACTCCACCACTTTGCACTGAGATCAAACATTCCAATTCTCGCCAACTCTTACCCTAACATAATCTATACGCCATGCTGATCATTCTGAGCTACATACCTAAGATTATCATGCTTTAATCTAAGAGTTCTAAGCCACAACAGATTTGGTACACCAATGGCAACATCCATGAAACCTTCTCAAACTTTATGGAAATGATCCTCTAACCTAACCTAACAATTCTAACCTAATAATTCTCTAACATGCTAACTAAATCAACCAATTCGAAGGGAAAACTAACCTGGTGTAAATGATGAAAACAGTTGGGGAATTCTTTAGATCCAAAGCTTGCAATGATCTGGATTTGATCCACACACTTGATCCTTGATTCTGTATGCAGTATCACTTGCTCAAACCTCTTGGATTCTTGTAACCACTTTTTCTTGCATTTTGGATGATGAAGATAAATAGCACGATTTCTTCCTCCATTCAACCAGATTCTGATGTAAATTTGATCCTTGAATGGTTTAGATGATGATAGGATCAAGAACTTTGGAAATTGATGGAGATTTGATGGAGTTTGAAGTGGTTTTGCAAAAATGGAAGAATGAGATATAACTTGGTATTTTGATCACAATGATTCACCAACCCTTGAATGAAGCCTCTCAATTCAATATATAGACATTCATGGACCTTTCTAGAATTTGATAGAAACTTCTTGTGCACACTTTCCTTTGGATTTTGATTATGTAACTTCTTTTGTAAGTAACCAAGCATAACTTGCAAATTTTGAACCAAACTCAAAAATATACTTTTTCCAATGTTCTTAAAACATTTTTTCCAATCAAAATGACCTATAATTTCATCTCATTTGGCCAAATTATGAAAAATCTCAATTTTAGGTCACTTTTTATTCATTAAATTCACCAAATTTGAAACCTTGAGCTATGAGCCTTTCCAATCTTTCATGATAACTTTTGTAGACTCAAAATGTCATTTGGAGCAAGTTTGATGTTGTGAAGTTTTTAATTTGAAGCTTCCTTGTATGAGTTTTGGGCATAGGCTTGAAATGACCTGTAATTCTCAGATGACCAAAATACCCTTTGCTTGCCAAGACCATAAGTAGAGTTCCACAAATCATATGAAGGCATACCATACCATTATAGAAAGATAAGACAATGAGTAACAACTCTTGTGTTTACCATAAATTAATTTGAAATCTCCTTGAGGGGTAAACGTTGCTTGGAAGACAAGTAACTTTCACAGACAAAATTTCAGATGCCTCAGATGACCTGTAACTTGCAAGGACCATAACTTGAGCTCTATAAATCTCCTTGATGTCTTCCACCACTCAAATTAAAGGTATTGAGATCCTATACAAGTTTCATGTTGGCCAAGGATCCATTTGAAGCTTGCATTTTGAATTATCTTGCTTGGAAGTTTGACCTAAATCAGGGGATTTTACACAGAAACCCTAATTTAGAAACTCCTCTTCTTCTTGATTTCTCTTGATTTTTCTTTGGAAAAACACCACATACTTATCTATATGTCAAATGATGAACCCCACATCTCTCAAATAGACCTTGATGCCCTTCAATCAGTCATTTGACCTAGGGTTGACCCAGGGCTGACCCAGATGAAACCCTAGTTGACTATCTTCAACTGCAACTCTTGTGATCACATCAATGACTTGTATCACTTTTAAAATGACCCTCTAGGTCCTCCATGATGTCTACATACTCTCCATGCTCAATCCACAACTCACAACTTCTTTGATGATCTTCAGATACCCTCAGATAGGAGATATATTCACTGCTTGATCCACTGACTTCTTAGGTTTCAATTTCTTCTCTGGTGACTTGGATGTGCTTGAATTTGAACAATAACCTCTTGATAGGCTCATAGAGATGATAATAGTACTTGGTCCCTTGTTGGATGACTTGCTATGCTATGCTATGCAGATGATTAGACTATGTACATGACTCTATATGCAAATGCTAATGTAATTGAAACATAAACCAAGTGAAATAGGTTGAGAAAATTTTAGGGTGCAACAGCTGCCCCTATTCAAGCAGCTTGGACCTGAATGGGTGAAGAGCGAACGGCCTTCAAACATTCGAGGTACGAGACGGTTGAATACTAAGAACCCGGAAATTTGCCAACCGCAGAAATAAACTGCGCCACTGCTTGGGGAACGGCATTCATCAACTGAATCTAACTGTTACGGCAACCAACTGATCCATTAGCGACCGTGCTGGGGATTATTTTCATCAGCCCGAAAAAGATTCTATCATCGCAGAGATAAAACTTTGTCCACGTTAGGACGCCTGTTTTGTCAACATGAAGAAATCTCAACTAAAACTTGTCCACGTTAGGACTCCATCTGCCGTCAACCCGGAAAAATCTCGGCGACTTCGCTGGGGATAACTCGTCTGCATTTCATCAGCCCGAGGGGATTCTATCAACATTGGAATACATTGTCCATGTTAGGACTCTTCCACGTAAGGAATACATCTTTGTCCATGTCAGGAATAAACTGTCCACGTTAGGAATAAACTCTTCCACGTTAGGAATAACTCTCTTCCACGTCAGGAATGACCTGTCCACGTTAGGACTAAACTTTTTCATGCCGGGAATACATCGTCCACGTTAGGACCCACCTTTCCACGTAAGGAATACATCTTTCCACGTAAGGAATACCTCTTTTCCATGTTAGGAATCACATATCGTCTTGATTTGTCCACGTCAGGACTCACCTCTTGACTTGCTGAGGAAATAAAATTTGTCCACGTCAGGACTCACGCTTCTTCGACCCGCTGGGGAAATAAAGCTTGTCCACGTCAGGACACACATCTTGCCAACATGAAGAGAGATAAACTTGTCCACGTCAGGACACTCACATCTTGACAACACCAAGAACCATAAGCTTGTCCACGTTAGGACGCACATTTCACCAATACAAAGAAAGATACCTGCTGGGCATAAATGGTCCACGTCAGGACACCAATACGAAGAGTAATCAATTTTGTCCACGTCAGGACTTCACATTCAATCAATACGGAGAAATCAAATTTGTCCACGTTAGGACTAGCACATCTCATCAACCCGGGGAAATAAATCTGTCCACGTTAGGACACCCAAATCTGTAGCACGAAGAAGTCCCGTCAATATAGGAATAGATTGCCCACGTCAGGACCCATTTCTCCATTGGTCCCAACCCACAAACTTCTTAGCACTGACGTGACAGCGACTTTGAGGCGGACTCTACTGGGGATATTTGGAAACCAAACTACCGAACGCCTGTTCTGATAACCGGCGGCAGCCTCTGAAATTCTAATTCATGAAACCCTTTGATGCTAACGTAACGAAAAATTTGAAGAAAGTAATCCGCTGGCCGGACTAGAGACACTTCAACAAGCAAACCTGGTGGGGAAAACAAGAGACATTTACACCAATAACTTTGCTCGGGGGCAAAGAGAAACTTAGCCTAATAACTCTGTGGGGAATAATGCCAAAGCTGACACTTTCGTTGAATATCTCACGCCGAGATCTTGAATGTTTGGTAATTCACTTGAGCAAGAGCTCTCTCTACCTGCAAGAGAAACGATACTTGAAACAAACAGTTAGCCAACCTAGTTTATGTTTCAAAATGCATGTGTTTGACAATGACGCAATGCTCCGTTCGACACGGAAATGCTACGCTTTTTTTTTTGGTGGATGCAAGTATGACACTATATGCCAATGCAAATGTAGACTCGAACTGCTGGGATAAATGCTGAAGACAATGCCGACTCCGCTGGGGATAGCCAGGTGCTACAGAATTATTCCAGCAAAATAAATGCTGGAAGAGTGAAGTCAACCCTGCTGGGGAATATAACTCTGCTGGAGAATAGCAGATGCGCCTGGTATGATTGGACTCCTGCTGGGGAATGAACGGACATCACACGGTATTCTGACAAAATAAATGCCAGGGCGCAACCAACTCTGCCGGGGAGAGTCTTAATCTTCGAGTTCCACTGGGAGGAAAGAGCACTTGCTGAAAAGAGAACTCCGCTGGGGACGAAACGATTCTCTTGGGGAAAATCAACTGACTCCGCTGGGAGAGATTAAATGACCCTACTGGAAAGGGTAGACTGCCTGAGTACAGCTCACGAGTTGGAAATATTAATCGTTTGAGGCTAAACCACTCTGCTTGATATGGGGGAATCCTCTTCGGGGACACCACACTGTCTGAACACAGCCTACAATCTTGGAATCGCCAAACTCTGCTAAGGATAAACGACTTGGCTGGAGAATGTCCTTTGGATAAGCTGCGGATAGCTAGGGAATTCGATCCTTCTTCAGGAAGAGACATTGTTATCTTGGAAGCACGACCTGCGTGGGGATCGAGTCTTTCGTTACGAGCTTCTGATCCATACTGCAATCTTTTGATCGTCCTCTTTATACGACTATGAACCCTGCAACACCACAAACAAGACAAGACAAGTCTACACAACCAAATCTATTCAGGTAAGCGTTAGTGACATTATTTTCAGTTAATTCAACGTTTTAGCAATCATTGGCAAGGGCCAGCGGCGTTACGTACTTGCTAGTTTCATTAACCCTAGGCGTTTATCATGCACAAAACAGTAAAGAACCAGCATCAAATACTGAATGACATATTTTATTGATTGGGCCCCTAAATGGGCGGAGTTTTGTACAAGGGATGTAACTCCTGAAAAGAGGAAGCTACGCACGACAAATATACAAGTATGCATAAGAAGCATAAATATAATGATAAATCAAATTTATACACATGTCGGCAACGGGATGCAGACGAACATCACGAACTGATCCTCCTATGACTCGCCCGACTCTAATGCTTTCCCAGTATCCACACTTCCGAAGAGATTGTATCTGATAATCGCCCCCTCAGGTATATTCTCCCGCACCAAAGCTCACTGCAGTATCAAATTCGGACCGCAGTCATTTGCTTTTCAAATCCCTAACTTTTGCGTGAACCGCCCTTCACGGGTTTTCAGTTCACCGGGATACCCTTTTTTGCCGAAGCCGCCCAGTGTAAGTTTTCAACTTCGCGGGTGTACATCTTTTCAATTTTATCCCTAACTTTTGCCCGAACCTTTCATTCTGTTTTTGGTTCGCCAGGATGCCCCATTTTTGCCTGGACTCTCTTTTTTTTTTTGTCCAGCGGGTCGATTTCAAGCAAAGTATTTTTTAACTGCATCCGAATTCACAGGCGACGTAAAGTCTTCACCGTCCATGGTGGACAACAACAACGCTCCTCCTGAAAATACTTTTCTGACAACGTATGGCCCTTCGTAGTTGGGGGTCCACTTGCCCCTGTGATCTGCCTGCGGCGGGAGAATCCTTTTCAGCACAAGGTCGCCCGTCTGAAAGCTCCGAGGATGTATCTTCTTATCATATGCTTTCTTCATTCGGCTCTGGTACAAACGACCGTATGCTAGAGAAGCTAGCCTCTTCTCATCCATTAAACTCAGCTGGTTCAACCTGTCTTTCACCCATTCTGCCTCGTCTAGCTGAACATCTCGTAATACTCTCAGAGAAGGAATCTCGACTTCCAGTGGTAGCACTGCTTCCATTCCGTATACCAGCGAGAACGGGGTTGCCCCGGTTGATGTACGTACCGTCGTACGATAACCGTGCAAAGCAAAAGGTAGCATCTCATGCCAATCCTTATAGGTCACCACCATCTTTTGAACGATCTTCTTTATATTCTTATTGGCCGCTTCAACAGCGCCATTCATCTTGGGTCGGTAAGGGGAGGAGTTGTGATGTTTGATCTTAAAATCCTGACAGAGCTCCTTCATCATTTTGTTATTCAGGTTTGAACCATTGTCCGTGATTATCCGCTCGGGGATCCCATATCTACAAATGATATCTCTCTTGATGAATCTGGCTACCACCTGCTTGGTTACATTTGCGTAAGACGCTGCTTCCACCCATTTGGTGAAATAATCGATTGCTACTAGGATGAACCGGTGCCCGTTAGAAGCCGTCGGCTCGATCTTTCCAATCATATCGATTCCCCACATCGAGAATGGCCATGGCGATGACATCACATTCAGAGAACTCAGAGGCACATGGATCTTATCGGCATAGATTTGGCACTTGTGGCACTTCCTCGCAAACTTGAAACAATCAGTTTCCATAGTTAGCCAAAAATAACCTGCCCGCAGCAGCTTCCTTGTCATAGCATGCCCACCAGCATGCGTACCAAATGTACCTTCATGTATTTCCTCCATGAGCAACTTCGCCTCTTTCTCATCTACACAACGCAGCAGCACCAAGTCGTGATTTCTTCTGTATAAGACACTGTCCGGATTCAAGTAGAAATTACCCGCCAACCTCCTGAGAGTCTTCTGATCTTGACTGGATGCCCCATCCGGATACTCTTTATTTTTCAGGAAATTAAGGATGTCAAAATACCACGGCTTATCATCAGATGCTTCGTCAATAGCGAATATGAAGGCATGTCTGTCAAGCCGAGATATAACGATTCTGGGAGCCTCGTTCCAGAAGTTGACTTTGTACATGGAAGACAAAGTGGCCAGGGCGTCAGCCATCTGATTTTCTGCTCGCGGTACATGATGCAATTCAACCTTGTCAAAGAAAGGCAACAATCTCCTCGCATAGTTCATGTACGGTATCAAATTGGGCTGACGTGTCTCCCATTCCCCTTTTATCTGATTCACCACCAGAGCTGAGTCTCCGTATACATCCAAATTTTTGATTCGCAAATCAATGGCTTCTTCAAGCCCCATGATGCAAGCTTCGTATTCGGCTTCATTATTGGTAACTGGAAAGGTCAATCGAGCAGTAAACGGGATGTGCGACCCGTGTGGAGTAGTGATGATTGACCCTATTCCGCTACCATAAGCGTTTACAGCTCCGTCAAAAATCAACTTCCATTTGGAACCCAATTCTGGTCCTTCGTCTGACAACGGCTCTTCACAATCTTTCATCTTTAGGTACATGATATCCTCATCAGGAAAATCAAACCTCATCGATTGGTAATCTTCAATAGGCTGCTCTGCCAAGTACTCAGACAGTACACTCCCCTTTATAGCCTTCTGCGAGACATACTGGATGTCATATTCAGTCAAGACCATCTGCCAACGGGCAATTCTCCCCGATAACGCTTGCTTTTCGAATACATATTTGATAGGATCCATCTTCGAGATGAGCATGGTTGTGTGATTCAGCATGTATTGCCTCAAACGCTTGGCGGCCCAGGCTAGTGCGCAACAAGTTTTTTCGAGCATCGAATATCGAGATTCACATTCCGTAAATTTCTTACTCAAGTAGTAGATCGCATGCTCTTTTCTTCCTGTCTCGTCGTGTTGACCGAGGACACAACCCATACTTCCCTCCAGAACTGTCAAATACATAATCAAGGGTCTCCTTGCCACTGGAGGTATCAAAATAGGAGGCTCCTGCAAATACTGCTTTATTTTATCAAACGCCTTTTGACAATTTTCATTCCACGTTACAGCTTGATCTTTTTTCAACAGCTTGAATAATGGTTCACACGTAGCCGTTAGGTGAGATATGAACCGGGCGATGTAGTTCAACCTCCCTAAAAACCCGCGCACCTCTTTCTCTGTTTTAGGCGTCGGCATCTCTTGTATCGCTTTTATTTTAGCAGGATCCACCTCTATTCCTTTTTCACTCACAATAAACCCCAACAGTTTGCCCGATCTCACCCCGAAGGTGCACTTGTTAGGGTTCAGTCTTAGCCTGAACTTCCTAAGCCTTTTGAATAACTTCAGCAGATTCACCAAATGCTCTTCCTCCGTCTGGGATTTGGCAATCATATCGTCAACATAAACTTCGATCTCTTTATGCATCATATCATGAAAAAGAGTCGTCATTGCACGCTGATACGTTGCCCTAGCATTCTTCAATCCAAAGGGCATCACTTTGTAACAAAATGTTCCCCAAGGCGTTATGAAAGTAGTCTTCTCCATGTCCTCCGGCGCCATTTTAATCTGATTATAGCCCGAGAAGCCATCCATGAAGGAGAATACGGAGAATTGAGCAGTGTTGTCAACCAGCACATCGATGTGAGGAAGTGGAAAATCATCTTTCGGGCTCGCTTTATTTAAATCACGGTAATCTACGCACATTCTCACTTTACCGTCTTTCTTTGGCACTGGTACGATGTTAGCGACCCATGAGGGATATTTTGTCACAGCTAGGAAACCAGCATCCCACTGTTTTTGAACCTCCTCCTTAATCTTTACTGCCATATCGGGTCTAGTTCTGCGAAGCTTCTGCTTGACCGACGGGCATTCTTCTTTCAACGGCAGACGGTGCACAACCATATCTGTATCGAGCCCCGGCATGTCTTCATACGACCAAGCGAACACATCACTATACTCTCTGAGCATTTCAACCAGTCTTCGCTTGACATCTCTCTGCAGCGCGGCTCCTACACGGATGTTCTTTTCAACCCCTTCCGACCCCAGGTTAATAATTTCGATGACCTCCTCGTGAGGCAGAATGACTCTTTCTTCTTGCTTCACCAACCAAGACAATTCTTCAGGAACGTCACTATCTTCAAAAATCTCTTCTTCGGCCTGAAGTACCGGGTGTTCGAAGTCGAGACGAGTCATAGGTGGTTCAATGATGTCATCTGAAAATGTTATCCTGCAAAAGGAATGGTTAAATGCTTCAAAATGCGTATAAAGCGAATAACCACGTTGCCATTTTATTGTAAAACACAAAACAAGAAAAACAGAGATCGCAATATTTGTACATGAAAAAACGCCTTTTATTTAATGTTAAACACGCAATGTTCATAACAGCACAGCCCTAAGCAAATCATGATGCCCCGGGTAAGACACCAGATTGCTCAGCAATTAAAAAAACAAAGCATTACTGTTTAAGAGTCACAGGAACAATCTCCTGAATAGACCAATTGCACAATCCTTGTCCTGGCACGCTTGGCTGAATCCAGGCGTCCATGTCGCAATCACTGTCTCCTTCATCAGACTCCGAAGCAGCATTGATGGTCTCGTGACATACTCCACCAGCAGTAATAGTTATTGGTCCTCTGAAACGGGGTGCCCCCACGGCAGGTGTTGATGACGACGGTTGATATCCCAGCCCAAATCGGTCCGTCTTCACGGGAATATCCAGCACTTTGCCCCAGCCCTTTGTCTCACCAGTCTCTACTAGGGCTTGAGCTTCCTTATATGACGAGACGGCTACCTCTGGTGCTTTACTCGGCCCGGGACCTATGTCTTTGATGCGCAACCCTTCAAATGCCTGACAGGGTGTTTCGTGAATCTCGCCGTCGACCTCCACATACTTAAATGATGACAGATGGCTGACCAGTATATCTTCTTCCCCACAGACTGTGACCACACTGTCCCCGACCATATATTTCAACTTTTGATGCAAAGTAGACGTGACTGCCCCAGCACCATGAATCCAGGGTCTTCCGAGAAGGAAGTTGTATGCAGGCTGGATGTCCATAATATAAAATTCAGTCGCGAAAACCTCCGGCCCCACCTGTAGAGGTAATGTTATAGATCCAAAAACCGTTCTTCGCGTACCATCGAATGCCCTGACCACCAGGTCACTAGGCGTGCACAAGATTCCTCTGACATCTAGTTTCATCATCGCCTTCTTGGGCAGCACATTTAAGGATGATCCGGTGTCTACTAGTACACGAGACATGACTGATCCTCTACACTCCACAGAGACGTGCAACGCCATATTATGCTCTCTCCCCTTTGGGGTCAAATCAAAGTCGGTAAAGCCCAAGCTATGGCCTGCATTCACATGCGCCAACACCCCCTCCAGCTGATTCACGGAAACATCTTGGGGTACGAAGTATCCAGGACTTTCAACAATGCATTTCTGTGAGCTTCAGAACACAGTAGCAACGACAGTATGGATATCTTTGACGGCGTCTGTTGCAGATGCTCCACAATCTTATAATCACTTTTACGAATCAAGCGCATGAACTCTTCCACATCCTTCGATGCCGTTTCTTTTCCGTTCCCCTGAACTGGGACATTCTCAACCATCTTTCCTTTTCCCTTTGCCAGTCGCTCAGCCTCTACCTCAGGCGATATGAAGATCCTCCCACTTCTTGTCATACCTCCGGTACCGACAACGTTGTCTACAGTCTCAGATGGCTGCTTATTAACATCAATTTTTACTCCGTCACAATACACTTCCAACCTATAGGACCAGGGGACTGCCTTGGTGCTTTCGTACAGGATTGGTCCGGCCTTGGTGATGGTGATCGGTGGTTGCTTGGCCGGTGCCGTTATAGTGATCGTTTTTCGAGGAATCGCCACAGTAGCCACATCACTTTGCTTGTCTGCCAACACCCCTGCAGGTTCTTCAATTGCTGCTCGGTCAAATTGCAATGTGCTGCCATCTATTAAAGCCTGAATACCTTTCTTTAATTCGTCACAACCCCCAGCTAGGGTCCAGCACTCTAAACAATACTCGTCACATCCTGGATAGACACCACCTTGCAATAATCTGCTCTTTATCTCGCACAACGGTGTCTTTAGATCGTCGACATTCATAATCAAATTCAAACCCTCCTCAGTTAAAATGGCGTTTGCCCCATGGTTGGGCATGGGCTTCTGCACTATATTCGGACCCGCCGTTCCAAAATTGATAGCCTTACTATCCAATAGATCCTGCACAACATGCTTGAACGCATGGCAACCCTCTACATCGTGGCCAGGGGCCCCAGAGTGGAATTCACAGTGCCTGCTTGCATCATAACCATACGGAGGAGTGCCTGTTATTGGTTCCAGAGTTCTCTTCTCCACCAAGTTCAAACCCTATAACGTCTGTAGCAAATCTGCATACGTTGAAGGAGGCTTTTCAAACACCCTCCTTGGTTTACCCCCCTGGAATCTGCGCTGGGCAGGCTGTGCCCCCTGCTGTGGCGCTGTTGTTGTTGTTGTTGTTGAAATGGTTGTTGCTGAAACGGTTGTTGCTGAAACAGAATAGTAACGCTCGCCACCTGCTGCGGCTGATTATACTGGTTTCGACCTCTGCCCCGGCCTCGGCCTCGGCCCCCAAACACTGCGCTTGCATCGCCCTGACGGCGCCCACCAAAAGCCCTTCTATTATTGTTAGCCGAAGTGGATTCCTCAACTTGGAATCTTCCCTGTTTAATGTTACTTTCAATCTTTTCTCCCATCAGGATTAAGTCTGAGATACTGCCCAAAGATGTGTGAAACAACTTGTCATAAAACATGCCGGTGAATGTTCCTATGAACATGTCATTCATTTCCTTGTCCTCTAGAGGAGGATGGACCCTAGCAGCCATGTCGCGCCATCTCTACGCATACTCTTTGAAGCTCTCACCCTTCTTCTGGGACAACCCCTGCAATTGGACCCGATTGGGTGCCAAGTCGCTGTTATACTTATAGTGAGCTACAAATGCTTCTGCCAGCTGCTTCCATGTCTTTATATGCGTTGGCTCCAATCCCATATACCACTCGAGGGAAGGACCAGACAAGCTATCTTGAAAGAAATGCGTTAGCATCCTCTCATCGTTAGAATACGCCGACATCCTTCTGTAATATGACCGCACGTGCACTTTTGGACAGGTGTCCCCCTTATACTTGTCAAATGTTGGAGCTTTGAATTTGATTGGCACCCTCAGGCCAGGCACCAGACCCATTGTTGACATATCTAAGCCGACAGCACTTTGATTTACGACCCCCCTCATCTGCTCCTCTAGCATTCTGATCCTCTGGGAGTCATCCATAGGCCCCTCGAAACCTCCACCGGAGAAAGCGTCCTCTTGCTGGTCTTCTTGCCAATTACCATTCCCAGCTCCATACCCATCGTATCCGCTGTTGCGGCCAACTCTGGTCTGATTCATCACCGGGCCTCTCCCTCTGTTGCCGTACCCCGGAGCAATTCCAGCAGGTCCAAAAGCCATTAACCCAGCGCCATTTCCGTTTCCGAATCCGCCATAACCCTGATTATTCATACCATATCCGTCCTGCCCGAAGCCCTGAGCATTGAAACCGTACTTCCCAGCATTATCGAATCCTTGTTCATTGAAACCAAATCCAGCATTACCGAAGCCATTGCCTCCCATATTATCACCCAGGTTAACATCTCCAAGCCCAACATTGTTAACGATAGTCTCGTTCCCAATTCCAACGTTACCGTTCCCGGAAGCAGCGCCGTTATTGACATTAACAGCAGGTATGTTGACTACAGGTGGAGCCACTAGTGTGGGAGTACCATCCCCATGAACAGTGTCGACTCGCACAGACTGATGATCCTCATTTCCGTGTCCAGCATTCCTGACCAACAGAGGCTGCACCAAGGCTTGCAAATTCTCCTGACCTTTCGCAATGGTCTCCATTGTCTGCATGAAGAGCGTCAGCTTCTCACGCATGTCTTGCATCTCATTCTGCATTTGATCCATGATTCTTCGGCAGTTGGTGCGAGTGGAGTATCGGTGCGGGCGCTGATCTTCAATCCTGAAAAGACCTGGTTCAGTGCAATAAATAAGACACCATCCGATAATCACCTGTAATGCAATATGAATGGAAATGCAATGCGACATGTGTCTGTGCGTTAGGGAATATTATTCCCCGATTCTAGTGCGAGTGTGCCAGTGCAGTGACAGTGCTTGCAGTACGAAGATCGGAGCCGAATCATAGAAAGCCTCATATATTGCAGAGAAATCCATTAAGCCAAGAATACAATATCACTGAGTACAATAAGAAGGCATGACCTCAACCAACAATCCTGGTGATGGTCAGCGCTATGCAAATAAAGCATCAATACATGAAATGGTCAAGTACACTCATAAGCCTGGTACTCTTCTAGTAACTTCTTAGTCTCTGGATGACTTGGTCGGGTAAGCAGACCCTCAACAAGTTGGTTTCTTCTCTTGAGAACACGTCGCACGTCACCAGCGGTTTCCTCCCATGCCCCTTTGTCGCTACTACGAAAATCGGCGCCGGCTATGATAGGAGAGTCGCCACCGTGCGTTATTTATCCCAACGGAGGGAAAGGAAACGCTCGAAGTAAACCTCGCAAAAAACGGGAAAAGGTATGGTCATCGCAACCAAAACCTGGATTCGGGAGTCGGTTACGCAAGGGGAAGGTATTAGCACCCCTCACGTCCGTCGTACTCGACGGGATCCACGCTTGGTGTTTATAAGGAAAAGGGTGTTTATCTATCTACGCTAATGGTCAGTCTGAAAAGAAAAGAAAAGGACAGGACTCGACAGAACATACGGTGTTCTGGGCCTACGTATTCCCCCGTGCAATGGGAAAGTCAGAGTCAACGTAGTTCGACTACCTACGTCTAAACGGGGAAAGGTTGCTCGCCAGGACATCGCGTCCTGTGCCTACGTACTTCCACACAGCATGGAAGATCAGAGCAAACGTAGTTCGACTAACTACGGCTAAACAGGGGCTCTCACACAGCAGTGAGAAAATAAACTGGTCTCAAAGGTTCGGGAACCTACAACTACGATCTGGTCTCAAATGCACTCGGACAAGAGAAAAGGGTAACAATCAGTCGTCAGCGGGAAAGTCTCGATCGCACAGCCGCGAGAGAACAAAGGTTATTTGTTAGTGTGCTCGCTAGGATATCGCATCCTATGCCTACATATCCTCATCTGGTACGAGGAATCAGAGCAGCTGTAGTTCGGCTAACTACGACTCAAGCTACTCAAAAGCTCCTACTGTTGAGAACGGGAAAAGACACCCTAAAACTATGACTAAAGAGGGGAATCTACCTGCTGTTATCATGCCTGGTTGACCATCCTAATGTCTATCATAACGACTCCGCAACGGAGAAGTCAGAGCTCCTAAGGGATCATGGCAACAGGACTAAACGGCAAACAGGAATCAACTGCAAAGTAAAGAAATACTGGAAATATGCATGAATGCAACAACTAAACAAACAAGGCACAAAGGCCGCAAACCACAGAGGCAAGGGAGCTCAGCTCTACCAAATACCAGCAAGCAAAGCCACTCAATAACAAACAAGCAGAAGGAGGACCACCTCAACTTCTCATGCGCACAAAGCCTACTTCTAAGATGCACCTACCTCAGAACTATCTAGATGAATCCCTAAGTCTAATGCAGCACAACACCACACAAGTCAAACAACATAAAGAGAAGGCAAACCAGCCTGACAAACTCCTATCTAAAACTTAAACAGAAACCCTGAGCAAGACCCCTAACAACCCTGAAACAAACTTCTGATCTATCCCTGAACAAAGCTCTATGTAAAGCCCTAACCAAAACTCTAAGAAAAACTCTAATCAAAACCCTAAGCAAGAGGAATCAATCCCAGTCTCCAAGCTTCAGAACAAGCTTACCAAAGAAAGGGAGCTAAGCAGACAAACTCATAGTGCCTTCCTCGGGAAAGTACCAGGAGGTTACTACTCAGGAGTCATATCCTTTGCGGCTCAACAACTGTGATCAGTTTACATTCCTCCTCAGGAGAAACTAAACTCACATGAAGGCTCCGGCATCATTGGATACTTGAGAAATCTTAGATGAACTAGAGGAACTAAGTGAACAGACCCATAGGACCTTCCTCAGGAAAGTACTAGGAGGCTTCCACTTAGGAATCGTATCCTATGTGGCTCAACAACTGTGATCAGTTTACGTTCCTCCTCAGGAGAAACTAAACTCACATGAAGGCTCCAACATCATTGGATACTTGAGAAATCCTACAAAAACTAGAGGAACTAAATGAACAGACCCCTAGGACCTTCCTCAGGAAAGTACCAGGAGGCTTCCACTTAGGAATCGTATCCCATGTGGCTCAACAACTGTGATCGGTTTACGTTCCTCCTCAGGAGAAACTAAACTCACATGAAGGCTCCAACATCATTGGATACTTAAGAAATAGGTGAGAAGAAAGAATGAAAGTCATTCATGGTGCCTTCCTCAGGAAAGTACCATAAACTCCCTTCAACCTCAGGATCTCAAACCTCACGAACAGAGAGCAAGCTCTTAGACTAGGTCTTCAATCCATGCATCCTTGCAAGCTCCAACAGGACTTCATCCAGCCTCCATCTTCAAGAAGAAACCACAGATCCTCAAACCACAAGAAACTATCTCTGAAGTTCAACCACATTTGGACTTCAAAGTCAGAAGCCATCAAGACTTCTCCTATCCTCAAGCTCAGACAAAAAATAACAGAACATCCTACAAAAATCTATCAAAAATATAGGGGAAACCTACATGGCTCTATGATCCCAAGATCAAATCTCAAAGCCTAAGTCAACTTCTAAGGCTACTAAACAATCCCTAATATATGAATGGTCAAGGGTTACCAACAAGTTACGAAGTCTCTATTCTCTAACCCTAAAACAATATCAATCAACCTCTAAAGAAATCTATGAAAAATCTATGGGGAACATGCATTAGTCTAGTACAACATACTAAAAAATCAGAGCAAAATTCATTACCAGATGAAAGAACTAAAATCAACAAGGCAGACGTGCCACAAACCAATTATTCAATATCAATAACAATGCAAAAAATGCAATTAAAATGAAAATGCATGATTAAGCTAATGTTTTTGTACTGTAAAATTCTACATTGAATTACGAGCATATGGAAAAAAGAATGGGTTAAATTGGATTTTTCTACTATTTTTTATGGAATTATTTCTAACATGCATGAAAACAAAAGAAGTTAAAAAGAAATAATAAAAAAGGGGTGCAGCAAAAGCAATTCCTAGTTGTATTATCTAGATGGGCCTGGGTCAGGGGGTGCGCGTAGCAGTCTTAATAAGCCCATATGAATCAGAAATTCAGTTAAAAAATAAAAGAAAATGGAAAACTCGTGGGGTGCATTAAGCAAGTTTTTCATGTTATTCTTCCAAATGGGCTTACACACGGGGGGGTGTATAGCACTTGGGCTTAAGCCCAGACCAAAGTCATTCTATCTCTCACACGCATGGGGGGGGGGGGGGGGGGAATGAGTAATTGGGGGGATGCTTCAGCAAACGAAATTTGGGCCCAAACGCTGCCCAAACCCTAGCCCAACTAACCTATTAACAAAACCTAATTTCCCCTTCTAATCTCAGATCACTGTTCACCACGCTAACTCTAGTACGCCGCTCGCACCTTCTTCCTCCTCTCTCTGACCTACTCCCAAGCATCTTCACGCACACTCACTCAGACTAATCCCCACCAGCTAACCCTAAACCATAACTCTCAAAACAAGAAAATCTACATCAGTGCATGAACAACAATGGAGGCTGTGAGAAGGGAACAAACCTGAGACGATGAAGTTCTGGGATCCCTTGAAGGCTCAACGAAGATCGCCGAGAGAGAAGAAGATCTTGACGTTTTCTTGACTACTGAATGAGCTCGCGGAGGTCTTGAAGGAAACGTTGAAGCTCGTTCGAATTTTTCTGGACAAACAGTGAAGAACTCAACGAGTTCTATGAAGATCTGGAAAAAAATTCAAGAACCGATGAAGATGATGATTCCGAAACTGATAGATCTTGAAGGTCTTTGGAATTGTTTGGATGTTCCGAGGAAGATCTTGAAAAGATCTTTGAATATCTTGACGAGGGATGACGAACCACGAGGATCTTCTTCGAAAGTGGTTGACGGATCGTGTTCGTTGGTCGTTGGAGGTTTCTGGAAATTCCAGATGAACGATGAAGGTTGGCCTTTGAAGATCGATGGAGATTTGATGATCTGGAAAATTGTATGAAGTTTCCGGCGGTGTTTAGATTTTCCGGTGAGGTAGTGATGAAGGTGGACGGAGGAGGAAGGGAGGAGAACGAGGTGTTGCTGGGAGTTTCTGAGTTTTTTGCAGTTTCCGGCGAGGGACGGCGGCCGGAGACGGTTAGACGGTGGCCGTTGGGGAGGTTCAGGGCGTCTGCATGCCCGGCGACGAGGTTCCGGTGATGCTCAGGTGAAGGTCTGGGGATTGGACGCGTGGTAAGAGGTTCCGGTTGGGAGAGACACGTGTGAGATGCGCTGGCAGAGGGAGAGGGTTAGTGGGACGCGTGTCCGTGAGAGAGGGAGTCCTGAGTGGTGTGGTGGTGGGGTCTGGGTGCAACGCGTGGCGCCCCTTTATAGTGACAAGTGTCACTCTTCTGGACAACAAAACTGCACAAAAACTGGATTGAAAATTGAAATGGGCCTCCAAAAATTTCCTTTCTGGGCCCACACGAAAATGCTGATCAAAACCTGAAAAAACTGAGTTAAAACATTAAACCTACTTAAAACTAATTAAAACCATATTAAACTCAATAACACTAAACCTAATTAACTGAAAATGATCAACTACAATTAACTCTTACTAAGATTAATCTATCCTAATTAACCTAATTAAATCTTAATGAAATCTAAAAAAACAAACAATTAAAATCTAAAAGATTAATAAAACTCTATTAATTTCTATAAAATCTCTATTAAAATTTAAAAGAAAATCTATTAAAATCCTATTTAAAATCTACCATTTATTTAAAATTCTATTAAAATTCTACTATCTTAAAACAAAAACTATTAAAAGATTAAATCTATATTAAAACAAACTCTATTTATTTCTATTTAAAAAACTATTAAAATCCCTATTAACATAAAAGAAAAATCTATAATATTTTCTATATTATCTAAAACAATTAAAACTATTTAAAATCTTTTATATTCTAAAAATGATAAAAAAAAAACTATTAAATCTATTTTAAAAATTCTATAAAATTCTAAAAGAAAGATTTAAACTATTTAAAATTCTAAAAAAATCTATTTAAAATCTAAAAAAAATCCTAAGGCCTATTTAAGATCCGCAGAAAGCTATTAAACCCTGAAAATGCAGACAAATGCAAATGACCACCATAAAAGAGCGCACGAGACCAGATCGAATCGAACAGAGAACCCCGGGCATCAGAATATCCCAAAATCACTATGCAAGCTAAAAATCACCGAGGAGCGCACAACTTCCCGAAAATAAAACCCTGATGATCTGGACTGGATCTGCCATATCTAGTAAATGAAAACCCAAGCTGTAACCCTGATATCCTCTGTCTGGGCACAAATATCGTGCGTCTGATTTGCGAATATGAATTTAAACCACGAGCCAGATAGGAGAACCGGTTGGTCAAATTTTAGGGTGCAACAGCTGCCCCTATTCAAGCGACTTGGACCTGAAGGGTTTGAAGAGCGCTCAGCCTTCAAACATTCGGAGGTACGAGACGGTTGAATACAAATAAAACCCGAAAATTTGCCAACCGCGAGACTATACTGTAAAATTGCTTGGGGAATAAACTCCTGAAAACCGAGCCCAATCATTACGGCAACAAACTGATCAATCATCTGGTAAAGAACTCCTGATTTGAATGCCAATTACCTGTGATACCGTATATAACAAACCCTAGGGTTGCAACAAAACACCTGATCCTTTCACCTTGCCTACTGATAGGCGGGAAGAGAAATATACTTACATCACCCAAAGATGGACGGGAAGAAACCCCGAATGGAGGAAACACCAATACTCACATCGTCTAAGGGTAGACGGCAAGACGCCATTAATCTCCATACTCACATCGTCTAAGGATAGACGGGAAGAAATCCTGATTGATGAAACAAATCAATATTCACATTGTCTAAGGATAGACGGGATCATCCTGATTGATGAAACAAATCAATATTCACATCGTCTAAGGATAGACGGGAAGAAAGCATTAATCTCCATATTCACATCGTCTAAGGGTAGACGAGATCATCCTGATTGATGAAACAAATCAATATTCACGTCGTCTAAGGATAGACGGGATCATCCTGATTGATGAAACAAATCAATATTCACATCGTCTAAGGATAGACGGGAAGAAAGCATTAATCTCCATATTCACATCGTCTAAGGGTAGACGAGATCATCCTGATTGATGAAACAAATCAATATTCACGTCGTCTAAGGATAGACGGGATCATCCTTAATCTCCATACTCACATCGTCTAAGGGTAGACGAGATCATCCTGATCGATACTCACATCGTCTAAGGATAGACGGGAAGACACCCTTAATCTCCATACTCACATCGTCTAAGGATAGACGGCAAGACACCATTAATCTCCATACTCACATCGTCTAAGGGTAGACGGAAAGACAGTCAAACGCCATTCCACACCATCCCTCGAATTTCAGAATCCTTCTGTCTACGGGAATTGATGGAAAGATCAATATCCTTAAAGGGGCCACATCGTCAGTATGGACCGACGGGAAGAAAGCCTCCTTCACAGAGTCATGACGTCAATAAGAATCGACAATCAGGAAAATTGAACATTCTTCGCAGAGCCTCGACGTCAATAAGAATCGACAGTCAGAAAATCCCTCTTGAAATGTCATCTCACCCAATAAACAGAAAGAAGACCACTATCCGAAAAACGCTTTGAAACACACCATCCGTATGTACTGACAATAAGAAACCTGCTAAAAAATCCCCTGCAACTTCACATCATCTACTGATAGACGGGAAGAAAAGCCACTTACTAGAGAAACCCCGTCTTGAACCCCACTGAAAATCACCCAAAACTTTACATCGTCTACTGATAGATGGAAAGAAGACCACATTCGAACTCAAGACGTCTAATGATAGACGGAGAAATCCACTTATTGGAGGAACACATCGTCAATATGAATTGACGGGAAGAAAAGCCTGCCGATACCAGATGACTGATTGATCAAAGCATAATTGTTGTATGATCTGAGATACAAATAAACCGCTGAATCATCTGAACACTGTTGCTGGACAAACGCCCCTGAACTGATCACAGAGTAATTCACGCGCCATATGAGGCTGGTAGAAAACCTGACTTATGCTTCGTATGCATATGCATATGCCTTAATCTTTCTACGGCGTAATGCTCCATTCAGGATGGAAATGCTACGCATTTTGACAATGACATGCAAGTATGATGCAAATATGATAATGCATGCAATATGCTAATGCAGGCTCGAGCTGCCGGAGAAAGCTAGGTACAGAAAACCACTTCAGCAACATAAACGCTGAAGACGAAGCCAACTCCACTAGGGATAAACCGGATATCACAGGATTATCCCAGCAAAATAAATGCTGGGAGAGTGAAATCACCTCCGCTGGGGATATTGGGAACTTAACCGAACACCATCGACGAAGTAATACCCTGCTGGGGAATATAACTCCGCTGTGAAATAGCAGACGTGCTGAATATGATTGGACTTCTCTAGGGATAGCCTACCCGTACCAACGACGAATTGGACTTTGCTGGAGAAAAATAGACGGAGCCCTCCTGCGTACTGATGAAGCTCGGATCTGGAAACTGATGCGCCAACACGGATGGGTCTCACAGTGATCGCCAACATGGATCTATGCTTTTAGGCTATCTGTGATGGGTCAGGTACACCTGACGCTGGAAAACACTCTGTCTGAATACGCAGCCTTTTAGTTGAATAGTCAAAGGGGTAGTGGCACGACTTCCCGCATTCGTCTCGCTCTCGAAAATTGACTGAATCTGCTCGAATAACCCTGAATGACCCTGCTGGTACGGAGAAGACCAATCCTTTCGCTTCTGATATGCCCCAGCCTGCGGGATCTCTATGGGGATAGTCCTCAAAAGGAAATCTGCAAATCTGTTCCCTGTTGGTCTGACATGGCACGCCCCAATATTCTGAACTTCGGAGAGATGCTTCACATCAAATGCTCCTCGAATAAAGAACAACCTCCACGCTCTTAAGATGGCCTGCCCCTGATTGCAATGGCTTTGCCCCTGATTATCTGATTCAGAGTAGTACACCTGACTACGAAATATTTGCCGAATCTCCACCTGATCGCCCCAGGATAACCGACTTCGAAAGGCTGACCTGACTGGGGATCACGATAATAGCTTGCCCCTGCTCTCGGAACATTCGGGCGCTCTGCATTCTATCCCGACCATACTCTTCCAGTGTAGAAAACTCTCCTGCTGTCAAGCGCTTACTCGCAAGTAAAACAAGTGGTTCTGCGTAAAAGATGTATTAATGCAACACATATGACAGCTTTGACATCCAATCTGTTCACTGGGAAAAGGAAAAACAGTTTATGGCATATAATGCACAAAACATTTATCAACATCAGTACCCACATGGTAAGGAAACCTTTCAGGAGTCAGAATCGACGCGACCTTCACCGAAGTATGCTTTCGAAATAACCTGCTTCAATTAGGGCTTTTGAAGGTTGTAACGTGGTCAGGTTCGCGGTTTTGAAGGAAAGGATAAAGGCTCAAAGTTTATTTTAACCCACCCGCTCTCCTTGATGTTCTCCCATCCTACGTTCAGCTAATTCGACCTTAGCGCTCACCTCTCAGAGGCTGAAAGATAGGGGTGATAGTTCGAGAAATCATGTGGTTTTGGGAGTGACAGCCACTCACTCTTCGTCTTTGACACTTGAGGTCATACGACTCGCATTTGATTTGAGGATTTTTCTTTTGATCTTTTTCATCTTTTTCTTTTCATATCCCTAACTTTTGCCTGGACTGACTCTTTTGAGTTTCTTTTGATTTTTTTTTTTTTAGTCCAGCGGGATGCCCTCATTTTTGCCTAAGTCATTTATTTTGCTTTTCTTGACTTAGCGGGCTTTTGATTTCTTTTTTTCCTCTCTTTTTTTCCTTTCGAACAAGTCGTGTGACACAGGTTGTCTGACTCTTTGGGGAATGATGTGACTGCCCCACTCTTGATTGGACCATTGTGGTCTTTTAGGCACGACCTCTAGGGGTGTGATTGATCCTCGAACGGACACTCCTTTTGCAATTTGGACGCTCGGTCAAATTAGCTAACACCTACCCTGCCCCAGGTTAAGATTGAGGGTTTTTCGTTTTCAGAAAGAACTCCTACTACTAGGCTCAAAGGGGTTGACAAGGGATTATCTTCCTTATAACTCCGGTGTTTAGGGATTTGAAACAATGCCTGTACATCATCAGCAAGTTTTTACCTCAAAAGCATACAATCGGAATTTTGCACGTCATTCATTTTCGTCATCCTCCCCAGATTCTTCTTAACCCAGCGTTGGACATTTGTACAAACAATTAGTGAACACGAATGGATTTAATCAAAACATGCATATTTATTTCATTATCATCAATTGACTGAAAACAACAAGTTTTACAAACAAGTTTGCATTTTAAACAGGAAAGGAACTACAAGCGTAAAGAAATGACAAGATAAAACAAGAAAAATGCTAGCTTTCGAGAATCGGGCTTTCACATCTGTCCTGCTGCTGAACCAGCTATCTTCACAGTCAGTTATTAGAGGCAACCCGAAGCTGTCCTGATCTGCTTTCAACGACTCAACCAAATGATAGAGCCCTTCCTCCTTCATTCAGATGATTTGGGGACCTTCTCGCCCGAAGCTGATTGCTGCACTATCAAGTAAGTCCTGTACTTTATGCTTGAAGGCCAGACAATCTTCAATGTTGTGCCCCTGTGCTCCCGAATGGAAATTACATCGCTCCTTGATATCATACCCTGCTGGAGGCGTACCTGTCAGTGGAGCTAACTTTCTCTTCTCAACCAACTGCAATCGTAGCAACATCTGAAGAAGTTCGGCATACGGCATCGGAGGCACCTTAAATACCCTCAATGGCTTCTGATTTTGAGCTTTTCGCTGATTGGGACGCTGCTGACTCTGCCACTGTTGAGATCGTTGTTGTTGTTGCTGGTATCGGGTTGACTCTTGAACACCCTTCATAGCAAATGCAACATCGGTTTCTTGACTTTCACTGTACTGATTAAAGCCCTCCTTATGCTTAGCCATTTTCTTTCTCAGATCTGCCCCAGGAATAGGCAACAGTTATGGGCATGGAGATTCTGACACCATGGAGTCCAGGATACGCTTCTGACCCACTGCAGCTTTAGAAACATTTGTCATCTTAGCATCGACTGAGACAGGAGCAATACCTACAGCTACACCGCTCGGCGTGAATTCAATATCGTGCGAGTCAATCAGGTCTTGAACATTGTGCTTAAAAGCATGACAACCCTCGATGTCGTGTCCGAGTGCCCCAGAATGAAATTCACATTGCTTACTGGCATCGTACCCATGAGGACGCGCTCCTGCTGGTGGTTCCAACGTTCTCTTTTCAACCAGATTAAACCTCAATAAAGTCTGCAAGAGCTCAGCATATGTTGAAGGCGGCGCCTCAAATATCCTCTTTGGCTTCCCCTCCTGAACCCTTCGTTGAGCCAGATGCATCCTCTGTTGCTGCTGCTCAGGTTCCACAGGCACAGACGGCACGAGCTTCTTCATTGCGGCTTCAAATAGCTGATCATTCTCTTTCCTAAGCACATTCTTGACAACCTCCATGATCAAGCTCATTTGGGTCTTCAGCTGACTATTTTCCTCTTTGAGGATCTTCTGCTCCAGACGCATCTCTTGCATGTCTCTCATCATCTGCCCCAGCTGGCTTCGGACTTCAATCAATTCAAACTGATTCTGTTCCATATCTCTGAAGGAATTCCTGCAACAAACTGGACGACGAGGAAATAAGACCCACGGTTCTGATGTACCTGTTAAACGATAATGCAATGCAGAAAGCAAACACATATTCATAACAAGACAAAGAGAAACTCAAGTTACAAGCACACAGACGAACATCTCCCACATATGTACAACCAACAAAAGCAGCACGTAAGCGCAAATGAGTACGAATACAATGACCCCAGCCAACAATCCTGGTGGTGGTCGGCAGACACTAGTGCACAAAAGCTAAACGGGTTATGCAGAGAAAACAAATGCGACACCCGGCGCGGAAACCTCTAGAAACTTCTCCCATATTCCACTGAACTCTCCGTTTGCCAATCTTCAGAGCACACACTTCCTGTGGAGTCTTCCATGACATTAACTGACGAACCCACACAACTGGATGACGGAGAATCATTAATCTGAACAAAGCCCTGGGGCGTGATGAAAATCCGGTTAGAGTCCAATAGATCCTGAATTTGGCTTCTAAGCACCTTACAATCATTTGTTGAATGCCCCTGTGCCCCAACATGGTACTCACAGCGGGCGCTGGCATCAAAACCTGGAGGATACGGTGGAATCACCGGCTTAGTCTCTTTCGGCACTATCAATCCACTTCTGACCAGATCTGGCAACAACTGACTATACGACACTGGTAGCTGAGTAAACTGCCTTTCAGGTTTCTTGGTCTTCGTGGGGCGTGCTGACACGATCGACGATAGAATGACCGTTGACTTGAAGTGTCTGAAAACCGATCCTGAGATGCTAGAGATTCCTAGACGACGTCATTTCCTTCTTCCCACTCTTCTTGAGAACTGATGACTGATTCATTCTTGTCAACTGGGACGTAAGGAACATCTCGAAATTTTCCACTCTTGAGTCCTCTCTCAACAAGCTCTCCCATTCTCATCAGGCCCACAAAGCTTGTGCAACCGAACAATTTGTCAAAATAATGGCCTTTCAGAGTACCCAAGAAGATGTCAACCATTTCTCTTTCCGGAAGCGGTGGTCGGACACTAGCAGCCAAGTCTTTCCATCTTTGCAAATACCCTCTGAATGATTCATTCTCCGCCTGAGATAATTCTTGCAGATGTACGAGACTAGGAGCCAAATCCAGGTTGTAATCGTACTGCTTCATAAAAGCTCGGGCTAACTCCACCCACGATCGAATTTGATTACTCTCTAACTGCACATACCACCTCAAGGACGCCCCAGTCAGGCTATACTGAAAGCAATGGATCATCAATTTGTCATTTCACACAAACGAAGTCATCCTTCGACAGAACATCATCAAATGCAGCTTCGGACAGCTAACCCCCGTGTACTTTTCGAACTTCGGCACTTTGAACTTGTAAGGCAACACCAGATCAGGAACCAAGCACATGTCTACAGCATCCAGGTTGACAACATCTTTCACTTTCAAGGCTTTTATTCCTTCTTCCAACGCTCGGAGTCTTCTATCCTCTGCAAGAGCTCTTGGATCTACCATCCCGGCCATTGGAATATCTCTCCGGTAATTCATCACAGGGAAAGCAACACCTTGATTGTTAGCAGGAGGATGACGTTCATTTCGGGCAACAAACTGCTCATGTAGATCTCGGTTCTCAACAGTAGGCTGTACAACTTGGTCTGCCGTCAGGTTGTTCGCTTGCGGGAAGTTTTCCATAGAATCATACTGATGGTTGGACGCCATAGTAAACCCTGCCAAGGTGTTAGGAGCCTGGAAATTGCCTTCAGACATAGCTACCGATTACCTGTGACTGACTACACTGTTTGATTCTGTTCAAATCTGCTTCAGCCCCTTGGTCGTCTTCAACACTCCACTCTTGCCTCAAACAATCCCCCGAGAATCACCCTCTGGTGAAAACAAAGGCTGGATAAGTGCTCTGGCTTGTTAGAGTAATGCTATGCAATATGATTTATGCAAACAGAAATAAAAAAAATGCTAACGTGCATGTGTGCATTGGAGATATTTCCCCTCCAATTCCAGTGTCAGTGGTAGCAAGACGAGATAAACCATAAAGACAATATTTAGAAAAAACCCTCATATATTTATTGGAATATCAGTCTTGTCAAGATGTTACATAACTATGCTCCATACAACTGAGGTGATAAAGGAGGATCCCAGCCAACATGCCTGGTGGTGATCTCAACACAACAGAATACAAAAGAGAAATCAAGTGCGGGTACGGTTGCGGAAATCCTCAACCAGCTTCTTCGTCTCTGCGTGATCCGATCGATAAATCAAGCCTTCTATCAGCTGATCCCTTTTTCTGACCGTTCCCTGGATATCTCTGACAAAGTCTTCCCAAGCCTTATCCTGAGCACCATCCCTAGGTTTGGGTCTCTTGGCGTCTGCTCTATGCTGAAAATCTTCCAAATTCTTCATGGCATCAATCAGTTTGCGCTCAGCCTCGTATCGGCGGCATGCTTCTTCTTCAAGCTCTTCAGTCTTCACTTTGACCTGTTCTTCCAACTGAGCAACCTGTGTCTTTAGCTCTTCTTCCCGTTCTTTGCGTTTGGCCATAGTGAGATCCCAGTGCTCTCTGAACTTAGCTAGCTTCGTGTAGGCCCTTTCCAGCTCTTGCTTCTTAGTAGCCAATACACTGCTAACTGAGTCTACATCTAACTCCAGACGCTTCTTGGTTTCAGTCAACTCCAATAACGTAGTCTTCAGATGTTTCAGAGTTTCGGCCTGTTGCTTAGAAAAATATCCTGTTTCAATCTTTTCATGACGAAGTTGGGCATTCTCTTTCTCTAAAGCCTCTTTAGCCTTTTCTAGCTCTTCTTTCTCCGCCATCAGCTGCTTGTATACCTGTATGTCTATATTGGTAGGCTCCTCCACCGGAGAAGGATACACTGGCTGAACTGCAGGATAAGGCATAAGGAATTTCGTAGCTCGCTCACGAATCCATTCCACATACGGGCCAGGAACTCGAGTATCCCCTCTGCTACCTGAAGGCTTCCCTCTCTTGCGCAGGTTCTTCCAGGCTTTCTCAAGCTTGGTCAACATCTCTTTCCCTATTGCCCCAGTGAGATATAGAGATTCCTGTATCTCCTCGGGTTTCGGCGCTCCCTGAGGTGCATACCCAAATTGCCTGATCAATAAGGAAGGGTTGTAATTGACACACCCTTTCCTTCCTATTAACGGAACATTCGGGAATCCCTCGCATTTGAGTATGACCTCAACTCCGAATACCTCTTCGTTGACCCACACCACATTCTCGGCAGTCAACCCCATCAAGCGCTCGGGCCATCCTAGAGAATCAATAGAGGTGACAAAAGGTCCTGACTTAGGCATATGACTGGTGAACCACCTGCACAGGAGAGGTACACAACAAGACACATTCCTTCCTTGCCGCTTTTCATTCTGGTAGTGAGTTGAATGGTGGATATCTCCCAGCAAAGTAGGAACTGGGTTCTTCGCAGCCAAAATATAGAAAGCATCTGAGTCAACAAAATCAGGAATGTTCGGGAACAACACGATGCCATAAACACATACAGCAAGGATGACGTCAAAAACAACCCAGCCACCTTCCTTGGCATACTCCCGAGCCTTCTCCACCAAGACATCCAACGGAAATCCCCATACATCTCCTCTTCTGATCATCTTCCCTGACAGCTCAGACTCTCTTAAGTACAGGATGGCAGAAAGCTCAGCCAGATTAGGCTCAGCGTCCGTACGATAGAAAGGCATCTGCTCGCGGATAGGTATATCCAAGAGTGCAGAATACTCCTCCAGGGTAGGAGCCAAAACAAAGTCAGGAAATACGAAACACCTGAGCTCCGCATCATAAAACTGTAACAGGGTATAAATGCCGCTGATCTCGTAGGCCGATGGCTGATAAACATAGGTCAGAATCCTCCCATATATCTTTCTAAAGTCACCCATTACCCTTTTCTTAGCAATAGTAATCAACTCTAACAACAGACTGATATCTGGAGATGGGAATTTGTAGGGCAACACTCTCTTCAGGGTTTCCATGTCTTGCTAGGAAACAAACACCAGAACTGGGAGGGAAAATATGTACCTGCAATACACACACGTTAGTTGGATGCAAAATGGTAATGCAATGATGCAATATGATAAATAAGGCAATCTGTGAACACAGGGGCTATGTTGTAGCCTGAAGAGGAACATCTCTGTGATCAAGAACAGAAAACCACCATAGTCACCAGAACCTCATGACACTAACTATCATCTGATACTCAAAATATCAATCCCCTGGTAAGAAAACCATCTGAACCTCTGTATCTGACGAGAAAACCATCTGATAATAGTGTCGACCTCAGACAAGAAACCCATCTGATCCAAACAACACACCTGGAGATTAATTAAGAACACCGTCTGATAAACACTGAATCATGGTTTCTGAAGGCCAGTTTTCCTGCAATAACCCAATCCCCCTCACAGGTATGATGGACCTAATCCACAGACAAAGGTACGGCATCCTATGCGGTCATCAGCGTCACAGACTTTCATGAGTGACGATACGATTCCCAGAAGGAGTGGCATCATCAAGTCATGAAGAGGCCTCACTTAGCTGACTTCCAAATGATCGGTCCCCAGAGTCGACAATCCTCACGTCTGGACTCCCCTCAGATCCTCAGGACCGGAAAGGAGCACCTCTGCGAGAATCTCGTCCGAGCGCAGATTTCGTAGGGAACTGTGCCTGCTCAGCAGACAGGTTCGTCTACTACTCTCCACAACTATATCTGGGTGCATACTCAAGCCCAGGTCCGGCTTCTCACTCATAGCAACATCCCTCTCCCACAACAATAATCATAATAAAATAATGCTGAAAGTAGATGCGGAAAGGTAAAGGTACAGAAAAGTAAAGTGCAGAAAGGTAAAACACATATGCACGACACCCAACAGATAAACACCCAAGCGCTAGGATTGACTCGCGTAGGGGATGGGAAACGGTCTCAGCATAAGGGATGGGAAAAGTCCCTAGATGCTATAAGTCCCCAGCAGAGTCGCCAACTGTCGCTACTGCGAAAATCGGCGCCGGCTATGATAGGAGAGTCGCCACCGTGCGTTATTTATCCCAACGGAGGGAAAGGAAACGCTCGAAGTAAACCTCGCAAAAAACGGGAAAAGGTATGGTCATCGCAACCAAAACCTGGATTCGGGAGTCGGTTACGCAAGGGGAAGGTATTAGCACCCCTCACGTCCGTCGTACTCGACGGGATCCACGCTTGGTGTTTATAAGGAAAAGGGTGTTTATCTATCTACGCTAATGGTCAGTCTGAAAAGAAAAGAAAAGGACAGGACTCGACAGAACATACGGTGTTCTGGGCCTACGTATTCCCCCGTGCAATGGGAAAGTCAGAGTCAACGTAGTTCGACTACCTACGTCTAAACGGGGAAAGGTTGCTCGCCAGGACATCGCGTCCTGTGCCTACGTACTTCCACACAGCATGGAAGATCAGAGCAAACGTAGTTCGACTAACTACGGCTAAACAGGGGCTCTCACACAGCAGTGAGAAAATAAACTGGTCTCAAAGGTTCGGGAACCTACAACTACGATCTGGTCTCAAATGCACTCGGACAAGAGAAAAGGGTAACAATCAGTCGTCAGCGGGAAAGTCTCGATCGCACAGCCGCGAGAGAACAAAGGTTAGTTGTTAGTGTGCTCGCTAGGATATCGCATCCTATGCCTACATATCCTCATCTGGTACGAGGAATCAGAGCAGCTGTAGTTCGGCTAACTACGACTCAAGCTACTCAAAAGCTCCTACTGCTGAGAACGGGAAAAGACACCCTAAAACTATGACTAAAGAGGGGAATCTACCTGCTGTTATCATGCCTGGTTGACCATCCTAATGTCTATCATAACGACTCCGCAACGGAGAAGTCAGAGCTCCTAAGGGATCATGGCAACAGGACTAAACGGCAAACAGGAATCAACTGCAAAGTAAAGAAATACTGGAAATATGCATGAATGCAACAACTAAACAAACAAGGCGCAAAGGCCGCAAACCACAGAGGCAAGGGAGCTCAGCTCTACCAAATACCAGCAAGCAAAGCCACTCAATAACAAACAAGCAGAAGGAGGACCACCTTAACTTCTCATGCGCACAAAGGCTAGTTTTAAGATGCACCTACCTCAAAACTATCTAGATGAATCCCTAAGTCTAATGCAGCACAACACCACACAAGTCAAACAACATAAAGAGAAGGCAAACCAGCCTGAGAAACTCCTATCTAAAACTTAAACAGAAACCCTGAGCAAGACCCCTAACAACCCTGAAACAAACTTCTGATCTATCCCTGAGCAAAGCTCTATGCAAAGCCCTAACCAAAACTCTAAGAAAAACTCTAATCAAAACCCTAAGCAAGAGGAATCAATCCCAGTCTCCAAGCTTCAGAACAAGCTTACCAAAGAAAGGGAGCTAAGCAGACAAACTCATAGTGCCTTCCTCGGGAAAGTACCAGGAGGTTACTACTCAGGAGTCATATCCTTTGCGGCTCGACAACTGTGATCAGTTTACATTCCTCCTCAGGAGAAACTAAACTCACATGAAGGCTCCGGCATCATTGGATACTTGAGAAATCTTAGATGAACTAGAGGAACTAAGTGAACAGACCCATAGGACCTTCCTCAAGAAAGTACTAGGAGGCTTCCACTTAGGAATCGTATCCTATGTGGCTCAACAACTGTGATCGGTTTACGTTCCTCCTCAGGAGAAACTAAACTCACATGAAGGCTCCAACATCATTGGATACTTGAGAAATCCTACATAAACTAGAGGAACTAAATGAACAGACCCCTAGGACCTTCCTCAGGAAAGTACCAGGAGGCTTCCACTTAGGAATCGTATCCCATGTGGCTCAACAACTGTGATCGGTTTACGTTCCTCCTCAGGAGAAACTAAACTCACATGAAGGCTCCAACATCATTGGATACTTAAGAAAGAGGTGAGAAGAAAGAATGAAATTCATTCATGGTGCCTTCCTCAGGAAAGTACCATAAACTCCCTTCAACCTCAGGATCTCAAACCTCACGAACAGAGAGCAGCTCTTAGACTAGGTCTTCAATCCATGCATCCTTGCAAGCTCCAACAGGACTTCATCCAGCCTCCATCTTCAAGAAGAAACCACAGATCCTCAAACCACAAGAAACTATCTCTGAAGTTCAACCACATTTGGACTTCAAAGTCAGAAGCCATCAAGACTTCTCCTATCCTCAAGCTCAGACAAAAAATAACAGAACATCCTACAAAAATCTATCAAAAATCTAGGGGAAACCTACATGGCTCTATGATCTCAAGATCAAATCTCAAAGCCTAAGTCAACTTCTAAGGCTACTAAACAATCCCTAATATATGAATGGTCAAGGGTTACCAACAAGTTACGAAGTCTCTATTCTCTAACCCTAAAACAATATCAATCAACCTCTAAAGAAATCTATGAAAAATCTATGGGGAACATGCATTAGTCTAGTACAACATACTAAAAAATCAGAGCAAAATTCATTACCAGATGAAAGAACTAAAATCAACAAGGCAGACGTGCCACAAACCAATTATTCAATATCAATAACAATGCAAAAAATGCAATTAAAATGAAAATGCATGATTAAGCTAATGTTTTTGTACTATAAAATTCTACATTGAATTACGAGCATATGGAAAAAAGAATGGGTTAAATTGGATTTTTCTACTATTTTTTATGGAATTATTTCTAACATGCATGAAAACAAAAGAAGTTAAAAAGAAATAATAAAAAAGGGGTGCAGCAAAAGCAATTCCTAGTTGTATTATCTAGATGGGCCTGGGTCAGGGGGTGCGCGTAGCAGTCTTAATAAGCCCATATGAATCAGAAATTCAGTTAAAAAATAAAAGAAAATGGAAAACTCGTGGGGTGCATTAAGCAAGTTTTTCATGTTATTCTTCCAAATGGGCTTACACACGGGGGTGTGTATAGCACTTGGGCTTAAGCCCAGACCAAAGTCATTCTATCTCTCACACGCATGGGGGGGGGGGGGGAATGAGTAATTGGGGGGATGCTTCAGCAAACGAAATTTGGGCCCAAACGCTGCCCAAACCCTAGCCCAACTAACCTATTAACAAAACCTAATTTCCCCTTCTAATCTCAGATCACTGTTCACCACACTAACCCTAGTACGCCGCTCGCACCTTCTTCCTCCTCTCTCTGACCTACTCCCAAGCATCTTCACGCACACTCACTCAGACTAATCCCCACCAGCTAACCCTAAACCATAACTCTCAAAACAAGAAAATCTACATCAGTGCATGAACAACAATGGAGGCTGTGAGAAGGGAACAAACCTGAGACGATGAAGTTCTGGGATCCCTTGAAGGCTCAACGAAGATCGCCGAGAGAGAAGAAGATCTTGACGTTTTCTTGACTACTGAATGAGCTCGCGGAGGTCTTGAAGGAAACGTTGAAGCTCGTTCGAATTTTTCTGGACAAACAGTGAAGAACTCAACGAGTTCTATGAAGATCTGGAAAAAAATTCAAGAACCGATGAAGATGATGATTCCGAAACTGATAGATCTTGAAGGTCTTTGGAATTGTTTGGATGTTCCGAGGAAGATCTTCAAAAGATCTTTGAATATCTTGACGAGGGATGACGAACCACGAGGATCTTCTTCGAAAGTGGTTGACGGATCGTGTTCGTTGGTCGTTGGAGGTTTCTGGAAATTCCAGATGAACGATGAAGGTTGGCCTTTGAAGATCGATGGAGATTTGATGATCTGGAAAATTGTATGAAGTTTCCGGCGGTGTTTAGATTTTCCGGTGAGGTAGTGATGAAGGTGGACGGAGGAGGAAGGGAGGAGAACGAGGTGTTGCTGGGAGTTTCTGAGTTTTTTGCAGTTTTCGGCGAGGGACGGCGGCCGGAGACGGTTAGACGGTGGCCGTTGGGGAGGTTCAGGGCGTCTGCATGCCCGGCGACGAGGTTCCGGTGATGCTCAGGTGAAGGTCTGGGGATTGGACGCGTGGTGAGAGGTGCCGGTTGGGAGAGACACGTGTGAGATGCGCTGGCAGAGGGAGAGGGTTAGTGGGACGCGTGTCCGTGAGAGAGGGAGTCCTGAGTGGTGTGGTGGTGGGGTCTGGGTGCAACGCGTGGCGCCCCTTTATAGTGACAAGTGTCACTCTTCTGGACAACAAACCTGCACAAAAACTGGATTGAAAATTGAAATGGGCCTCCAAAAATTTCCTTTCTGGGCCCACACGAAAATGCTGATCAAAACCTGAAAAAACTGAGTTAAAACATTAAACCTACTTAAAAATAATTAAAACCATATTAAACTCAATAACACTAAACCTAATTAACTGAAAATGATCAACTACAATTAACTCTTACTAAGATTAATCTATCCTAATTAACCTAATTAAATCCTAATGAAATCTAAAAAAACAAACAATTAAAATCTAAAAGATTAATAAAACTCTATTAATTTCTATAAAATCTCTATTAAAATTTAAAAGAAAATCTATTAAAATCCTATTTAAAATCTACCATTTATTTAAAATTCTATTAAAATTCTATTATCTTAAAACAAAAACTATTAAAAGATTAAATCTATATTAAAACAAACTCTATTTATTTCTATTTAAAAAACTATTAAAATCCCTATTAACATAAAAGAAAAATCTATAATATTTTCTATATTATCTAAAACAATTAAAACTATTTAAAATCTTTTATATTCTAAAAATGATAAAAAACTATTAAATCTATTTTAAAAATTCTATAAAATTCTAAAAGAAAGATTTAAACTATTTAAAATTCTAAAAAAATCTATTTAAAATCTAAAAAAAATCCTAAGGCCTATTTAAGATCCGCAGAAAGCTATTAAACCCTGAAAATGCAGACAAATGCAAATGACCACCATAAAAGAGCGCACGAGACCAGATCGAATCAAACAGAGAACCCCGGGCATCAGAATATCCCAAAATCACTATGCAAGCTAAAAATCACCGAGGAGCGCACAACTTCCCGAAAATAAAACCCTGATGATCTGGACTGGATCTGCCATATCTAGTAAATGAAAACCCAAGCTGTAACCCTGATATCCTCTGTCTGGGCACAAATATCGTGCGTCTGATTTGCGAATATGAATTTAAACCACGAGCCAGATAGGAGAACCGGTTGGTCAAATTTTAGGGTGCAACACCCTTCTCCAAAGCGATCCTCTAGCTTCCGCTTCTGAGACACAGCTTCGTTCCTACCTTCGATGGCCTTGTTCAATGCATTCTGGAGACTGTATCTGGTCATCACCTCTTCTTCATACTTCTTAATGCTAGCCTTCAATTGCTCTTCAAGGTCAGAAATTTGCTGCTTCAATTTATCTTCCCTCTTTTTGTTATTGGTTAGCGTAGCATTCCACGTCTTGTTACAAGAAGAGATTTCCCGGTGAGCGGCATCGAGTGCTTTCTTTTTGGACTCCAGCATGTCATGAGAGCTTCTGAACTCTTGACCCAAACATTCGCGCTTCTTTTTCTCCTCAGTCAATTCGGCACCAAGCCTGTTTACTAGTTTGATCTGCTGTTGGAAAGCATGCACAGCCTTATTTTTCTCACTACGTATCTGAGCCAGTTCCTTTTCTAACCCTTCATTAATCTTCCTCAAGGCTTCTTTTTCTTTTACAACTCGCTCGTAGACCTCCATAGTAACAGTAGTTGGTTCTTCCACCGGAATATGAACAGGGACTGGTGCAGCTGGAAATGGCATCAGTAACTGTCTTGCTCTCTCTTGGATCCAAACTCTGTAGGGTGCATAAGCTTGACAATCATTCTTCCCTAACAGTGGCTTCCCTCTTCTGTTAATGCGCATCCAGGCATGCTGAAGCTTGGCTAGTAACTCTCCCTTCAAATCACCGGTGAAGTACAGAGATTCCTGTACTTCTTCCTCCTGAGGTGGGTTCTTCAACGCGTATCCAAACTGGCGAACGAACAGAGACGGGTTGTAATTGATACACCCTTTTCTTCCTATCAACGGAACATTAGGATACCCAGAACAACTGAAAATAAGCTCAGACCCCAGCAAGTCTCGGTCAAACCACTCAATGTCTTCAGAAGATAGCCTCATCAGGCGCTCTGGCCAGCTAGCTGTAGTTGCACTGTCCACAAAAGGTCCTTTCAGGGGAAGATGGCTCTTAAACCACATGTTCAACAGCGGCGCACAACAGTAAACAGTCTTTCCCCTTCTGTTTTCATTTTTGTAGTGCAATGAATGATAGAGATCTCCAATCAAAGTGGGTACCGGGTTGCCAGCAGCAAACAGATGGAAAGCGTCCAAGTCCACAAAATTGGGCAAGTTGGAGAACAGCACTATTCCGTAGATACATAGAGCCAAGATAGCATTAAAGACTATCCAGCACCCGTTCTTGGCATACTCTTGAGCTTTGCCAACCAGAAAATCAAGGGAGAAACCTAGAACCCCAAGCCAAGAAGTCACTAGTAATTCAGCAGCGTTCATGTGCAAGGCCTTAGCTAAGTCCTCTAACTTAGGCTCAGCAGCAGAGTGAATAAAGGGAACCTTATTCTGTACTGGTAGCTCAGTAAACTCTACATACTCTTCAATGGTAGGCCCTAAAATAAAGTCAGCAAACGTGAAACACCTCAAAACCGGGTCATAGAATTGCATCAAGGTGTACAGCCCGTTCATCTCAACAGCAGTTGGCTTGCAGACTAATCTCAGCAATCTTCCATGACTCATCCTGAAACTTCTCCTAACCTCCTTATCAGCAAGGGACATCAGACCAAGTAAGGGAGTAATGTCAGGTGTAGGCAACTTGTACGCAACTGTCTTCCTCAAACCAGCCATGATCAATAAGCAGAAGTCCGGGCACTAGAACTAGGGAATATGCAAATGCACCTGCAGCACAGACACACGTTCAATGGTAATGGGTATGCAAGCAATGCAATGCAAATACATGCAACAGGGACCAAATGCCATGGCTGAGAAGCCTGAACCATATCAAAAGTCTCAGATAGACCCTCCAGAATTCCTCAAACCCTGGTCTCAGATAGACCCAAAACAAAGCTCCAACACTGGTCTCTGATAGACCCCACAACATAACTCTGACTAGTCTCTGATAGACCTCATATCATAACTCCAATTGGTCTCTGACAGACCTCATAAATACCCAGGATCTCAGATCGAGAAATAACCGGTATCTGAAGGTCTAGTTACCTGCATAACCCCCAAACCCTCTCACAGGTAGGTGTCCTAGTAACTGACAATGGTATGGCATCCTATGCGGTCGTCGGCGTCACAGACTTTCAGGGTTGATGATACGATTCCCAGAAGGAGTGGCATCATCAAATCCTGAAGAGGCCTCACTTAGCCGACTTCCAAATGATCGGTTCCCGGAGTCGACAATTCAGCTAACCAACAACCGCTTCGACCCAAAGGGTAGAAAAAGAAGTCAACCAGAAGAACCTCGTCCGAGTGTAGATTTCGTGGGACACTAATGCAAGCAAAGCCGGCACGTGCCCACTAATTTCTACTCTAATTCTAAGTGCACTCAAGCCCAGGTCCGGCTTATCTCTCAATCATAGAACACCCGTCACACCCCAATACAGCAATAATAATCAATAATATAATGCTGAAAATAAAGGACAGAAATATAAATCCATACAAAATCCTCGACGGGAAAACAAGCGCTAGGATTGACTCGCTTAAGGGACGTTGGATTACAAATGCATAAGGAACTATCGCAGTCCTTAGCAGCCAGGGGACGTTGGATCCCCAGCAGAGTCGTCAGCTGTCGCTACTGCAAAAATCGGCGCCGGCTGAACAGAAGAGTCGCCACCGTGCGTTATTTATCCCAACGGAGGGAAAGGAAACGCTCAGAGTAAACCTCGCAAAAAAAGGGAAAGGTATGGTCATCGCAACCAAAACCTGGATTCGGGAGTCGGTTACGCAAGGGGAAGGTATTAGCACCCCTCACGTCCGTCGTACTCGACGGGATCCACGCTTGTTTTCTGGTACGGATTGTTATTCTATCTACTCTAAGGGTCAGGGGTTAAAAGAAAATAAAATGACTCGGCAAAGTATCGCACTTTATGCCTACGTATTCCCGTCTGGAACGAGAAATCAGAGTCAACGTAGTTCGCCTACCTACGGGAAAGGAGGGGAAGGTTGCTCGCTAGGATATCGCATCCTATGCCTACGTACTTTCATACAGCATGAAAGATCAGAGCAAACGTAGTTCGGGCAACGTACGACACAAGTCTGTTTTGATTTCTTTTATCTCCTTCTAAAAAAGGGTTTTTCTGATTACTGGTCCAAGCGGACAAAAATGACGTTTTGATGAGTTCACATTCTTTTATGAAAGAAGTGTCTTTTATTGGATTTGAAATCTTATTGTATTTTTCTGTTTGTTTTGAGAAAGAAGAGACAGAACTCTAACCTATGGTTGCAAAGGGAATCAAACTGACCTAATGTTATCATGCATGGGTTAAGACCTAGTGTCTATCATGTTCCTCTCTTGCGCAGAGAGAAACAGAGATCCTAAGGGATAAACGGAAACAGAAACAATAGCAGATATACAATAAAGCAGTAAAATGCATGGATGCAGCAATACAAGCGAGGCAAGGGAGTCCCACTCAACCTCGAACCTAGAAAACAATAGGCAAAAGTGAACAGAATTCACTTTCAACCTAACAGGTTAAACAGCAAGCAATACAGTCATGGAAACTCAATCAATACATCAAAAAAATACACAGCTAAAAATAAACAGCCACAACATCTCTGAATCAACATCTGTCTTCAAGTCATCTCCAAGCAGCTACAAGCTTCAAGCATGCATCAATGTTTATCTTCACAGCCTTCAAGCAAGGTCTTTATCATCAGTCTTCAAACTGCAGTGGCTTTTCTTCAAGTCTCAATCTCCAAGATGAATATCAGTCAACAAGATGGAATGAATGTTAAACAGTCAATTGCCTACCAAGGGTGGCTCATTAACTGTTAACATGATACTGACAATTTTCCCTCAAAAGTTCTATCTTTTAAATACATTCACTAATCCTTCCAAAGGAAGGAGGTGGGTATTTAAAAGAGACTTTGAATCATAGAGAAAGAATGGAGGCAGACAAGACCTTCCATGTTTATGAATCAAGTTTTCTACTCTAGAGCTCTGCCTAGCTCCTAAACCCTATAGCCTTCAACAGCTGCCAGCAAGAGATACTCCTCATCAACTCTGCAAGTTGGTCTTCACTCTCTTTGATCTCCAATGGCTTCATCAACAAAGTCTTCAACTCAAACCCCAAGCCCCAAACAAGCCCAATACCCCCACACAGACAAATAATAATCCCTAGAGAGGGCACACCACACCATCAAGCAAGCACAAGCAATATACTAATAGTAATAGTAGAATAAGGGAAACCTAGTAATTTCTAAGGGATCTATTAGCTACCCCTAACCCCTATAGTCCCATACCCCAAAGATTCAAACTACAACTCCTAAAAGAAAGGATTTATCACACCTATGTTATCTCCTAAACCCTAGTTTTGGTTCTTCTAATCACATCTAAACAAATCATCTAAAATTAAGTTCTAAAATCATGAATTAAATTTTATATAAAAGCTAAATCTCTAAGCTAATCACCCTAAAAAGAATGGATCAAAAATGTTAAAGCATCTAATTAAACTAAAATCAACAATATCATGCATTAAACTAAACATTATTTACAACCTATTTAAAAGAAAAATATACTAAAAATATAAGAATAAAATGAAATGCTAATTTTTTTATATGATAATTCTCTTAGCAAAAATATGAAAAGGACGCAAAAACAACCAATTAAAAACATGCAATTTCCAATTTGTTGTGAATTTTTAAAGAATTAACAAAATTAAAAGAAATTAATATGGATTAATTGGGTTAGGGGGTGCAACGAGCATTCATTTCAGTTAAAATCATGAGAATGGGCCCAGACTGGGGGGCGCGCATAGCAAAGCGCGTCTGGGCCCAGTGATCAGAAAACACAACAAAAAATAAAAAAAGGGGAAACGGTGCATAAAGCAAGAAACTCAGTTCATTCTCAATGGGCCTGGCAACTAGGGGGTGTGGAAAGCAGTGGATACTTGAGCCCATCAGAAGAGTTAAATGAAACGCAGCGTATTGCTGCGTAGGATCTCCCTCCAAATTCCAATTGAATTAAGGTCGTCGGATGGGTTACTCAGTCAACCAAATTAAGATGATCCAACGATCAAAAGATCATCTTCCTCCTTTGGAAACCCTAGGTTTCAGGAAACCTCTCCATGCGCGAACCTTCCACCTCTCTGTTCTCCCTCGTACCTCCATGAAATCTCACGATGTAAAAACCAAAAACGATCTATTCTCTTCCCTCTACACAGCCATGGCATCAGTTTCTTCTAAAACTCAGTCAAAATACAAACCCGATAGGTAGAAAGTACTGACTCCACCACTTTGCACTGAGATCAAACATTCCAATTCTCGCCAACTCTTACCCTAACATAATCTACACGCCATGCTGATCATTCTGAGCTACATACCTAAGATTATCATGCTTTAATCTAAGAGTTCTAAGCCACAACAGATTTGGTACACCAATTGCAACATCCATGAAACCTTCTCAAACTTTATGGAAATGATCCTCTAACCTAACCTAACAATTCTAACCTAATAATTCTCTAACATGCTAACTAAATCAACCAATTCGAAGGGAAAACTAACCTGGTGTAAATGATGAAAACAGTTGGGGAATTCTTTAGATCCAAAGCTTGCAATGATCTGGATTTGATCCACACACTTGACCCTTGATTTTGTATGCAGTATCACTTGCTCAAACCTCTTGGATTCTTGTAACCACTTTTTCTTGCACTTTGGATGATGAAGATAGATAGCACGATTTCTTCCTCAATTCAACCAGATTCTGATGTAAATTTGATCCTTGAATGGTTTAGATGATGATAGGATCAAGAACTTTGGAAATTGATGGAGATTTGATGGAGTTTGAAGTGGTTTTGCAAAAATGGAAGAATGAGATATAACTTGGTATTTTGATCACAATGATTCACCAACCCTTGAATGAAGCCTCTCAATTCAATATATAGACATTCATGGACCTTTCTAGAATTTGATAGAAACTTCTTGTGTACACTTTCCTATGGATTTTGATTATGTAACTTCTTTTGTAAGTAACCAAGCATAACTTCCAAATTTTGAACCAAACTCAAAAATATACTTTTGCCAATGTTCTTAAAACATTTTTTCCAATCAAAATGACCTATAATTTCATCTCATTTGGCCAAATTATGAAAAATCTCAATTTTAGGTCACTTTTTATTCATTAAATTCACCAAATTTGAAACCTTGAGCTATGAGCCTTTCCAATCTTTAATGATCACTTTTATAGACTCAAAATGTCATTTGGAGCAAGTTTGATGTTGTGAAGTTTTTCATTTGAAGCTTCCTTGTATGAGTTTTGGGCATAGGCTTGAAATGACCTGTAATTCTCAGATGACCAAAATACCCTTTGCTTGCCAAGACCATAAGTAGAGTTCCACAAATAATATGAAGGAATACCATACCATTCTAGAAAGCTAAGACAATGAGGAACAACTCTTGTGTTGACCAGAAATTCATTTGAAATCTCCTTGAGGTGTAAAAGTTGCTTGGAAGACAAGTAACTTTCACAGACAAAATTTCAGATGCCTCAGATGACCTGTAACTTGCAAGGACCATAACTTGAGCTCTATAAATCTCCTTGATGTCTTCCACCACTCAAATTAAAGGTATTTAGATCCTCTACAAGTTGCATGTTGGCCAAGGATCCATTTGAAGCTTTCATTTTGAATTATCTTGCTTGGAAGTTTGACCTAAATCAGGGGATTTTACACAGAAACCCTAATTTAGAAACTCCTCTTCTTCTTGATTTCTCTTGATTTTTCTTTGGCACAACACCACATCCTTATCTATATGTCAAATGATGAACCCCACATCTCTCAAATAGACCTTGATGCCCTTCAATCAGTCATTTGACCTAGGGTTGACCCAGGGCTGACCCAGATGAAACCCTAGTTGACTATCTTTAACTGCAACTCTTGTGATCACATCAATGACTTGTCTCACTTTTAAAATGACCCTCTAGGTCCTCCATGATGTCTACATACTCTCCATGCTTAATCCACAGCTCACAACTTCTTTTATGATCTTCAGATACCCTCAGATAGGAGATATATTCACTACTTGATCCACTGACTTCTTAGGTTTCAATTTCTTCTCTGGTGACTTGGATGTGCTTGAATTTGAACAATAACCTCTTGATAGGCTCATAGAGATGATAATAGTACTTGGTCCCTTGTTAGATGACTTGCTATGCTATGCTATGCAGATGATTAGACTATGTACATGACTCTATATGCAAATGCTAATGTAATTGAAACATAAACCAAGTGAAATAGGTTGAGAAAATTTTAGGGTGCAACAGCTGCCCCTATTCAAGCAGCTTGGACCTGAATGGGTGAAGAGCGAACGGCCTTCAAACATTCGAGGTACGAGACGGTTGAATACTAAGAACCCGGAAATTTGCCAACCGCAGAAATAAACTGCGCCACTGCTTGGGGAACGGCATTCATCAACTGAATCTAACTGTTACGGCAACCAACTGATCCATTAGCGACCGTGCTGGGGATTATTTTCATCAGCCCGAAAAAGATTCTATCATCGCAGAGATAAAACTTTGTCCACGTTAGGACGCCTGTTTTGTCAACATGAAGAAATCTCAACTAAAACTTGTCCACGTTAGGACTCCATCTGTCGTCAACCCGGAAAAATCTCGGCGACTTCGCTGGGGATAACTCGTCTGCATTTCATCAGCCCGAGGGGATTCTATCAACATTGGAATACATTGTCCATGTTAGGACTCTTCCACGTAAGGAATACATCTTTGTCCATGTCAGGAATAAACTGTCCACGTTAGGAATAAACTCTTCCACGTTAGGAATAACTCTCTTCCACGTCAGGAATGACCTGTCCACGTTAGGACTAAACTTTTTCATGCCGGGAATACATCGTCCACGTTATGACCCACCTTTCCACGTAAGGAATACATCTTTCCACATAAGGAATACCTCTTTTCCACGTTAGGAATCACATATCGTCTTGATTTGTCCACGTCAGGACTCACCTCTTGACTTGCTGAGGAAATAAAATTTGTCCACGTCAGAACTCACGCTTCTTCGACCCGCTGGGGAAATAAAGCTTGTCCACGTCAGGACACACATCTTGCCAACACGAAGAGAGATAAACTTGTCCACGTCAGGACACGCACATCTTGACAACACCAAGAACCATAAGCTTGTCCACGTTAGGACGCACATTTCACCAATACAAAGAAAGATACCTGCTGGGCATAAATGGTCCACGTCAGGACACCAATACGAAGAGTAATCAATTTTGTCCACGTCAGGACTTCACATTCAATCAATACGGAGAAATCAAATCTGTCCACGTTAGGACTAGCACATCTCATCAACCCGGGGAAATAAATCTGTCCACGTTAGGACACCCAAATCTGTAGCACGAAGAAATCCCGTCAATATAGGAATAGATTGCCCACGTCAGGACCCATTTCTCCATTGGTCCCAACCCACAAACTTCTTAGCACTGACGTGACAGCGACTTTGAGGCGGACTCTACTGGGGATATTTGGAAACCAAACTACCGAACGCCTGTTCTGATAACCGGCGGCAGCCTCTGAAATTCTGATTCATGAAACCCTTTGATGCTAACGTAACGAAAAATTTGAAGAAAGTAATCCGCTGGCCGGACTAGAGACACTTCAACAAGCAAACCTGGTGGGGAAAACAAGAGACATTTACACCAATAACTCTGCTCGGGGGCAAAGAGAAACTTAGCCTAATAACTCTGTGGGGAATAATGCCAAAGCTGACACTTTCGTTGAATATCTCACGCCGAGATCTTGAATGTTTGGTAATTCACTTGAGTAAGAGCTCTCTCTACCTGCAAGAGAAACGATACTTGAAACAAACAGTTAGCCAACCTAGTTTATGTTTCAAAATGCATGTGTTTGACAATGACGCAATGCTCCGTTCGACACGGAAATGCTACGCTTTTTTTTTTGGTGGATGCAAGTATGACACTATATGCCAATGCAAATGCAGACTCGAACTGCTGGGATAAATGCTGAAGACAATGCCGACTCCGCTGGGGATAGCCAGGTGCTACAGAATTATTCCAGCAAAATAAATGCTGGAAGAGTGAAGTCAACCCTGCTGGGGAATATAACTCTGCTGGAGAATAGCAGATGCGCCTGGTATGATTGGACTCCTGCTGGGGAATGAACGGACATCACACGGTATTCTGACAAAATAAATGCCAGGGCGCAACCAACTCTGCCGGGGAGAGTCTTAATCTTCGAGTTCCACTGGGAGGAAAGAGCACTTGCTGAAAAGAGAACTCCGCTGGGGACGAAACGATTCTCTTGGGGAAAATCAACTGACTCCGCTGGGAGAGATTAAATGACCCTACTGGAAAGGGTAGACTGCCTGAGTACAGCTCACGAGTTGGAAATATTAATCGTTTGAGGCTAAACCACTCTGCTTGATATGGGGGAATCCTCTTCGAGGACACCACACTGTCTGAACACAGCCTACAATCTTGGAATCGCCAAACTCTGCTAAGGATAAACGACTTGGCTGGAGAATGTCCTTTGGATAAGCTGCGGCTAGCTAGGGAATTCGATCCTTCTTCAGGAAGAGACATTGTTATCTTGGAAGCACGACCTGCGTGGGGATCGAGTCTTTCGTTACGAGCTTCTGATCCATACTGCAATCTTTTGATCGTCCTCTTTATACGACTATGAACCCTGCAACACCACAAACAAGACAAGACAAGTCTACACAACCAAATCTATTCAGGTAAGCGTTAGTGACATTATTTTCAGTTAATTCAACGTTTTAGCAATCATTGGCAAGGGCCAGCGACGTTACGTACTTGCTAGTTTCATTAACCCTAGGCGTTTATCATGCACAAAACAGTAAAGAACCAGCATCAAATACTGAATGACATATTTTATTGATTGGGCCCCTAAATGGGCGGAGTTTTGTACAAGGGATGTAACTCCTGAAAAGAGGAAGCTACGCACGACAAATATACAAGTATGCATAAGAAGCATAAATATAATGATAAATCAAATTTATACACATGTCGGCAACGGGACGCAGACGAACATCACGAACTTGTACTCAAGAAGATCTTGCCAGTTCACAAAAACCTGCGCGGGAAATGGATGCCCAATTACGACAGTCCATTTGTTGTTAAGACAGTCTTCTCTAGAGGATCGCTAATTCTTACAACAATGGATGGTGAAGAGCTCGCACATCCTGTGAATTCCGATGCAGTCCGAAAATATTATGCCTAAAGAAAAAAATAAAAAATAATAATAATAATAATAGGGCTCGCTAAGTTGAAAACCCGAAAGGGCGGCTTAGGCAAAAATGAGCGTCCCGGTGGATTGAAAACCTGAAAGGGCGATCCAGGAAAAAGTTAGGGACAAGGCATTTCACTGCATCGGATGACACCGAACATCGCAGATGCATTTACCGAAGTCCATTTCAAATACAATCACTCTATTCAGAAGTAAGATTTTGGGTAGTCTCAGTCATTAGGGACAGTAGGTCGTTGGATTCAATGTAACCTTTCCCGTATTGCCAATTTCAAATTATAATTTTCTATGGAGCTATGCCTTTAGCAAGCTACCATTCTTCAATAAAATTTACCTTTTGCTATTCAATTTCCTTGTTCACATTATCTCCATTTTATTTTGTTATGCAATTTGCTTTTGTTAATAAAATTTGAACGTGAAAAGTGTTTTCAAAAATTTTAAAATTATTTTCTCAAAAATATATTTGGAAATGAATGTCGCTTTGATTTATTGGAAATCTCGGAAGGATCTCCTAGTCCCCAGTGACTCTCAAGATTGCGGAGATATCCCTGGTATCCTCCAAGTGATATATGTTCTTGAAGACCTGTTCTCAGTGGAAGCATCTGTTCCTCAGTAAAATTGCATTCCTCAGGAATATTCCCCAGGAGGTTTCCATATTCTCCCTAAGAAGTCAGAATACTTGCCCCAAAAATGTCTGGTGATTTCTCCCCAGCAAGTCTGATGAACTCTCTGCAGGGAAATTTGATATACTTTATCCCCAGTCGGATGTACCTTTTCCCCAGGAAGTCGAGGTATTATTCCCAGAAGGTTGCTACACTAGCTTCATGAAGCTGCCTAACTCCATATCTTCCCCATACCACGGATATTTATTTTATCCCCGGAAGTCTCTGACCCTAAGAGTTCTTGGGCTGATCATGGTTCGTGATAGCAATCCCCAGTTGAAGTCATGGTATCATACTCTCCAGTGAAGTTGTATCCCCGTGTGGAAGTCATGATACTTTCTCCCCAGGGAAGTTATAACTTCGAAGCAGATTTGGTTCTATCATCAACTCTTCCTATCCTCTGATGGAGGCACTGTTGCGGAGGTCACCGGGTAGTCCCGTCGAGATGTTTATTTCATCTCATGTTTCCTCTTTTGCCTGTTTTGTCAGCATATACCTACGCATTGCATGACATTTTTCATACATTAGTATACACATTGGCATGCGCATTAGCATCTACATTTATTTTTCTATCCGCGTCATCCTTTGTCGTTACCGCCAAGTAAATGGGTTAGTCTGTTCTCTCCAAGTAGATCGTCAGCCTAAGCATAAAATACTATTTATTTCCAGCTAATCCCCACAGAGTTCAATCCTTGTGGATGATGGTTATTTCAGTTATCTTTCCGCGTTAGGATAAGGTAATCCCCATGTGAGCTCCTTTCCTCAATGGAGTCTTGTTTAGCAGCTCTTTCTAGCCCAGTTCTAGATCGAACTTCGGTCCCGTCGGCCACGGAACCTACCTGGACGTGCATTTATTTTGCATTATCTTTCAAGGAAAGCATTTACAATCCTTTGCAGACAAGCAACAGTTCCCAGCCGAGGAGCTTATCACCTACATCAAACCTTAAGACGTTGAGTCACTGCACTCATTCTTGGGTGTCCCGTTGTGGACGTATCATCTAAACCTTAAGACGTTGAGTCGCCGCACTCAGTCTTGGGCGTCCCGCCATGGACATATCATTTCCTAAACCTTGAGAAGTTGAGTCGCCACACTCATGCTTGGGCGTCCCGCCATGGACATATCTTTTCCTAAACTTTAAGACGTTGAGTCGTCGTGCTCATATTTAAGCGTCCCGCCGTGGGCAATTTTATCCTTTAGTAAAAGAAGGAGCTGAATCATGTTCAGGGCGCCGACCTTGAAGTATGAAGGAGTTCATTTTATCCTTTAGTAAAAGAGGGGGTTGAATCATGTTCAGGGCACCGACCTTGAAGTATGAAGAAGTTCATTTTATCCTTTAGTAAAAGAAGAATCTGAATCGTATTCCGGGCGCCGACCTTAGATATGAAGAGGTTTATTTATCAGATGAGTGACAATCCCTCCCGCGGAGCTCATCAATTAATCAATTTTTCATCTATTATTCACCGATAAGCAGCAGTCTCTTTATTGGAGAGCTTATCCAGTTTGGCATATAAGTCCCTTCCAACGATAAGTGGAAGTTCTCTCTCGAGAAAGCTTATCAGGGAATTTCGCCTTTAAGACCATTTATTTTGGCGTACAGCCGGTTTTACCCTGTATATTTTCTACGGATTCCTGAAAATTCCGTCTGATCCTGTCACGAGGAAGAGTTTCCAGAAGCTCGGATGTTATTCTTTGCTCAATGCTCCAGCATCTTGTTAATCGATCTGACAGTCGTACATATCCATTTTTATCTTTTACCCTAGAGTATCAGCCGGTCACTCCGGAACCTGTTGAGCAATTACTCTTAGATATTCCCCAATGGAGGCTGTCTCACCGGTGCCATCTCCATTGGGGATCTCGTTCTTACCATTCCTTTATCTCTAAAGTGACAATTGGTCGTGTTTGCACCAGTTGGCTATCACTTTGGAATTCCCCAGTGTCGTGCTGTTCCCCCAGTGCGTCGTATTCCCCAGTGTTGATTTGTTCGTCGCGTCTGTCCCCTGTGTCGTCGTGTCGTCTGCATCTTCGCATTTACCATTCCATCATACGCATCATACTACATTCATGGCATTGTAGCATTATCCTGTCTCGTTTGTCCATAGCATTGCTTGTCACTGCATCTAAGGGCAAAATTTTCGGTTATCTATATTTAAATCCCTTTCACCATGATTTCTCGAGCCTACGTCACTCAAATCATCCGGTGAAGCTATTTAAATAGGGGCAACGGTAATACCCCAAAATTTTCCCTGAGATTTAGTCGAATCATTTCGCATTCCATGTCATTTCGCATTGCATTTAACTAACTACTCACGGGCTGTGCAGCTTGTTGGTTTTGCAGGAAAATACCAGGTGGCACGCTTTTTGTTTCACAAAGGGCAAAACAGTCATTTGTTCACAGTCGGCTGTCAAGCTTGAATGTTGAGTTGTAATCAGGAATTTTGGTTTGTTTGATCTAATTGGGAGGGTTTAATCAGAAATGGTGTCGGAAGCGAAGCTAATCAGATAAATTAAAAAATTAGAAATTAATAAAAAAATGTGGAGTTTCATTCCATTTGTGCGTTTTTAAATTAATCGTATTTGTTGCACCCTAAAATTTGACCAACCGGGTCCTGTATCTGGCTCTATGTTTCGATGCATGTTCGCATTCGCATATCGCATACAGTGCATTTTTTCAGTTGTTTTGATTTTATCGGGATCACAGCCTTCGTCTCGCGTCTCAGGTGTTTTTAGCAAGTTCAGATAAGTAGAATCGTATTTTCGGGAAGCCGTGCTCTTCCCGGTGTTTTCAGCTCGCGCTGTTGTTTTTAGGGATATTTCGGTGTCCGTTGATTTTTTACCGGTCGCTCCGGTGCGCTCTCGTGGTCCTATTTGTCGTTCTGTGCTATTTTTGTTCCTTTGGGAATTATTAGGATTTTCTGGATTTTATTAGATATTATTAGGGTTTTAATAGATTTTTTAATCATTTTAGAATAATATAGAATATTAATAGATTTTTTTACTATTTTTAATAGCTTTAAATCAGTTTTAGAATTTTATAGAGTTTTTAATAGGTTTTAATAGTTTTTTTTAATAGTTTTAATAGAATAATAGGTTTTCTTTTAAATAAGTAATATAGGTTTTATTAGAGATTTAATAGAAATTTAATAAAATTTTAAATAGAGAATTATTAGAGTTTTTTTTAGATTAGTGGAATTATCAGAATTTTATTATTAGTTTAGAAATTAATTAGAATTAATAGAGTTTTTAGGTTAATTCTCTTTTTAGATCTAATTAGGATTTAGTTAGATTAATTAGGTCTTAATCATTTGTTTAGGTGTTAATTAGGATTTATCAGAATTAATTAGGATTTAGATTAGTCTAATTTTCAGTTAGCCTTTAATTGTAGTTTTAATTAGTTAATGGTGGTTTTTAGTCCTAATTGCATTTAATCAAGTTTCTATTCAGGTTTAACTATTTCATTAGTCCATTTTAATTCAGTTTTTGGGTTTTGTTAATCATTTTCGTTTGGGCCCAGAGTGTGTTTGGAGGCCCAGTCCAGTATCAGTCTTCAGAGTCCAAAATCCATGTCTATAAAAAGGGTCCAGCACACGTGTTGGACAGAGGAGGGGGCCACATCACGTTTTTTCCACTTCACACTCAGAGGACACGCGTAATCCACTTTCTCCCCCTCAACACGTGGCTTCACGCATGGTACCCACTAACTCCCTCTGCCACCCACACTTGACACTTGTCTTCCTCTAAGCCTCACCGGTTGCATGGCCGGCGGCCATGCAACCACCGCGCCAACCCAACTCCGGCAACTCTAACTCCTTCCGGCCACCGTAACTACCTCGCCAGAAACTGAAAAATCTCCAGAAATTCATCTCTCCCCTCTAACATTCATCTTCTCCGATCAACTCTCATCAACAATCTTCATCAACCTCCAACCGTTTTTCCAGAATTCTTCAACCTTCCCTCAACTTCCCTGAATTCGTTCAAGCTCGTCACTGATTCGTTCATCCTGTTTCCAGAAGATCTTCGAGATCTTCGTCCAACCTCCATCATTCCCAGAGAACTGCAAGTCTTCATCAATCAATGTTCATGCAAGCTCCACCCAGAAACTCAACCTTCAACATTCTTTTCCAGAAAACTTCGATGATCCTCCTTGATCTTCACCGATCATCATCGATAATCGCTCGATCTCCATCAACACTCAACAACATTCATCATTTCCCAGATTCTCGAGGAACACCTTCAATATCTTCAACCGACCTTCATGCTTTCCAGAAGAATCTTCAATTCAGTCTCCAGATCGAAACATCAAGCAAGATCGTCGTCGAGCCATTTGCTTTCCAGAAGATCTTCATCATCTTCGTTTGAGTTCACCAATACCTTCAACACTGATCTGTTCGTCCATTTCCAGATTTTTCTTCAACGATCTTCAAAACCTCAACAGATCCTTCAAGATCTTCATGAATTCGTTCGTCGCCATCAATAATTTCAAAAGATCTTCGTCAACTGCATCCTTCATCAAGTTCTTCCCAGATTTGTTCCATAGCAGTCTTCAAGCAAAAAAACGATTTGGAATGAAGGTAAAGGAAGACGAAGCCGGAACAGTGAAGGAGAGTGAGACTGAGAAAGATTGAACGAGAAGGTTGAAACGGAGAGAAGGAGAGCGGTGAAGGAGTGGTGACGGTGCCGTGAGAGAGAGAGGAAAGGATTAGGGTTACAGGAGTGGAAGAATGAAAGAGTGAGTGAGGGAGAGGAGGGGACACCCGTGGATTCCTGGGGTACTGGGCCTTGCTGAGGGCCCAATGGTTTTTTTTGGGATCATACTCCCATTTCCTTCGTTACATCTCCCTCCGTTTTTTTTCTCTCCTGGGTGATGAATATTGGGCTGGGCCTAATGCGTGTTTCCTGGATACACCCTCCGTTTCAGTTGTACCTCTCTCCCCAGTTTTTGTTTGATTATTTTTTTCTGGGCTGGGCCCATTTATTTTTCTGCAGATTGTAACTCCCTTCTACTGCAGTGCACCCCCCCTTGTATTTTTTGTTTTTTTCTTATTTTCTTTGTTTAGAGATTTGAAAGAAAAGAATATTGAAAAAAAAAGAATATATTTGAAAAGAGAAAAGAATATTGGAAAAGAATATATGAAAAGAAAATATGAGAAAAGAGGATATTTGAAAAAATATTTTGAAAAAGAATATATGAAAGGAAATGTGAAAAAAGAAATACATGAAAAAATAGAAAAAAGAATATGAGAAAAAGAAATGAAAAAAGGAATATAAAAATATTGCTTTGTAGATTCAATATTTTTAGGATAGATATTTTTCATAGAGTTTATTTTGCCTTTTTAGAGGTAGGTTTAGAAGTCCATTTGTTAGGGGACTATTTTCCATTGATTTTCCATTATAGATGGATAGGATAGTATTTTTTAGGAGATTATTTTCCAGTATTCAACCATTGTAACCTTTTTTTCAGAAGATTAATAAAACGAGATTTGAGCTGTGGTCCCGAAGTAGCCGAACTACAGCTGCTCTGATTTCTCGTACCAGACGAGAATATGTAGGCATAGGATGTGATATCCTAGCGAGCACACTAACAACTAACCTTGTGTTCTCTCGCTGCTATGCGATCGAGACTTTCTCGCTGACGACTGATTGTTATCCTTTTCTCTTGCCCGAGTGCATTTGAGACCAGACCGTAATTTTTCCCATAGGTTCCCGTACCTTTGAAACCAGTTTAATTTCTCACTTCTGTGTGAGGACACCCTGTCTAGCCGTAGTTAGCCTGAACTACGTAAGCTCTGATCTTCCATGCAGTGTGGAAGTACGTAGGCACAAGACGCAAAGTCTTGGCGAGCCAATTTCCCCGTAGTCCCGAACTACGTTGACTCTGACTTTCTCTCTTGAGAATACGTAGGCATAGAGTGCGACGCTCTATCGAGTCAATTCCCTTCCGTTTAGATTTAGCAGCCGTAGATAGATTGTTTTGCATCCTTTAGACAAACCAAGCAAGCGTGGATCCCGTCGAGTACGACGGACGTGAGGGGTGCTAATACCTTCCCCTTGCGTAACCGACTCCCGAACCCAGGTTTTGGTTGCGATGACCATACCTTTCCCGTTTTTTGCGAGGTTTACTTCGAGCGTTTCCTTTCCCTCCGTTGGGATAAATAACGCACGGTGGCGACTCTTCTGTCAGCCGGCGCCGATTTTCGCAGTAGCGACAGTATTGCATTGCATCGTCATTTTATTCTAAATTAATTTCATTTAGTTATATTTTATTTTTCATTTCATTTTAAAAAAATAAATCATTTCATTTTAAGTTTTCTTTCATTTTAAAATAAATCATCTCATTTTGAGTTTTGTTTTCATTTCCTTTTAAATAACTTCATTCTTAAAATAAAAAAACTTTATTTCATTTGTTCACATTTTCATTTTTATTATTAATTCTATTTTCAATATTATCTTTATTTTATATTTTAAATAAAAGCATATATTTGCATTAGTTTTCATTCTCATTTGCATATCCAAAATAAAATAAATGAATTAAAGACTGTTATTATTAATATTATTTCCTTACGAAAGTGATGAATAAATAGAAAAAATTTTATTAATAAGTTTAGTGTTTTACAAAAAAAATAGTAACTAGATAAAATTACAAAGTATATAAGAAAAAATTACAGTTTTTTCATAAAAATATAAAAATTTCTAAAATTCTTCATGCTCCGAGTTTCTGATCTTGTTCGTACCTGCACACAGAAAAATCACAACGGAGAAATAAGAGTAAAATGTTAGATTATTTTTGACACCCTCAAAAAAGTCTCATCACCGGGTGTCGGGAGAGCACGACAATGGTCGCAACCAACTCTCACTCCAATTCTCGACCTCGGCATTGAACCGGTAATATCCGTTCTTTTCGGGACAGCTGGGAAGAAGAGAAAAAGAAGTTTATGCCGAAAAAGTGATTTTGCCAAAAAATGGTTTTCAAAGCCAAACAGATCATTAACAGAATCCCATCCAGATATTCATTTCTATCATGTAAATATTATGGAATCCAAAAGTCCAAATCTAAAGTTCAAAATCAAAAATATCCATGGATATCTATAAGCAATCCAACAAAGCCAAATCCGGAATCAATTCCTGGATATCCAAAACAAATTTGTATCCAATCTGTGAAGAAAAATCCAAATCGTAAACAAGATCATATCAAAAACATAAGAAGAGTAATGCAAGAATAAAGGCTAAGTCAAGCAAATCGCCAGATCAGCGAAATTCCAGAAAAATAAGCAAGGTCTAAGATCCACATATTAGTCGCCTGAAAAGGTGAATCCATCAACACATTTTTGTCGGCAAAATCGCTGTCAACGTTGCAACAACATCGCAACAAACAAAGCCAGTTCGATTTAAATATGCAATACCCACAAACATTAAACCGGTCAACAATCCAAACAGACTCGAACCGGTTCCTCAAACCTGTTCAAACTAAAACCAGCAGATTGAAAATCATTGGCAGGAATCCGCCGTAATTTTCGCAATCGGATCCGCAGATTAAAGTCCACAAAACCCAACATAAAGAGAATATATAAGAGAAAAGATATGAACCCTAAAGGGGGGTGGAAGCGGCGCCGGTGCAATCGAACGGATTCAGAACTCTAAGAGGTTCATCACTAACCATTGGACTCAGAGAAATCCAAAGGATCTCATCATCATTGTCCCAGAACTGAAGCAGAAGAGGAAAACAAATCCACTCGTCACCGAGAGTTTGCGGCGGCCGTAAGCTCCCTTATAGGCTCACTACCGCTTCGCGAAACTCGTCACCATCAACGTCAAAGCCCCACCAACAGTCGCGACTTTGTCATCGAAGACGGAAAGGTGAGTTTGGACTGTCAATAATTGTGTTTAGTTTCTGTTTTGATCTGTTTCAGGTAACACAGTGGTAGGAAGGTCAGGAAAAGAAGAGGTTTTTGAAACTTTTGGACTGTAACCATGGCTAATGGCGGCACATGCAAGAAGTGGAAGAGGAAATGCAAATGAAACCCTAACAAGACCAAACGAAAATCGGCCCAAACTCCCCTTTTATTCCGGTTTCTGTCTTATTTGTTTTATGGTTTTAGTTCGTTTATTTTTTATTTTGTTTATAACTTGTACTAGGAATTAGTGTTAAGTTTAACCAAAATCATTAAGTTTAATTAAATTTAACATAAAATTCAAATCAGACCTTTTTATAAAATTTAAAACAAACTTTTTTACATAAAATTTAATCCAACTTTTTTTCATTAAAAATTGAATTAAACTTCTACATAAAATTTAAATCCAACTTTTTTTATTAAAAATTAAATTAAACTTTTTCATAAAGATTAAACCTAAATTTCCTTTAAAATTAATTTGGTCTTCCATTCTCATTAAATTTAAAGTAAAATTACCTTTGTCAAAATAAAATTAAACTCTTTTCTTAATATTAAAATTAAACCTTTTTAAATATTAAAACTAAATTTGTTTGCTAATTAAAAAAATTAAACTCTTTTCTTAATATTAAAATTAAACTTTTCTTCTTTTGAATATTAAAGCTAAAACGTCTTTTTTAATAATAAAATTAAAACTTGTTTTTGAAAATTTAAAAATTAAACTTTTTTTTAGTAAAATTAAAGCTTTTTTTTCCTTAAATAAAATGTAAAATTAAAAACTTTATTCTTTCATTAAATAAAAATTAAGCTCTTTTTTTTCATAAAAACATTAAAAAAAATTTCTTTTCATAAGAGGTTAAAGACTCTATTTCTTTTTTCCTTAAAAGAAACTTTTTAAAAAATATATTTTTAAGACCCTTGTATTAAGGCTTTAAAAACTTTTCTAAATTGAATTTTTTTTTTTTTAAATAAAAAAAAACTTCTTAAAATTTAATGTAAATTAAATCTCTCATTAAAACTTCTTAAAATTTAATGTAAATTTGAATTCTTCATTAAAACTTCTTAAAATTTAATGTAAATTTAAATTTCTCACTCAAATTACCGTAAATCAAGTTTTTTTCATTAAAACTTATTGATTTTTTTTATTATTATTTAAAATGAATTAAATTTGGATGCAAATCAATTTTTTATTTTTTATTTTTTTTTGTAAATCAAATGTTTATTAAAACTTAATTTAAAATAAATGTTTAACTTAAACAAAGATTTTTATTTAAACTTAATGTGAAACTCCTTTTAAATTAAAATTAAAGTAAAAAAAAACTTAAAACTTTTCTAAAATTAAAGCTTTTTCTAGATTAAATTTTTTTTAACTCATCTTTAAAACTTAAGATTTAAAATCACTTCTAACCTTCAAACCATTGTTATCCAAAACATTTTTTTTAAAAAAAAAGAACATAAAATTTACAATTAAAAACCATTTTTTATAATTTATATTTAGTTTATTTTTTTTTACAACTTAAAATTATTTTTTCTGATAACTAATAATTAAAAACATTTTAGTAATTTCTAGTTAGTAAAATTTTTATAACTTATAGTTAGTTTTTCTTTTTTTTTATGTATCACTTATAGTTAGTTTTAATTCGAAGTTAAGATTAATTATTTTTAATAAAAATTCAAAAAAATAAAAGAATTCATAATCTAGTCGTTTCAATTTCGTCTAACCCCATTGGGTTGTTGTTTCAGCTTATTATCGTCATTTCATTTATTCGTACTCTTTTTTTGGCATGGATGTAATTTATGCGAGACCATGATCGCAGTTATTTTTTTTTATTTTCGCAGTTGTTTTGGAATTTGTAATTTTCGCATATTCTTTACCGTTTCTTTACTTTCCGCACCTTAATTATGCCGCTATTTTGTCTATTTGCATGTTTTACCGCTATTTTCCCCTCCGAAGAAATAGGTCTAAACAGTTTGACCGCCGAGTCAATAACCCTAACCTTTTACCGTTTCAAACCCTAATTAGCCTAGGCGTCCCGCCGTGGACGAAAATACCCTTTACCCTCTAGCTTTTAGGTCAAAGAGTCGTCGTACTCTGTTTTAGGGTTTCCCGCCGTGGAATCCCTAATTTAACCTTAATTTCAACTTGCAATTTAACGTAGAAATAGGAGTTTCAAACTCCACGTAAGCGGTTCCTTAAGAAACGCTTGTTCCCCCTTGAAACCTTGACCATAGTCAAGAAGTTTCTAACCTCCCTTTGGAGGGGAACTACGATTACTCTGATTCCATTCCCTATCCAAGATACGTAGGCACAAGATGCGACGTCTTGCCGAGTAAACTTAGGACTAACCCTTAGGTCTTGTAGGTCACTCTATCTCTTAGCTCAATATACACTTAAAACAGATAATAAAATAAAATAGTACAATAAACAAAATGTTCTTGTAGAGTACTACAGAAGTTTAGGGTGCTAGTACCTTCCCTAAGCTTAACCAACCCCTTACCTAGGTCTCTCCCCGCATTGTGTTTACGATGCAAAATTAGGTTTTCCCTCTTTTGACCTTTTCCTTCGGATAAATCAAAGAGCGGTTGTGAATCAAGAATTGTGATTCAAACTAATTAATAGTTTGATATCCTATTTCCACCGCAACACTAATGTTATCATGCACAATGCTCCTAAAGTTGGGATTAAGAGGGGAAGTCTATCCTAGTGTTAGCATGCAAAGGATTGAACACCTAATTTTTCTCCTACTCCCATCTTAAATAGAGGGACTAGAAATCCTAAGGGATCATGGTAGAAGACCAAGTAAACAGCAGATAATTCAATCACCGATAGAATGAAAGATGAGAAGAAATTGACTTGAACATGTCAAAAGAAATGCAAACATGACATATAAGGATTCAAATATAAGATGCAAGAACAAAATGATGCAATGAAACAAAGCAAATGATCAAGGCAAATTGACTTAAACAAGTCAAAGAAAAGTGAGATGAAATGGGAGAAGTAACAACTCCTACAACCATTCAAACATCAATCACTTGCATAAAAGCTAAGCATAAAGACAAAGGGAAAAGCCATGATCAAAGAGAAGATGGGAGAAAAGAATTTAGGCAGCAAGAAACCATGAATTAACTCAACCAAACATCTCACATTGATCATGAAAAAGCAAAGAGCAAACAAGTGCAAAAAGATTGATCCATCATTCAAAACAATCTCAAAGCATAAACATGAACACCAAGTTGTCTTAAATGATGATCAAAGCTTAAGGTGCAGAAGTGAAAACAAAAGAACAAGGTTCAAAACAAGATGGAAAGCAAAGTAAAAGCAAGAACCAAGTCAAGGCAAATGGGAGGACCAAAGTTCCAAACCATGTTCAACACTTACAAACAAGTGGCAATGCCTAACCTCCAAGTAACTTGTGAAACAAGTTACACAAGTGTATGACCTAAAAATGAAAGAGCAGCACCTTAACCATGTCATAAACAAGAATCAAGACTCATAGGGTACATATGGGATCCATCAAAGTCATTTCCCAAAGGAACTAGGTCAAACTAGTTTGTATGAACACTTCCTAAGATGACTTGACTTGCAAGCTTCACCAAAAATAGGAAAAATATTCAATAAATTCCAAATAAAATTCAAAAATTAGCTAATTCAAATGGAAAACAGAAACAAAAGTTTCAAAGTGAAACTCACCTCAAGGCATCACCAAACAATTCCATTGTTAAGGGTGCTCCGCCTTATCGAGGGTTTATCGAGGTGCATCAAAAGTCAATTCAAAGTCAACCACTACATAATCAAACATGAACCAAAATTACCCTCAAAGATGCCTCAATCCCTCACCTAAGTGAGGGAGAAGCCATGGTCATAGGGGATAATTATTTGAGGTCCAAAAGATCAAAATAACACAAGGTATACACCATAAAACCCTTTTAAATGTAAAATCCAAATAAAATATAAAAATAAAATAAAATCAAAAATAAAAAACATGGAGAATTAAATAACATTCCAAGGTATAAGAAAATATTTGTGTAGAATTGTTTTATCATTGGAAGCATTTTTAATTAAATAAAATGAAAACAGAAAAAATAAAATAAAATAAAGTAAATACAAGCAAACAAGAGGTGTGGTAGTAAAACCCAAAGACACTAAGTTCACATGTAAATGCAACTGGGCCCAGAATGGTGAAGGTGTGGATAACAGGAATGACAAGGCTCAGTCCATACTCAGGCATACTCAGATGCCACACTGGAGTCTCATTAAATGAGCTGGCGGTGATGTGTATGATCCAACGGTCCATAACGAAACAACTCAACCTTTTTGAATTTAAAATAGGGCGTCAAGGCTAGCTCACCCTGTCTCTCCCCTTCAGACGCAGGAACCCTAGTTCCGATCGTCTTCTCCGAACTTATCTCACTGGAGCAAACCCAAAAGTTCCTAAATATGGAAAGTAAGGGTACCCCTCGACTCAGAATTCCATGTATATTACAAATCCAGACCCACACTTTAAAAATAGCCCGTTTACATGATGAATCGAGAGCAAAAAATTTGAACATGGCAAACTGAAACTCAACAAAAGTGGCACAGAAAGTTATACAAACATGGCCTACATGAGTAGGTCTTCAGATGTACACAATATGTCTCTAATATGTGCCTAAAAAGGGAGGAAAAAGCTCAGAGAGTTACCTAGTGGAGTATGTCCACTGCTTCTTCACAGCTTGTTGAAAAGTCGCCAAAAGCCACAGAATGCTTCCTTGGAGCTTGTAGAACCTTGAGGAAAGCTTGAAAATCCTTGAATCTTCCTTATACTAGCAACCAAGTTTGAACAGGTCACGAGTTCAGTGCTTGCAACAAGCTTCTAATGCATACAGAAAGTAGAGAATGTTGTGAGGAAGATGATTTGAGGTGAGTTTTAATGGAAGGGCCGGGAAAGAATGAGTTTCGAAGAAAAGTTCAGAGTAGGAAAAAATGAGATAAATGTTATGATCTTCTTCAAAATGGTAGCTGCCTTAGCTAGGGTTTCACTTTTTGCTTTAATATGAGGCTTTTTGTGTGGTTGAAATGATTAATTACTAAGGTTAATCATATGGTAGCAAGTTCTAAAAATTTGGGAGAAATTAAAATGGATGGTGGATGATGCATGAGGTACTAATTATGGCATGACTGGCTACTTTGGATACCCTTTTGCTGAGTGGAAAGAATGACCAGAGGAGTGTGTAAAATGGTTGGGCTTGTCTTGGTGGATGCAGCCTCTTTGTCAAGCAATTTTCCTCAAATTCTTATTATGGCCAATTTGCTCCAAATGGTACATGAGTGGTACAAGGCTTGTTGGTCTTTTTTTAGAAAAGTTTCTAAGTTCAAACTTGACATTTTATGCGCATGAAATGAGGCTTTGCAAGATCAGGTTGGAGAATATGTCAAGATCAACCATAAGTCATGCCTTGCAACATCTTCCAAAATATCAACTTTGAGCCATAATAGTTCACTTGATTTGGCTCCTATTGATCGAAACTTGAGCTTAAATGAAAGCTAGCATGATGAGGAACATTTCACGTGTTGATAGAAGTTTGATTTGGATCTTGGAAGATCATGAAAATTAAGCTTGAAAACCATGCCACAAAATTTGTCTTGAAATAACTTTAAAAAAATTCTAAGTTATGAGTTTTGATACAACTGAAACCCTAACTTTGAATCCACATAACTTGAGCTTCATTAATCTCATGAGAAATTTCTAGTAATTGATGAAAAGCTTGTAACATGATCTACAACTCTCATGTGGGACAAAACTTCATTTGGCAACAAGAACTTGATGAAAATTGCCTTGGAAAAGAGGTTCAAAAATCTGTCCAAACTTGTCAAACTTGATGTCTTTGAAAACCCTAACTTTTGAACATCACAACATGAGCTCTAAGCATCACATGATGATGAATTAGTACTCAAAAGAAAGCTCAGATTATGAGGAACAACTTTGATATGGGACAAAGTTTCATTTGGAACCTTGATCATGAAGGAAAGTGGCCTTGAAGATGGCTGATTTACACATGAAACTTTCCATAAATGGAAAGTCTCTAAAACCCTAATTTCCCAAAAATGGCAAGTTTCAAACTTCTTGATTTTTCATGATCCCTTTGAAATTTCTTGGTCAATTTTCACCCATTGGCCATGTTGAACATGAGGAACATAGTTTTGACTTCAAAAAGTCAGGGGTTGACTTTTTCCTCTGCACAGTTGACTTTTCCCCAAATCCACCTGATTTGCAATTAACTGACCAATTGAAGCTCTTCTGGTTGAAATTGATGATTAATCCTCTTCCCCTAAACACCTTAGGACATATGAAGGATCAAGGAAACAAGTATTGCTCAAAGAAACAAGTCTAGACTGATTATATGTGAAACCCTGATTTTATGCCCTTTGTCTATGCTTTTTGCAAACGAATTGAATGACTACTCCAACTCCCCAATAGCCTCTAAGGTATTAAAAAAATATTTATCCCATGCTTACACCAATAATAAGACCTTATGAACTCTTGACAAACCTCTAATGATTCTTAGACAAAGAGTTATAGCAAACCTCACCTCTCAAGGAACTTTGACAACTTCATGATAGTGTCAAACACTTGATGACTTGTACCCATGCCTTTGCTTGGACTCAAAACCAAAAGGACTCTCTTCTTGAATGGCACAAAACACCTTTTGATCCCCTGTAAGGACAATGCTATGCACATGCAAAAAAGCTAAAATGAAAATGAAACATAAGTCAAAAGTAGGAAAAAGGGTTGGTCAAATTTTGGGGTACAACAGCTGCCCCTATTCAGACGACTTGGACCTGAAAGGATGAAAAGCGAACGGATTTCAGACATTCAAGGTAAAAGACGGTTGAATACCAAAGAACCCGGAAATTTGTCAACCGCATAAGGAAGCTGCATATGATAATTGTAACTGATAAACTATGTTGGGGAAAATGTGATAAGATGAATGCACCCATCAAAAATCACAATCTGTCGGGGTCTGGATACCATGCAGGCAAAACAAATCATCGGCCGGGGTCTGGATACCGCACAGGCCCAGGGGTCGAATAGTGTAAGTCGGGGTCTGCATACCACACGGGCTAAGAGAATAAACCGGTGGAAGTCGGGGTCTCGATACCACATGGGCTAACTGAAATGAACCAGAGGAAGCCGGGGTCTGGATATCGCACGGGCTAAAAGAATAAACCGGTGGAAGCCGGGGTTTGGATACTGCATGTGCTAACTGAAATAAACCAGAGGAATCTGGGGTCTGGATACCGCACGGGCTAACTGAAATAAACCGGAGGAAGCCAGGGTCTGGATATCGCACGGGCTTGATAATCAACATCGTCTGCTGCAGACACACCTGAAAACAAGAGGTAATAACCTGGATTATGTTTCAAATGCGCATGTTTGAATATGGCGTAATGCTCCATACGAAATGGAAGTTCTACGTGTTTGGGAGGATGCTATGCACAAATGCAAATGCAAAGGAACCACTCTGGCAAAATAAATGTCGGAGAGAAGAAACCAACTCCGTTGGGGATCAAATCGACTCTGCTGAGGAAAACGCCCTGGATGGCCTATCAGAATACAACTTTTCTGGGGAATCAAATGTCTCGGCTGGGGAACAAAATCCACTCTACTGGGGAAATCAGCCCTGGATGGCCTCCTAGAACACCAAAATTCTCCTAGGGTAACAAGCAAACTGTTGAGGAATAGCTTCGCTCTGCCAGAGATTCCACTCTGCTGGAGATTGAGTTCGTTGTTTACTAGGGATTATGAATAAGATTTACTGGGAGCTATCCCAAACTTTCTCTGCTGAGGATGAAGAATAAACGTTCTCTGGGGATAATCCCACTCCGCGGGGAAGAAAACTACTCCGCTGACTTTGTTGGGGATTAGGAAAAGAGGGAATCAGCATCGACCTCTGCTTGGAGAAATGAGAGGTGAAAGTCAACAATACCAAACTCCACTTGGGGAATGAGTCAATGACCTAGACTTTAAGGGGAAAGGAGTCAAAGATTTAGACCATGTGGGGAATGGAAACTCTGAGCTCTGTAAGAGCACAGATTGTGTCTTAGTTATATCTCTATGTTTTGATGATAACAATTATAAATTTTGTATTCAAGAATTATATACTCTAAACGTGTTCTAGATTGTTTGCTACAGGCACTAAAAGAAAAGTATCTTAAGAAAGCAAAATTGCATCTGAACATTGTTTGTATGAAAGACTTCATAAGTTCAAGAGCATCTTAAGTGAAGATCTGAACATTGTTTGTATGAAAGACTTCATAAGTTCAAGAGCATCTTAAGTGAAGATCTGAACATTGCTCCCAGAAGAATCTGACTACTGTCTCTTGAAGATTCTGAAGAAGGAGCCTCTAAAGCATAGAAGACTCTGCTCTGAAGGATTTACACGCTCAAGCACACAAGCTGCACATACTCTGATTCAGCTCAATCTGAAGAACTTTCAAGACTCTGAAGATCCAGATGATCCGTGATCAGAAGACTCTGAAGATTCAGATTCTTATGTGGAAAGCTGAACTTACTTTGAAGAAGATTTAAATATGTACGTTGGTCTTTCTCAACAGCTCTTTCCTATTTTGTGCTAGACACAAGGACACAGACAAAAAGGTTTTATCTGTGCATTCCATTCTAAGGAAAGTATTCTGCAAGTGAAGACAAAAAGCATCAGGCCTGTTTCAGCACAGCCTCCAATGTGAAGACAAAAGGCTCTAGGCTTTTCTGCACAGCCTTCAACGTAACAAGACTTCTTGGATCTTAGTGCCTATATAAAGAAGTCCACTCCATCTTCTTCAGTATCGAATCTCTAGCAAAATCACTCCAAAAAGCAAATCTCAAAAAGCTCTTAATCATATTACTTTGCTTTATCGTTATTCTTAACTTAAGAGAAATATCACTGTTGTGATAACAGCTTAATAGAAGCATTCTTACTCTTGTAAAAGTTTTACTTTGTTTGTAAAAGGTTTTCCTTAAGAGGATCCAGTTGGGATCAGCTGCTCTTGAGAAGACTAAGAACGGTTGTTCTTAGGTGGTGCTATTTGTAATCTGTTTGATTAAAATAGTGGATTAAGTCCTTGACAGAGAAAGGCAAATCACTCTTGAGAGGGTGGACTGGACTAGTTGTTTTCAACGAACCAGGATAAAAATATTTGTGTTCTAATCTTTGATTTTTAGTCTTACTTATTCAACCCCCCCTTCTAAGTAATTTTCTCACCTTCAAGCTCATCCCACTACTAGGGATAATCATACACCTACTCGTTGAGGATGGCTCTGTTCTGCCGGGGATATCAATCTCAACCTGCCGGGGATAACCTTGACTGCATGTAATCCCAACCTGCTGGGGAAGAAATATTCTTAACCTGCACATTTTCCTCTGGTGGGGACAGAACATAATGACCTTATTAGGGGTATACTTCTGGAAAAGTCTCGAGGACGAGAGCCCTACAAATGACCAACAAACATGTTTTGTGAAACAGGCACTAGTCAATCATCGCCGGTGAAATCATTCAAGCAAAAATATCATTTCAATTATAGTTGGCAAAGCCCACAAGTTTATGTATGCAAAGTTTTATCAAAAACATCAGGCGTCTTTTTGCAAATAAAACAGTAAAAAGCTAAAACAAGAACAACAGCTTTCTGAATAATATATTTCATTGATAACAGGCCTGTAAATAGGCAAATTACAATAGATGCAACTCTTAAAAAGAGAAATTTGCGCAAAAAGTACAGGAATACAAGAAAATATACAACATGTCGGCAATGTGGTACAGACAACCACCATGTGACGACTTAAATATGACTCGTATGACTTTGATGCTTCTCTGATGCTTCACCTTCTGAAGAGACTGACTTGAATGGTCGACCCTCGGGTCCTCCCAAAATTTAATGCGCTCGCGGAGTCACACGCAGACCGCAGTCATTTGCCTTTCAAATCCCTAACTTTTGCCTGAATCGCCCTTTCGGGTTTTCGATTCACCGGGATACCCATTTTTTCCAAAGTCGCCTTTTCAGGTTCCCAACTTTGCGGGTTTACATCTTTTCTTTTTATCCCTAATTTTTTCCCCGAACCCATTGTTTTTATGGTTCGCCGGGATGCCCCATTTTTGCCTGGATTTTCTTTTTCTTTCAAGCGGGTCTCTTTAAGCAAAGTACTTTTTAACTGCGTCTACGTTCACAGGGTGTAATACCCCAAATTTTACCCTTATATTTAGTCAGTCATTTCGTATAGCATCTCATCTGTGCATCTGCTAACCACTAACCAGTCCTGGAGTTGATTTGTTTTGCAGGAATCCAGTTCAAGGGCGTTTTGGTCATTTTACACTATTTTGGCCAATCCTGAAGAAAATCGATCTTTAAGCCTCGGGGCGTTCAGCCCATGATACGTGGGACAGTTGTCTGTCATATGAGTTGGTTATCATCAAGGCATCGAGCTGTCGCGGGTTATTATTGAAAATTGCTGGGAGGGTATCTAAATTTGGGTCGTTCATTTGCTTAAGGTTCAAGACCATTCTGGGCGGGGTTCCATTTCAGTTGATAACGCGCCCTCTTGATATACAATGATTGGGATTTAGTTTGAATTCACTCAGATTTAATCAGGCAGTGAGATCAAGGCCACGAGAGGAATAAACACAGGGACGAGAAATTAAGTATATGGATGTCATTCGCGAATGTTTATACTTTACCATTAGGAAGTGAATTCAAATATTTGTGGATTTTTTATTCATAAATATTTATAATTTACAACTAAGAAGTAAATATAAATAATTTCAAAAGTTGGTATTTATAAGTATTTGAGATTTCAATTGAGAAGTAAATAAGTATTTGTTGAATTTTATTTCATAAGTACTTAATTTACAATTGAAAGGGATAAATAACCTTTGAATCTCATGAATATTCATTTTTGTTTACAAGAAGTTTCATTGAACATCTACTCTAAAAAGTCCTAAGTCCTAAAAACTTTTGGTTTCTTCATTTGGTTTCCCCTTGAATTCTTCATGCACTTCTTTGATTACCTGGAAAAAAAAACAAAGAAACATAACAGAAAAGGGTTAAAGGTGATTTTTGACACTCTCAGAACGATGTCATCATCGAGTGCCAGGAGTGGCACAACCGAAGCTGCATCCTACCCCCGTTACCAATCTGCGCCATTGGCGTCAGATCAGGTGGTTATCATTCTTATCATTGTGGGACTGCCGAGAAAGAGAAGTAAAAGAAGCGTTTTCGGGCCGAAATGATTTGCACAACTGTGGATTCAAACGGATACACGTCAAATAAATATTGCGGGGCACTATCAAGTAAATTCAAGCCAAGACATGAGTTCATTTGCTGCCAACAGAATTGAAGTGGAAAGACTCATCACATAAAAACACGGTAGAGCAACCGGTGGATCACCAAAGCGAACCATCCCAGAACCGAGCTAAACTGCATAAGAAGCAATCCATTTATCAGTTCAATAAGATCAAATGGCAGTTTAAAAATAGTTCAACTCAGAAAAAGCAGAACTAAGTTCATGTTCAGAATTAAGTTCATGATCAGAACAAGTTCATGCGCAGTTCAAAGAACAAATTCAGTTCAGAGAGAGGTGGTCAAGCACAAGCATCAATTCCTGCACCTGTCAAGACAAAAAAGGGAATTAGTCGGTAATTCGAACGCAAGTGCGAACGTGAGCCAATGTAAACCACGAGGCAAGGGAGAGGATAGAGAAGCTTCAGCCCTCAGTTTTTATTCATCATCGGGCATGAAAATTCGAGCGGCTGGGAGAGCCACGGCCGAAGCCGTTACCAACTCCCTACCGAACATCGAATTATAGCATACGGTAATTTTGTGCAAACTGTCAGCCCACAATAGCAGTTCAGACCCTAAGGTCATCATCACCGCGCAACCTTCCCGGCGGCATGGATTAGTTCAAAGCACCCACTCTGAAATAAGAAGAAGAAGAGTAAGTATGTTCCAATTGGTTTTCCAAACTGATACAAGGGTAAAACAGCACGGCCAATTCGGACTCAGACCCGGATGCCGGCAGGCCTGAATCACGTTTGCTTTCGAAGTTTTCCAACACCTGAAATTCACCAAAACAACATCAGGATTCCACAAAGTGATCGACCAAACTCAGAACAGGAAAATGAGTTACAAGCTACACAAACAGGCAACAAGGGCTTATGAACAAGCACAACTCGTGAAATACAAAACAAATTGCATCAGACAACTGGTATCAGCACAGAAACAGCACAAATCATACCAGAAAAAGCGAGATAGGGTCATAATCACATTCGCCTAATCAACTCAGGGCAAGCCTCAATCAAATGTGTAAGTCACAATGAAAAGCCAACAAAGCAGTTCATATCAGTGAAATCCCTCGGCCAAACTACCTCAAATCGCTATGAGCATGAGGGCTCAGTTCAGAACATCACTGCCCCGGCAAATAAGTGCACCAGTCACAATCAAGCCCAGAAACCATGACTCTGAACCAAATTCAAACAAGCAAAGAACACAGCAGAGATTATCAAAAGCAACTGTCGAAAAATGGTTAAAGGAAACCGCGGTATCATCGATTCCCTCATCAGGCTCAGACAGAGCGTCATCATCGCCATATACCCCTTCTCGGCGGTTTGGATTCAACCAAAGCAGCCATACCAAATCTGAAAGAAGAAAAAGAATGTTAGTGAACTCGCATCAGACAGGAATTTTGAAGTAAGATGTGACTCAAAACAAATATCAGACAAATCACAAGGGTCCGCATCCGACAAAAATCAAATCCAATCAAGTGAACCCAAAAAGGAAAGTCAGCGAGCAAATCGCAAAAGCCGCGTTTGAGGATCCATCAGGGATCAAATCCACATCTGCAAATATAAAAAGGAAATCCAATCAAATCACATCAGATAAAATCATCAAATCGTACCAATAACGGAAACGCCACAATCCAAGCCCACAAGTGAAATCCAAGGGGATATAAAAGGGACGATTTGTAAACGAAAAGTGGGCGGTGAAACCCTAATGATAAACAGAAAAACACCCCAACAACTAACATCAAGAAGATAGAACGTTCTCACCAAAAAGCGGCCGCGAGATCGAAACGAAGAAGAGGATCGCGAAACCCCAGACAACTACCATCAAATCAAATCGTACGATCGCCTTCGTCTCTCGACGGGCAATCATACCTTGGAGCTCAGCTACAAAACATCAAACGGTAAAACGAATTAGAAGCCGCCTTCGCCGCTCATCACGCACGACGGACAACCACCGTTCGCCGCCTCAGAATATCTTCATCATCGGCCGCCATTTTCGCCAAAACCGCCAAGAATACCGATGAAATTGTAAGCCATTGCGTGGGGATTCGATTTCTGATGATTGTTAATTGTTTTGTTGTTTTTTCAGAAACATCGTGGAGAGACAAGAGTACGAGAGATGAAGGCGATGAAGGAGAAGAAACGGCGCCGCGAGGAGGATAATAGGGTTATGAAACCCTAAATTGGTTTTTGATACATCCTCACCAACCGGGTTGGGTCCGGAAGTGATTACCGGCCCAACCCCTTTTATTTTTCTTTTTTTCATTTTTTATATTTAGTTAGTTTGAATCTTATTAAAAAAAATTTAATTAAATATTAAAATTGTTTTTAAAAATAAATAAAATTAAAAAAACCTTTTTTTATATAATAAATAAAAAACCTTTTTTTTTAATAAATAACTTAAAATCTTTTTAAAACATATAAATTAAAACTTTTTTTTAGATTAAATTTAAAATATTTTTTTAAAATTAGCATTACTCTTTCTTTTTATAAGTTCATTTAACATCTTTTTTTCAAAACAACAAAAATCTTCAACATTGCACTCTTGTCTCATGGCTTGTCCAATTACCGTCTGACTTTGCCTACTAACGCGTATGTTCATCTTTGAAGCTTATTACGTTGTGATTTTATTTAAATTTTATCATATTGTATTTGCTCCTCTCATGTAACCTCGCGAATCCTAACAATCGCGCTTCAGTTTCTGTCTTTAAGTTTCTGCTTGTATGGCTTACTGTCTGCATTTTATCTCTGTTTGCATGATTCAAGTTCTCACGCTTTCACCAAGTATTCTGTCACACTACACACATCCGAAGGTTAGGTCTAGCTTTTTGGTCGCCGCGCCAATAGTCCTCAACTTCAAACCCTACAAAATTACAAACCCTAATTTTCCATAAATGTCTCGCCGCAGACAAAGTTACATTTTTACCCCTAGCATTAGGTCAAAGAGTCGCCGCGCTCTTATTAGGGTTTCCCGCCGCGGAATCCCTAACCTAATTTAACCCTAATTACAACCTAACAATTCAACGTAGAGATTTGGAGTTTCTACACTCCGCGTAAGCGTGTCCCTAAGATACGTTTATTCCCCATTGAAACCTTGGCCACAGTCAAGACGTTTCTAACCTCCCTTTTGAGGGGAACTACGATTACTCTGATTCCACTCCCGTAAGGATACGTAGGCACAGGATGCGATGTCTTGCCGAGTAAACTTAGAATTAACCCCTTAGGTTTCTCTTCTCACTTTTAATCTTTTGTACATATACCTTAAGCAAATATTAAAGCAAAATAGTAAACATTTGAACAAAAGGTTCCTGTAGAGTACTACAGAAGTTTAGGGTGCTAATACCTTCCCTAATCTTAACCAACCCCCGAACCCTAGATCTTTCCCCGCATTGTGTTTACGATGCAAAAATAGGTTTTCCCTCTTTTGACCTTTTCCTTCGGATAAATCAAAGAGCGGTTGTGAATTGAATTACGATTCAAACTAATTAATAGTTTGGTATCCTATTTCCACCGCAACAGAAAATGGCGACTTCACTGGGGACCTCTTAAATTTCGAGGGTTACCCCTAATTTGTTCATGTTTGTTATTTGTTTTACTATTCATTTGCATGTATATATTGTACTCTGATTTTGGGATGGTTCCTTGTGTTGTGAGATAAGTCCTACGCCCGGAGTAGTGACATTATTATAGGATGGGGATATATTCGATGAGGCTTATAGGGAGTTGAATCCCGACCAAGCTGATTCGAGAATCACCGCTCAGTTGAGACCTTTTCGAAAATGGTTCGGTTGAACGAGTAATCGTGAAAACTTTTTCCATGGTCGATCGGAGTCTGTGATATTGGGAACCGTAGTACCTTTACACCACCTCGGCCTTATTTAGGACGTAGTGCGGGAACTATGTGGGAGTAATGCTACAATGGTTGCTACGCGATACTACACTCAAAAGAAGTTCTCTTGAGAATATTATTAACCCCCGAGTCAGTCGGAAGGTTGATAATATCCGAAAGATGGGCTGATGACTTTGGGCACTTTTTAGAACCTTGTTCTGCAGGTACAACTAACCTATAGTACACTCCTTTTGGGATGGGTAGACCTTAACTCCGCTCACGTACCTTTAACCTAGGACTTTGTGTGTTTTCATGCATTGCATCCATAAAGCATCCCATTGCATTGTATTTCATGGAATTCAAACATCATTTATGGATATCGCGGGATACCATAAACAAAAAATAAAAAGGAAAAAACAAGAAAAAGATTTCCTTGGTACCCCACAACATTCGTAAATGTTTGAATTCCATGAAATCTTCATTTGCATTCGCATTATAGCATCATATGTTTCTTGCATTGCATGTGTCTTCCGTTTTCTCATGTTCGGTTCTCTCGCCTTCCAGTTTTGTCACCCTAAGTTCTCTGCATCAATACGAACCTTCATAAGGATGGAAGATCAAAACCAAGAGATCAACCGTGTCAGCCATGAACTCGAAGATCTTCGAGGAAGTGTAGGGCAGATTTTGGAGATGCTACGAGCTCTTAGTGTAAAGGTGGATGCTCAGTCTACTGTTGTTTTTGAGACTACTAATACCGTTATGGAATCTCAACCAGCTGTTACTGTCGAGAATGTACCTCCTCACGGTCTTCAATCCGGTCGGGTGCCTCCTAGCGCTCAACCAGTTCGACGAGCTACCCCTCCAAAGTGCAAAACTCCTAACTCCGACCATGGTAAAGGACCTGCACGTTCGAGGAACCGCAAAACAGCTACTCCTCAACCTTGGCAACATCAGCAGAGTTATGTTCAAGGTTATCCGTTTCCATATGTCCAACAACCCTATGTAGCTACTGTCGCACCTCCTTTCGATCAGCAGTTTTCTACATACCAGCCTGTGCAGTCAGCTCCGGTATATCAAGCACCGAGTTATCAACAACCTTCCGGTTATCCGCCCATGCAAGTTCCTGTCAACAGTCAACGAGTGCCCAACGCTCCTGTTCACCAACAATCACAGGGTCAGGTTCCTTATCCCCGTAAGGGACAGTATAAGCCTTGTCCTCCAATACCGATGACTTTCACTGAGTTATACCCCCATTTGGTACAACAAGGTCTGATTACCACCCGTGCTTTGGGTCCTCCGCCTATTCCGTTACCTGCAGATTACAACGCTGCCGCTCATTGTTTATTTCATGAGGGTGCGCCCGGCCACGATCTAGAGAATTGTTACGCTCTTAAGAAATTTGTCAGGAATTTGCTAGAAACGAAGAAGTTGTCTTTTAGCGATGCTCAGCCGAAGATCGAAATTCCTCTCGGGGTTCCCCGCTTATCGAGCTTAAAGTCTGCAAAGTATGTTGTCTCCTCAGCAAATCAGCCGAATCCAGTAATTATTCAAAGGCCTAGCTCGCTTCATTTCAGTAACCCTCAAGATGATATGACCGGGATCAACAAAGAATCTGGGAAAGTTATTTTGAAGCAACGACTGAAAACTGTTGAAGATGTGACCAGCGTAACTGGGGCAAGCCATGACGACTCGCAGTGACCATAAACCAGACGTCCCTTTCCATTGAGGCTCCGCCAAAGGAAACGGTTACTTTTGAATGCAAGATTTCATAAACATTTAGAAGGATTTTTCCGACAGTTCATTTGTTTATTTACATGTCTTTCTCTTCGATTAAGCACATTTAGCATGCACGAACTTGTTTATCTTTGATTAATTAATGCAACGCATATGTTTGTCTTGAATAAATCCATTCGTTTCACTCATTCAAAAAAAACATTTTCATAAATCATAATGCCAACTTTACCCGATCTCTTGTTCTGATGGAGAATTGGGGGGAGGATGACGAACCTAAAACGTCAGATTTCTTGTCGTATGCTTTCAATTAAAACCATCTGATGATGTAAGGCATTGTTTCAAATCCCAAACACTGGAGATATAAGGATGTTAATCCCTAGTCAACCTCTTTGAGCCTTGAAGCAGGAGTTTCTTTCTTTTAAGAACCTTCATCCTAACCTGGGGCAGGGTAGGTTTCAGTTAAACCGATCGAGCACTTAGACTCTCAAAAAGGAGGAATCAAACCTTCGAGAATTTATCCTTAGCATCTTAAGAAGTCCAAAACAATGACTATCCCTCGGTTACCTAAGGAGTGGGGCAGTCACGAGCCTTTCAAAAGATTTACACGACTTGTGCATAAAAGAATATTCAAAAAATAAGAGCCCGCTAAGTCAAAACCTATGAAGGAGACTTAGGCAAAACTGGGGCATCCCGCTGGACTCCAAAGTCAGATCAAAAGACGTTGTCCAGGCAAAAGTTAGGGAATAAGAACAACAAACCAGTAGTTTTTTTAGGATCCCTATAAAGAACAAAGTCGTGTGACCAATTGCCATTAGAAATAGGTGAGTGACTGCCATATCCAAAGCTTTGATAAGTTCTCGACCATAGCAAATCCGCTTGAGATATGAGCGTTCGTATCCGATTAACTGAATTAGGATTGGAGAACATCACGAAGAAGGGTGGGTACAAATATAACTTTGAGCCTATATCATTTGTTTCTTAAACCGTGAACCGAGCCACGATACAACCTTTAAAAGACCTAATTGAAGTAGGACTTCGGTTGAAAGCATACTCGACAAGATCACGTTTTCTGACTCCTACGAGCTATGCTCAGAAAAAATTCATGTTGGCATTATAATTAAAACTTATATCCTGACTAGTGATTTCGGTCACAAGTTATTGCGATATCTTTTTCAAAACAAAAGTTCAAGACAAATATATGTGTACATTGACAAGCCCAGGATAGGCATTTCAGGCATGACGACTTTGCTTGATATCTTAGAGATTTACATATGGACATAACCCGTGGAACTTGAAGATCCTGCTAAACAGGGGCAGATAGTTTCCCAATTCGCTTACCAACGCGAGTCTGACATTCTTAAAGAGTTATTCCTCAAAGATTTCGTCGTAACACGATTAACTTGAGCCAGTTACGTCGAGACCTGACAAATCTCTCAAAGAGTTTGAAAACAGTGGGGCAACCAGACCCCGTGTTCTCTATAAAATCCTCTTGAGATGACCATACCTCACAACGCAAATATCCTGGGCACCGTTTTTTTTTTTGAAGAAACAAATGGCGACTACTATAAGGTCCTTCAAGATCAAAACCATGTGGTTTCACAACTTTTCTTCATGCACCCGATGGATTTTACTCACGGCGGCCTTCATTCCCCAGTAAATCTCAGTGTTGCAACAGGCTCCTAAACTATTGCCTCATCACAGTCCCCAGAGAGACTATAAGCTGACAACCTTTTCTGGGGTAACTCGAAAGTGTCCCTCAGGTTTTCTTCTCCCTATGTGAAGACGTGATAATGTGCACCCAAGCAGATTACCTTCTCCCTAGAGAAGTCAGAATTCTGAAACCAGATTTGGTTCTACCATTGATTTTCTTCTTACCCATGATTTACGTATTGGTTACAGAGAACGCAGGGTATCTCCGTCGAGATGTTTATTTCATCTCTCGTCCCGTCTCTAGTCTGTTTCGTCAGCATACGCAAGGGCATAAGCATCACATGCCTATTTCATATACTCATTTTACATACTCATTACATACTCATTTCATAACATCCTGCATATTTAACTACATACATGGACATTAACATACATTCACATTGACATATGCGTTAGCATTCACAGGTTCATTGTGTCTCGCCATCATTTGGTTGTTACCGCCGAGTAACTGGGTTTGTCCATTCTCTTCAAGTAGATCGTCAGCCCTAAGCATAAAATACATATGTGTTTCTAGTTTCCCCACAGAGCTCGATCCTCGTGGATGACGGTTACTTCAGCTATCTTTCCTCGCCAGGATAAGATGTTTACCCTTCGAGTTCATTCCCTCGATGGAGTCTTGATTGCCATTTTTTCTTTCTAGCTCGATCCTAGATTGAATCCCGGTCTTGTCGGTCACCAAACCAACCAGACGTGCATTTATTTTGCACCGTCTAAAAATTTTCACCATACCATGACAGATACGCGACTGTTCTCGCCCGAGAAGCTTATCACTGTACCCGGATGTGCATTTATTTTGCACTATCTTTCAAGAAGATTGATCACAATCCTTTACGGATACACGCCAGTTCACGCCTGGAAAATCTATCAGTACATCTTACAGCATCGGTATGCGACATTTCTCGCCTGAGAAGCCTATCGATATAACAATCCTACATCTTACAGCATCGGTATGCGACATTTCTCGCCTGAGAAGCCTATCGATATAACAATCCTACATCTTACAGCATCGGTATGCGACTGTTCTCACCTGAGAAGCTTATCACAATCAATCAGCGCCTGTTCTCACAAGAGAAGCTTATCACAATCGATCAGCACCTGTTCTCGCCTGAGAAGCTTATCATCCTCTGTTATCACCTCTACAAGCAGTTCCTACATGAGAAGCTTATTATTGCCACTCTTGCAAATAAGCGACATTTCTCGCCTGAGAAGCTGATCCTATCTTCGTTATGACTCACAGCAAATGGCCATCTCCATTGAGCAGTTGGGCTTCCATTTTCCTTGTCGTCTTGAAGTATGGGGAGGTTTGAACCGAATCATATTCAGGAGAGCACAGATCTTGAAGTATGAAGAAGTTCATTTACCCTTTAGTAAAAGAAGAATCAGAATCGTATTCCAGGCGCCGACCTTAAATATGAGAAGATTTATATATCAGATAAGCAGCAGCCTCTTTATTTGAGTGCTTATCCATTTTGGCATGTAAGTCCCTTCCAACGATAAGTGACAGTTCTCCCTCGAGAAGCTTATCAGGGCATTTCTTATCCAAGTCCATTTATTTTGGCATATAGCCGGTCTTTCCCCTGTATATTTGCTACGGATTTCCGAAAAGTCCGCCCGATCCCATCACGAAGGATAATTTATAGAAGCTTGGATGTTATTCTTTGCTCAATGCTCCAGCATTCTGTAATCGATCTTGCAATCGTGTAGATCCAGTTTTATTATTAGACATTCCCAAGTGGAGGTCATCTCATAGGTGCCATCTCCATTTAAGGATCTTATATCAAAGTCCACTTTGGCATACAGCCGGTTTTTACCCTGTATTTTCTATGGATTTCCGAAAAGTCCATTCGATCCCATCACGAAGCATAGTTTATAGAAGCTTGGATGTTATTCTTTGCTCAATGCTCCAGCTTTCTGTAATCGATCTTGCAATCGTGTAGATCCAGTTTTATTGTTGAATATTCCCCAAGTGGAGGCCGTCTCATAGGTGCCATCTCCATTTAGGATCTTGTCATGACCACTCAAAGTCCATTTATTTTGGCATACAGCCGGTTTTTTTTACCCTGTATATTTGCTACGAAGTTCCGAAAGGCCCGTTGATCCTGTCACGAGAGATAGTTTACAGAAGCTTGGATGTTATTCTTTGCTCAATGCTCCAGCATTCTGTGATCGATCTTGCAATCGTACGCGATCCAGTTTTATTTTTAGATTCCCTAGTGGAGGCCGTCTCATAGGTGCCATCTCCATTTGAGAATCTCGTTCCATTCTAAAAATGACAATTGGTCGTGTTCGCACCAATTGACCATCATTTTAGAATGCCCCAGTGTTGTACTGTGTCCCAGCGCGTCGTTTTCCCCAGTATGTTCTCGTAGCGTCTGTCCCTATGTCGTGGTATTCGTCAACATTTTCGCATCCATCATTCCAGCATACGCATCGTATCATATTCATGGCGTCGTCTGCATTAGTCTGTTCTCGCTTAGTCCATAGCATTGCATATCGCCACACATAAGGGCAAAATTTTCGGTTATCTATATTTAAATCCCTCCACCATGATTCCTCGAGTCTCCGCCACTCAAATCATCCGGTGTAGCTATTTAAATAGGGGCAACTGTAATACCCCAAATTTTACCCTTATATTTAGTCAGTCATTTCACATAGCATCTCATCTGTGCATCTGCTAACCACTAACCAGTCCTGGAGTTGATTTGTTTTGCAGGAATCCAGTTCAAGGGCGTTTTGGTCATTTTACACTATTTTGGCCAATCCTGAAGAAAATCGATCTTTAAGCCTCGGGGCGTTCAGCCCATGATACGTGGGACAGTTGTCTGTCATATGAGTTGGTTATCATCAAGGCATCGAGCTGTCGCGGGTTATTATTGAAAATTGCTGGGAGGGTATCTAAATTTGGGTCGTTCATTTGCTTAAGGTTCAAGACCATTCTGGGCGGGGTTCCATTTCAGTTGATAACGCGTCCTCTTGATATACAATGATTGGGATTTAGTTTGAATTCACTCAGATTTAATCAGGCAGTGAGATCAAGGCCACGAGAGGAATAAACACAGGGACGAGAAATTAAGTATATGGATGTCATTCGCGAATGTTTATACTTTACAATTAGGAAGTGAATTCAAATATTTGTGGATTTTTTATTCATAAATATTTATAATTTACAACTAAGAAGTAAATATAAATAATTTCAAAAGTTGGTATTCATAAGTATTTGAGATTTCAATTGAGAAGTAAATAAGTATTTGTTGAATTTTATTTCATAAGTACTTAATTTACAATTGAAAGGGATAAATAACCTTTGAATCTCATGAATATTCATTTTTGTTTACAAGAAGTTTCATTGAACATCTACTCTAAAAAGTCCTAAGTCCTAAAAACTTTTGGTTTCTTCATTTGGTTTCCCCTTGAATTCTTCATGCACTTCTTTGATTACCTGGAAAAAAAAACAAAGAAACATAACAGAAAAGGGTTAAAGGTGATTTTTGACACTCTCAGAACGATGTCATCATCGAGTGCCGGGAGTGGCACAACCGAAGCTGCATCCTACCCCCGTTACCAATCTGCGCCATTGGCGTCAGATCAGGTGGTTATCATTCTTATCATTGTGGGACTGCCGAGAAAGAGAATTAAAAGAAGCGTTTTCGGGCCGAAATGATTTGCACAACTGTGGATTCAAACGGATACACGTCAAATAAATATTGCGGGGCACTATCAAGTAAATTCAAGCCAAGACATGAGTTCATTTGCTGCCAACAGAATTGAAGTGGAAAGACTCATCACATAAAAACACGGTAGAGCAACCGGTGGATCACCAAAGCGAACCATCCCAGAACCGAGCTAAACTGCATAAGAAGCAATTCATTTATCAGTTCAATAAGATCAAATGGCAGTTTAAAAATAGTTCAACTCAGAAAAAGCAGAACTAAGTTCATGTTCAGAATTAAGTTCATGATCAGAACAAGTTCATGCGCAGTTCAAAGAAAAAATTCAGTTCAGAGAGAGGTGGTCAAGCACAAGCATCAATTCCTGCACCTGTCAAGACAAAAAAGGGAATTAGTCGGTAATTCGAACGCAAGTGCGAACGTGAGCCAATGTAAACCACGAGGCAAGGGAGAGGATAGAGAAGCTTCAGCCCTAAGTTTTTATTCATCATCGGGCATGCAAATTCGAGCGGCTGGGAGAGCCACGGCCGAAGCCGTTACCAACTCCCTACCGAACATCGAATTATAGCATACGGTAATTTCGTGCAAACTGTCAGCCCACAATAGCAGTTCAGACCCTAAGGTCATCATCACCGCGCAACCTTCCCGGCGGCATGGATCAGTTCAAAGCACCCACTCTGAAATAAGAAGAAGAAGAGTAAGTATGTTCCAATTGGTTTTCCAAACTGATACAAGGGTAAAACAGCACGGCCAATTCGGACTCAGACCCGGATGCCGGCAGGCCTGAATCACGTTTGCTTTCGAAGTTTTCCAACACCTGAAATTCACCAAAACAACATCAGGATTCCACAAAGTGATCGACCAAACTCAGAACAGGAAAATGAGTTACAAGCTACACAAACAGGCAACAAGGGCTTATGAACAAGCACAACTCGTGAAATACAAAACAAATTGCATCAGACAACTGGTATCAGCACAGAAACAGCACAAATCATACCAGAAAAAGCGAGATAGGGTCATAATCACATTCGCCTAATCAGCTCAGGGTAAGCCTCAATCAAATGTGCAAGTCACAATGAAAAGCCAACAAAGCAGTTCATATCAGTGAAATCCCTCGGCCAAACTACCTCAAATCGCTATGAGCATGAGGGCTCAGTTCAGAACATCACTGCCCCGGCAAATAAGTGCACCAGTCACAATCAAGCCCAGAAACCATGACTCTGAACCAAATTCAAACAAGCAAAGAACACAGCAGAGATTATCAAAAGCAACTGTCGAAACATGGTTAAAGGCAACCGCAGTATCATCGATTCCTTCATCAGGCTCAGACAGAGCGTCATCATCGCCGTATACCCCTTCTCGGCGGTTTGGATTCAACCAAAGCAGCCATACCAAATCTGAAAGAAAAAAAAGAATGTTAGTGAACTCGCATCAGACAGGAATTTTGAAGTAAGATGTGACTCAAAACAAATATCAGACAAATCACAAGGGTCCGCATCCGACAAAAATCAAATCCAATCAAGTGAACCCAAAAAGGAAAGTCAGCGAGCAAATCGCAAAAGCCGCGTTTGAGGATCCATCAGGGATCAAATCCACATCTGCAAATATCAAAAGGAAATCCAATCAAATCACATCAGATAAAATCATCAAATCGTACCAATAACGGAAACGCCACAATCCAAGCCCACAAGTGAAATCCAAGGGGATATAAAAGGGACGAAGCGTAAACGAAAAGCGGGCGGTGAAACCCTAATGATAAACAGAAAAACACCCCAACAACTAACATCAAGAAGATAGAACGTTCTCACCAAAAAGCGGCCGCGAGATCGAAACGAAGAAGAGGATCGCGAAACCCCTGACAACTACCATCAAATCAAATCGTACGATCGCCTTCGTCTCTCGACGGGCAATCGTACCTTGGAGCTCAGCTACAAAACATCAAACGGTAAAACGAATCAGAAGCCGCCTTCGCCGCTCATCACGCACGACGGACAACCACCGTTCGCCGCCTCAGAATATCTTCATCATCGGCCGCCATTTTCGCCAAAACCGCCAAGAATACCGATGAAATTGTAAGCCATTGCGTGGGGATTTGATTTCTGATGATTGTTAATTGTTTTGTTGTTTTTTCAGAAACATCGTGGAGAGACAAGAGTACGAGAGATGAAGGCGATGAAGGAGAAGAAACGGCGCCGCGAGGAGGATAATAGGGTTATGAAACCCTAAATTGGTTTTTGATACATCCTCACCAACCGGGTTGGGTCCGGAAGTGATTACCGGCCCAACCCCTTTTATTTTTATTTTTTTCATTTTTTATATTTAGTTAGTTTGAATCTTATTAAAAAAAATTTAATTAAATATTAAAATTGTTTTTAAAAATAAATAAAATTAAAAAAACCTTTTTTTATATAATAAATAAAAAACCTTTTTTTTAATAAATAACTTAAAATCTTTTTAAAACATATAAATTAAAACTTTTTTTTAGATTAAATTTAAAATATTTTTTTAAAATTAGCATTACTCTTTCTTTTTATAAGTTCATTTAACATCTTTTTTTCAAAACAACAAAAATCTTCAACATTGCACTCTTGTCTCATGGCTCGTCCAATTACCGTCTGACTTTGCCTACTAACGCGTGTGTTCATCTTTGCAGCTTATTACGTTGTGCTTTTATTTAAATTTTATCATATTGTATTTGCTCCTCTCATGTAACCTCGCGAATCCTAACAATCGCGCTTCAGTTTCTGTCTTTAAGTTTCTGCTTGTATGGCTTACTGTCTGCATTTTATCTCTGTTTGCATGATTCAAGTTCTCACGCTTTCACCAAGTATTCTGTCACACTACACACATCCGAAGGTTAGGTCTAGCTTTTTGGTCACCGCGCCAATAGTCCTCAACTTCAAACCCTACAAAATTACAAACCCTAATTTTCCATAAATGTCTCGCCGCAGACAAAGTTACATTTTTACCCCTAGCATTAGGTCAAAGAGCCGCCGCGCTCTTATTAGGGTTTCCCGCCGCGGAATCCCTAACCTAATTTAACCCTAATTACAACCTAACAATTCAACGTAGAGATTTGGAGTTTCTACACTCCGCGTAAGCATGTCCCTAAGATACGTTTATTCCCCATTGAAACCTTGGCCACAGTCAAGACGTTTCTAACCTCCCTTTTGAGGGGAACTACGATTACTCTGATTCCACTCCCGTAAGGATACGTAGGCACAGGATGCGATGTCTTGCCGAGTAAACTTAGAATTAAACCCTTAGGTTTCTCTTCTCACTTTTAATCTTTTGTACATATACCTTAAGCAAATATTAAAGAAAAATAGTAAACATTTGAACAAAAGGTTCCTGTAGAGTACTACAGAAGTTTAGGGTGCTAATACCTTCCCTAATCTTAACCAACCCCCGAACCCTAGATCTTTCCCCGCATTGTGTTTACGATGCAAAAATAGGTTTTCCCTCTTTTGACCTTTTCCTTCGGATAAATCAAAGAGCGGTTGTGAATTGAATTGCGATTCAAACTAATTAATAGTTTGGTATCCTATTTCCACCGCAACACAGGGGATGTGAAATCTTCGTCGTCCATGGTTGATAGTAGTAAGGATCCTCCGGAGAAGACTTTCCTTACGACATATAGACCTTCATAGTTGGGAGTCCATTTGCCCCTGTGATCTGTCTGTGGAGGGAGAATTTGCTTCAACACTAAGTCGCCTGCCTAAAAGCTCTATGGGCGTACCTTCTGATCAAAAGCTTTCTTCATCCTGCTCTAATATAAATGACCATATGCAATGGATTCCAACCTCTTCTCATCCATCAAGCTGAGTTGATTCAATCTATTTCTCACCCATTCTGCCTCGTCAAGCTTGACATCAACCAAAACTCTCAAGGAAGGAATCTCGACTTCTAATGGTAGGACAACTTCCATACCATACACCAGCGAGAAAGGAGTTGCCCCAGTTGAAGTACGTACCGAGGTATGATATCCATGTAATGAAAAGGGAAACATCTCGTGCCAATCTTTATAGGTCATAACCATCTTCTGCATAATCTTCTTTATGTTCTTATTGGCCGCTTCAACGGTGCCATTCATCTTCGGACGATAGGGAAAAGAATTGTGATGCTCAATCTTGAAGTTCTGGCACAGTTCCTTCATCATCTTGTTATTCAAATTTGAACCATTATCAGTAATGATTCTCTCAAGCACACCGTAACGACAGATGATGTCCTTCTTGATGAATCGAGCCATGACCTGTTTGGTGACATTAGCATAGGAGGCTGCTTCAACCCATTTAGTGAAGTAGTCAATTGCCACTAAGATGAAGCGATGTCCGTTGGATGCAGTTGGTTCGATCTTACCGATCATATCAATGCCCCACATGGAAAAAGGCCAAGGAGACGTCATGACGTTCAAAGGACCCGGCGGCACATGAATCTTATCGGCATAAACCTGGTATTTATGGCATCTCTTGGCATACTTAAAACAATCAGACTCCATGGTCATCCAATAGTAGCCTGCCCTCAATAACTTTTGAGACATTTCATGCCCGCCTGCATGTGTACTAAAGGCACCCTCGTGGACCTCTTCCATAAGCAAACCTGCTTCTTTTTCGTCCACGCATCTTAACAGCACTAAGTCAAAATTTCTCCGGTAGAGTACATCATCCTTGTTCAAATAGAAATTTCCAGATAACCTCCTCAAGGTCTTCTTATCCCGGCTCGATGCCCCAGGTGGATATTCTTGATTTTTGAGAAAGTTTCGGATGTCGTAATACCATGGCTTCCCATCTGAAGCTTCCTCTATTGCAAATACAAATGTTGGCCTATCAAGGCGCGAGATGACGATTCTCAGGGCATCGTTCCAATAGTTCACCTTATACATTGAGGATAATATAGCCAAGGCGTCTGCCATCTGATTCTCCGCTCTTGGCACGTGATGAAACTCTACCCTGTCAAAGAAAGGTAATAACCTCATTGCATAGTTCATATACGGGATCAAATTAGGCTGACGGGTCTCCCACTCTCCTTTGATCTGATTGACTACCAAAGCTGAATCACCATAAATATCAAGGTTCTTGATTCTCAAATCAATCGCGTCTTCAATACCCATGATACATGCTTCATATTCAGCTTCGTTGTTGGTGCAAGGAAATGTTAACCTAGCAGTAAATGGTATGTGAGAACCATGAGGAGTGGTAATGATTGCCCCAATTCCACTGCCGTAGGAATTAACAGTACCTTCAAAGATCAACTGCCACTGGGAGCCTAACTCAGGGCCTTCATCTGGTAGTGGCTCGTCGCAGTCTTTCATCTTCAAGAACATGATATCCTCATCCGGAAATTCAAACTTCATTGGCGGATAATCATCGTTGGTTGCTCTGCGAGATATTCTGATAGAACACTCCCTTTAATGGCCTTTTGGGAGACGTATTGAATGTCGTATTCTGTCAAAACCATCTGCCGTCTAGCAATCCTTCTCGAAAGTGCATGCTTTTCGAACACATACTTGATCGCATCCATCTTCGAAATCAGCATGGTTGTGTGGTTTAACATATACGGTCTTAGGCGTTTGGCGGCCCAAGCGAGTGCACAACATGTCTTTTCTAGCATTGAGTATCTGGACTCACAATCTGTGAACTTTTTACTCAAGTAGTAGATGGCATGTTCTTTTCTTCCTGTCTCGTCATGTTGACCGAGAACACAACCCATGGAATTCTCAAGAACCGTCAAGTACATTATCAACGGTCTTCCAGCCACTGGAGGGATCAGTATCGGAGGCTCATGCAAATACTCTTTTATTTTTTCGAATGTCCTTTGGCAATTTTCGTTCCAGACAATCGCCTGATCTTTCTTTAATAATTTGAACATTGGTTCACAAATGGCTGTGAGGTGAGATATGAACCTCGCAATGTAGTTCAATCTACCTAGGAAACCATGAACCTCTTTCTCTGTCTTCGGCGCTGGCATTTCTTGAATTGCTTATTTTTGCAGGATCGACCTCGATTCCTTTTTCACTGACTATGAACCCCAACAGCTTTCCTGACCTTACACCAAAAGTACATTTGTTCGAATTCAACCTTAGTCTGAATTTCCTTAACCTCTCAAACAGCTTCAACAGATTCACCAGGTGTTCTTCCTCCGTTTGTGACTTCGTGATCATGTCATCAACATAGACCTCGATCTCATGATGAATCATATCATGAAATAGAGTCACCATCGTCCGCTTATAGGTTGCCCATGCGTTCTTCAACCCAAAAGGCATTACCTTATAGAAAAACTTTCCCCACGGTGTGATAAACATTGTTTTCTCCATGTCATCTGGGTCATCTTAATCTGATTATATCCGGAGAAACCGCTCATGAAGGAAAACACTGAGTATTATGCGGTATTATCAACAAGCACATCAATGTGGGGAGCGAGAAATCATCTTTCAGGCTCGCTCTGTTTAGATCACGGTAATCTACACACATTTGTACCTTACCATCTTTCTTAGGTACAGGCACTATGTTAGTGACCCACCAAGGTTAATTTGTTACGGCGAGAAATTTGGTGTCTAATTGCCTCTAGACATCCTCTTTGATCTTTACCGCCATATCCGGCCTGGTCCTTCTCAATTTTTGCTTGACAGGTGGACACTCTTCTCGAAGAGGTAAGCGATGAACCACAATATCCGTATCAAGTCCGGGCATATCTTCATATGATCAAGAAAAGACATCTTTATACTCTCGAAGTAGTTCTACCAGTCTTTGTTTGACATCATCCTCTAAGGCAGCCCATATTCTGACCTTCTTCTTAGCCTCTTATGTACCTAGGTTGACGACTTCAATTTCTTCTTGATGAGGCAGAATGAACTTCTCCTCTTGTCTTAATAACCTGGCGAGCTCTTCAGGCAGGTCTTCGTCTTCTTCAATCTCTTCTTCCGCTTGAAAAATCGGATTATCAAAGTCATACCGAGTCATAGACGAGTCTGAGTCGATGGCATCTGCAATGTGAAACCTGCAATGATGATGATTTAATTCTTAAGATGATATGCAAACAAACACAAACCATATTTCCATTTCATTGTTAAAATAAAACAAGAAAAACAAGGATCACAAAATTTGAATGCAAAGACGCCTTTTGATTAATGATAAAACGATTGTTCTAACATAAAAGATAAGGCCCTACAGATAAAGACCGCTATGTTCTGGGTAGAACATAGGCTACACATAATCAAAAACAAGGTAATTACTCTTCACGAGTCACTTGGATAACTTCTTTGTGTTGCACCCCAAAATTTGCCCAACCTTTTTCTTTGGTTGGATTTTGTTTCTTTGCATTGTTCTAGCATTTGCATTGCATAACATTGTTCATTTAGCAGGGGATCAAGAGGTTGTGCATATCAAGAGGAGTCTACCAAGATTGTTGAGCCTAAGCGAGGGGTGTTACTCAAGCATGAATGGTCATCAGGTCATCTAGAAGGGGTCAATAGTCTTGTAAAAGGATTGATGGATGTTTGTGGGTCAGCTCCTAACTTGGAGGCCAGGTGAAGATCATCAAAAGATTGTAAATTCATAATTATGTATATGGGATGTTGATAAAGTTCATTGAGTGCTTTGAGAGCCATGTTAGAGCTTGTTCAAGTTGTTGTGTGATGTGGAAGAAGCCACAGTCAAGAATGTTGCATCTAGGGTTTTCATCTGGTTAATCCTCAGTCAATTGTGAAATCAAAGGAGATTAAGACTCAATTCCAAGTCTCTATGGTCATGGGATGTTTTGTTGAGATGTATAATATATAATTTCAAGATCAATTCATCAAGAATCAAGAGTGTGAGAAGTTGCTAAATTAGGGTTCTCAGTGTAAAATCCCATGTTTAGTCCCCAACTTCAAGACCACCTTTCTCAAGATATAAGTCTCATCTCATCTTGACCCCAACATGAAACTTGTAGAGCATGTTCTTAGATTTCTTTTAAGTACTAGAAGTCATTCATATGATTTCTAGAACTCAAGTTATGATGCTGAGAAGTTACAGGTCCTCAGATGAATGTGATTTTGGTCAACAAAAGTCAACCAACTTCCAAGCCATTTTTGACCTAGAAGGATGTTTCTCTTTAACTTTTGATGAACATGAAAGTTGTTCCTCATGGTCTTAGCTTTCCAAAGAGTACTATAAGTCTTTCATCTGATTTGTAGAACTCAAGTTATGAGCTTGGCAAGGTAAAGGTATTTTTGGAAAGTAAGATTATAGGTCATAAAATTATAGGTCATTTTCACCATCTTGCACACTTCAAATGGAGATTTTTCCAACATCAAACTTGCTCCAAATGGTGTCATTTGCTCAACCAAACATTAATAAGTCATGGATTTGGCTTGGAATGAAGAATTGGTGTTTGACTTTTTCATGAAGAAAGCTTAAAAAGGAGAAAATGGAATTAACTCATTTGGAACCATTTCAAGGCAACTTTATGCATATTTTGAGTGCAAATGATATTCTAAACACAATGCCAATGTTGGATTTGCAATTTGATTTCACTTTGATGGTCATTTCCATGGTTTCTTCACCATGAAGTAACAAATATGAAATCCACCATAGGATCAAAACAAGGATCAATTGTTGGTCATTTGATCAATTCAGACCATGTGTAAGTGATTGGAAGCAAAAGTAAGGCATGTGCAGCTCGTTTACACGAGTTTGGCAAGCAAAAAGTGAAGGAAAAATTGAAATGGTAATTGGGCTTAATAGCATGTAATGGGGCTCCATTTCCATCTGAATCCAACACATAAAAGCTCAGCAAAGTTTTCAGACCTAGAGGAGGCATTTTGGATCAAAAATCAGTGAGAACACAGTGAGAAAAAGTGAGAGCAAGGTGGAACATGATTTTGAATATTCATCCAATTTCAGACCAAATTGAGCATCCAAACATCTTCAGGGAGGTTCATTGATCGATTTTGTATTATTTCCAGCAACCTTCATCAAGTATTCAAGGCTCAGTGGAAGCTCTCCACTAGGTAACTTCAAATCTCCATATCTCTCTGTTTATGATGCCATTGCTTTCCATTTTTACATATTTGTGACCTATGAACATGGTAGATCATTTCTGGTATGATTTGGTAGTTGTTTATGAACTTTCGTGTTTTGAGCTTGAAACTTGTTGCTTTCGATTTGGTTTATTCTTGAGGTTTTAGGCTTAAATGATGTTGGGTTTGGGTTCTACGTGATGAGTAGATGAATTTCGACTATCATTTTGTTAATTTTGGTGAATTTTTCATTGGCCGTGTGTTGCTTGTCACTGTTCACGGTCGGAGAAGATGACCGAAAACTTCTCCGGCCACCGTCTGGTTTGGTCTCACGTTTAAGTGGAGAAGATGACTCCATAGCCACATGATCTGATTACCTTTCATTTACACCGTTTAGATTAAGATGTATTGTGTTCCATGTTTGACTTGTTACACTAAATCACATTCAAATTTTCATTAAATGACTTGGCGCTTTGTGTGCCTCCTGATTGAATTACTTTTTAATCAGACGACCCTAGATGCGTTTCACCGTGTGCGTGTTGTTGACTAGCCTCACTTGAACATTGTTTGGCTCAGAGTTTTTTGTACGCTTGGGTTGGGCTTGCTGCTTGCACCCCCATTTGAGCCCAGTTTGTTTTTTTAACGTGTTTATTTTACTATCTGCACCGTGCCTTTTATTATTTTCTTTTTATTTTTCTTTTCATTTTGTTTTAATTCTGTTTAGGTTTAATTCAATATAAAATAGTTTCAATGGTCCAAAAATTCCACAAAAATATTTTTTATACACTTTGAGATGTCCTTTATTTTTAGGATATTTTTATTTTATTTTTTGATTTTATTTTCAATTAAAAATGGAATTAAACATTGGAAGTGTTTTATTTGGATTCAATCTTGACATGTTGGTTCCTTATTTTGTTTCTCTCATTTCTTTTTGATCCAATGATTGAAATTTAATCCTCATATCCATGATGAGTTGACTAAATTCTGAGCACCATTTTGCTCCTGGTTGGTTGACTTTTGGTACTTTTCTTTTGACCCTCGATTCTCCCATTTCAAAGTGGTACATCTTGAATATTATTTTCTTTTGATGGTGCTTTGAGGGGATATTTGCTTTGATCTTTTGGCCTCTGGTTGCCAACTTGTTTATGCACCTCTTGTATTTTACTTGGTAATTTTTTAGCCTTTTTCCTAATTTTGAGATGACTTGCAAGTCTAGTCATTTCCTAGGGTAGCTATACAAGTGTATGACCTAGTTTGAGTTGGAAATGACCTTTGTGGATCCAATAAGCTCTCAACTCCTTTTGTTTCATATATTATACATGTTGAGCTTGATGTATGTTCATTTTTAGGTCAAAATTATGTTCATTTCTTGTTGGTTTGTGCATTTCTTTTGTTGCTTCCATTTAGGGTTTCCATATGTCTTATGTTTGCATTGTTTGTGTGATATCACCTTTTGTGTGGTTTCTTTTTATGCACTTCTTCTCATCCTTTCTTCTTTGCATTTCCAATATGCATGCTTGGTTGAGATGAGGTTGTGGAGGCTACTGCCCCACACTATTTTCCTCCCACTTTCATTCTATTTGTGCATCTTATGTTTGCATCTTCATTTGCATGTGTTTTCTTTTTATTCTTCTTCTTTTGCTTTTCTTTTCCATGCTCCCTATAAGTTCTCTAACCTCTTGAGGTTATGATAGACATTAAGTGCCTAACCATGCATGATAACATTAGGTAGTTCCCTTTGAATCCCAACTTTAAGTCCACTTTGCATAACAACTTTTAGGATTGATTGGTCTCCCATTAGTGTCCTTTCTTCTCTTCTCATCTGCAAACACTCATAAAACATCTAATAAAGAATGACAAGTGTGGCACGCTACGAGCCTTAAGCTACTTGAGAAATGGTGATTGTGGGGCTTCCTCTCAATGACCTAGAGTGTTTAGTGTACACCCTTTGGGTGATATACGATGCATTCTCTCTTAGGTCATAGTCTCTAGTGCGACATGAGTTACAAATCATGTTCAAAACACTTCTTCTCTAAAAAACACAAAAACACAAAAACCTTTTTCATCCTTCGGGATCTTAATCAGGAAAATCTTTTCAGATAAAAAGAGTGTTGTTAACTCTTAGTTCTATCGCAAACGGTAACGCCTAAGTCTCCCATGCTCGAGCTGCATACACCAACTGCTAGAACTATTTGTCAACCCTACTCGGGCCTAAAAAACTTTTGAACTAAACCGGTGTTCTTTTTAGCCTGAACTACGTTTGCTATGATCTTTCATACCAGATGAAAGTAAGTAAGCACAAGACGCGATGTCTTGGCGAGCAACCTTTCCCCTTCTTTACCTGTAGTTAGCCGAACTACGTTGACTCTGATTTCTCGTTCCAGACGGGAATACGTAGGCCCATAGTAGCGATGTTATGTCGAGTCCTCCTTTCTTTTCCTTTTGTCCCTTGACCATTAGAGTAGGTAGATTGATCACCCTTTTAGATAGACAATAATGCGTGGATCCCGTCGTGTACGACGGACATGAGGGGTGCTAATACCTTCCCCTTGCGTAACCGACTCCCGAATCCAGATATGGTTGCGATGACCTTGTCTTTCCCTTTTTCGTCAGGTTTTTCCAATTGTTTCCTTTCCCTCTCTTTGAGATAAATAACGAAAGGTGGCGACTCTTCTGTTTTTCCGACGGTTGTTTTTCGCAGTTGTGACAGCTGACGACTCTGTTGGGGACTCTGGTTCCCTATGCGAGTTAATCCTAGCGCTTGTCTGTTTATCTTTGGGTGTTGTAAATATGTGCTTTATTTACTTCCGCACTTTATTTTCCCGCATTTATTTTCCGCATCATATATCATTTTTGTTGTGCTGTGGGGGTGGGAAGTTCTGATGAGTGATAAGTCGGACCTGGGCTTTAATATAAACCTAGCTTTAGTAGTGGAAAGTAGTGGTGGATGTGCTTGCTTTACTCATACTAGTTCACCATGAAATTCACGCTCGGACGAGACTCTCTTTGACAATTTTCTTTCTGGCCCTTTAGACTCGAAGGAATTTTGGATCTGAGGATTGTCGACTCTGGGGACCGATCATTTTTGAGTTAGCTAAGTGAGGCCTCTTCAAGAGATTATGATGCTAAGCCAGAAATGGTGAACGTATCATCATTTCTTGAAAGTCTGTGACGCTGATGAACGCATAGGATGCCATACTTTATCGGTGAATAGGTCTGTACCTGTGAGTGGGACTGGGGTTATGCAGGAAACGTTTACCTTCAGATTACCCGGTTTTCTCCACAGTTTGAATCTGGATTATTGGTATCAGTTGATTTCTATCGGAGCAGTGCTATGTTCTTGCTGAAGCAGAGCTCTGATCTTCCTCAGTCTACAGCACAGCAGTCTTGATCCCTTGTGTGTGCATTAGCATTTTGCATTTTTGTATTGCATTTGCATTTCATTTTTTTCATATCCATCCTCGGCCGAAACAGGGAGCTCACCCGTCTTTTGTCTGCTTCGTCAGTGGCTTTTCTGACATTCGCATTGGATTTGAGTTAGCTTCTAGAAGGACTATGAACTCAAGAGAGCAGAATTTGGTTGTTACAAAGGCAGAGTTTGAGTTGATGAAGAATCAGTTGAGTCAACTCGTGGAAGCCATCTCAGCTATGACTAGAGGGGAGGCTGGTATTTAGAGGACTCCAGTGAACAATGTTGTCAAGCTCAGCCTGTGTCGGTTCATGTTGAAGAGCATCCCATTGCCAGAGATAGAGATTCTTCTTCTCTCCATGACACAGAATACCAGAGTTTCACTTTCCTTGTGCCATATTCTCAAAGGATTATTCCAAAGGCTAATGCTGAAGACCCACGGATTGGTGAATTTATGGGAAAATGTCAGCTGTTGGAGGAAAAGCTTGAGGCCTTGATGAGTCAGGATACTTTTGATTTGAATACTCTGAGCAAGTGTTTAGTGCCAGGTCTTGTGATGCCTACGAAGTTTAAAATGCCGAATTTTGAGAAGTTTAAAGGGGATAGTTGTCCAAAGCAGCATTTGGTGATGTTTTGCAGGAAAATGACCTCACGTGTTCACAATGATGAGCTTATGATTCACTGCTTCCAGGACAGTCTGAGTGGAGCATCGTTGAGTTGGTATATGCAGTTGGAGAGTGGTTGCATCTGATCATGGTCAGATTTAGCCAATACCTTTGTGAAGCAATACAACTACAATCTCAACATGGCTCCCAGTCGCGTGCAGTTGCAAGGATTATCTCAGGCGGACAATGAATCCTTTAGAGGGTATGTGCAGAGATGGAGAGAGTTAGCTGCTCGTGTTCAACCCCCGCTTCTAGAGAGAGAGTTAGTTGATATATTCTTGGGTACCTTGAAAGGCCATTACTTTGACAAGTTGATCAGCGGTGGAATGTCAAACTTTGCTGACTTGGTAATAATAGGTGAACATATTGAGAGTGGACTCAAGAGCGGAAAGATTCGAAGCGTCCCCTGCATCTCAATTGAGGAGAAGGAATCAATTGTCAGTTCTCAGGAAGAATGGGAAAAAGGAAGTGATGTTCTCTCAGAATCTCCTATATCTCAAGTTCAGTTTTCAGATACTTCGAGTGCCCAGAGTCAGCAGTTTGTTGGGTCTGTGTATCAAGTATTTGTCTCCCGCTAGAGTCAACAGTATTATCGTCATCAACCGCGTCAGCACGCTAGACGAAGGCCCAGGAAACCAGAAAGGCATTTTACTCAGTTGCCGGTATCATATAGTCAGTTGTTGCCGGATTTGATCAGAGGTGGGTTGATAGTACCGAAGAAGATTAATCCAGAGATTCTGCCATATCCTCCGGGCTTCGATGTCAGCGCTTGTTAAGAGTACCATGCTGGGGCACCGGGGTATTCAATTGAAGACTGTAAGGTGCTTAGGAGTCAGGTTCAGGCTTTACTGGATTCCAACATGATCTCAGTCACGTCTCAGGGTACTCATATCAATGATTTTCTTTTATCCAGCCAAGCGGGTGTATCAGCTCATGTTTTGGAAGAGTTCACCGAGAGCATTTGTTCAGAAGAGTATCAAACTGAAGACTCAGTTGAGGGTTGTATCCCTGTGTAAAATTTGTTCATTACTGTATGCTGACCATCGCCAGGCTTGTTGGTTGAGGTCACTCTGTTTGTATTTAGTTACTCTTATGTGGTGCATATGTGTGTGATGGTTATCCCGGTTGGGATCTTGGGTTCCTTTTTTCCTTGGTACTATTCTGAGATTCCCCTGTTGCATATTTGTCTGCATCTTGCATATTATTTTTGTGTAACAGGTACCTCGGAGTTGTTAATCTAACTTCATATACTCCACTAGTTTGTTGCAGGTTATACAATCAGATACAAGAATTCCCACAAGGTTATGGAGCAAGTTCAAGCAGAGCTGAGAGAAGTCAAGAGCCAGATGGGGCAGTTCATTACGGAAATGCAGGTGTTGCGCTTGGATCAGAATACGCTCAGAGAGGAGAACCATCAGTTGAAAACTCAGGTGGGCTTAATCATGGATGTGATAAGGAACATGCTCAGAAAAGAAGGTGATCAAATGCCTGAGGCTGCAGCAAAGATGCTTGTTCCACTTCTGTCTGTGGAACCTTTACTAGAGCGTAATGTGTGTCAGAAATCTTCTGTGCAACCGGAGGTTCCAAAATTCCCGGGTCATCAGTTGCGTCCCGTTTCTCAGGAGAATCCCAGGATTAGAAGATATGGTCAAAGGATAAAATCACAGGATATAATCTTCGATCAGATCCCCATGGATTATGCTCAGTTGGTGCAACTCTTACTCCAACTTCAGTTGGTTAAGCCTCGGACTTTGGCTCCACTTACTGGCCAACCACCATCAGGCTTTAATATCAATGCCCATTGCGATTTCCAGTCTGGGGGACAGGGGCACAACGTTGCAAACTGTAAAGCTTTTAAGCATAAGGTTTAGGACTTGATTGATTCGAAGACAATTGAATTCACGCCGAGTGGCATGAAGGTATAAGGAGAATTTGCTCTCTGCCGTGAAAACGAGATGGATACTCCTATTCCCGTTCCTAAAGCTGCAGTAGGTCAAAAGTATATCCTACGATCTTTAGTGTTAGAATCCCCCTGCCCACAGTTGTTGCCTGTTCCTGGATCAAGTTTAAGGATGAAAGCACCTGGAAAGAGAGAGTCCTCAAGAATTCAAACCCAGTCGCTGGATATTTCTACTGTTCAGAGTCCACGACCTTTTGGGTCTTTGCAGCAAAGCTATCAGTACCAGAATCAGAATGGGCCTCGCAACAATTTAAAAAGAAGGAATGCTTCTCTGTGTCCAGTGCCTCTGTCACATCGCTCGTCTGATTGAGTTTGAAGACTTCAAGGGTCTCATTCCCATAGCAGTTAATCAGTGTGAAAGCCCAGTTCCCAGAAGCTGGCAATTTTCGTTTTATCCTGTTATTTCTTTGTGTTTGTATTTTCTCTCCTGTTTAAAGTGCAATCTCATTTGTAAAACTTGTTGTTTTCGATTTATATTAATGAAATGAGTATGCATGTTTTGATTTAATCCATTCTTGTTCACTAATTTCTTTTCTACAGATGTAATACGCTTGTTTAAGCGGAATCCGGGGAGGATGACGAAGTATAAAGAAGCGCAAGCTTCCGATTATATGCTTTTAAAATAAAACCTGCTGATGATGTACAAGCATTGTTTCGAATTCCCAAACACCGGAGATATAAGGATGATAACCCCTTGTCAACCCCTTTGAGCCTAGTAGTAGGAGTTTCTTTCTGAAAATGAAAAACCCTCAATCTTAACCCGGGGCCGGGTAGGTGTCAGTTAATTCGGCCAAACATCCAAATTGCAATATGAGTGTTCCCGTTCAAGGATCAATCACACCTGTATAGGTCGTGCCTAAAGAACCTCAATGGTTAAACCTTACCAATTAAGGAGTGAAACAGTCACATTCCTCTAAGCAAGTCAGACAAGCCGGTGTCACACGATTTGTTCAAAAAAAAGAGAAAGGAAAGAAAAGAAAAGTCTGCTAAGTCGAATCTTGGAAACAAGCGACTTAGGAAAAAATTAAGGCATCCCGCTGGACTTTGAAACCAAAAGAAGCTCAAAAGAGCCAGTCCAGGAAAAATTTAGGGAAATAAAAAAAATGATGATGAAAAACAAGTCGTGTGATTCAGGCACCAAAGATGAAAAAGTGAGTGACTGTCACTCCAAAAACTTGTGGTTTCCTGAACCATCACTCCTGTCATACAACCTCTAAGAAGTTGAGTGCTAGTGTCAAATTAGCTAAATACAGCATTGGAGAACATCACGGAGAATGGGTGGGTTAAAATAACTTTGAGCCTTTATCCTTTCCTTGTAAACCGTGAACCTGACCAAGTTACAACCTGAAAAAGTCCTAATTGAAGCAGGTTTGTTTCGAAAGCATACTTCGGTAAAGATCGCATCGAAACTGACTCCTAAAAGGATTCCTCTTACAGCGTTGTACTAATGTTGACATGTTGATAAATGATTCGTTCATTGTATGTCACAAATTTTTCCAGTGAACAGATTGGAATTTCAAAACTGTCATATGCATTGCATTTAATGTATCTTTTATGCAGGACAACTTGTTTTACTTGCGAGTAAGCGCTTGATAGTAGGAAAGTTTCCACAGCGGAAAGATTGATCAGGATAGAATGTGAAATGCATGAATACTCCATCGAACTGGGAAAGTTATATCAAATGATCATAGCATGGGAGTCAGCCATCCAGAAGTCAGTTAATCTGAAGCAGTCAAGTCGAGATTCGGTGAATTTCTCGCAACCAAGAGGCACTTTCCCCACAGATCAGCCAATCAGGAGCAAGGTCATTGTAAGGTTGGGGAACACCACCCCAAGAACACAGAAGTCATTTCTTGTCCGTGGGGCAATTAATGTGAAAGACCTCTCCGAGGTTCAAGGTGTTTAGGCAATGTATATCAAGCCATCAGGGCATGAGATTTCAGATTTCCTTTTGAGGAATATCCCTACAAAGATCCCACAGGCTAGGGCAAATTCGAAAGCGTAGGAATTGTTCCTCTCCATGTCTTCAAGAGTTGTTCAAGCAGGTTCAGCTAACTTTCAAGTGCAAGACGAATGTCGGGAAGTCATGCTACTATCCCTTGACCCATTAACCAAAAACCTTTGAGTTCATACAGGGTATTTTTCCAGCATCAGTCGTACCTGATCCTTTGCAAATCCAATTCCCTTTCGTACGCAAGAAGACTTCGTTTGTTTTCTCCAACAAAAGTCCAATCATCATTGGCACATGTAAGCTATCCCCAGTAGATTCTGATCATGCTTGGCACATCTGGTTATCCCCAGCGGAGTTGGCTTCACCTTTCCAGCATTTATTTTGCTGAAATGTTCTGTTGTATCCAGCTTTCCCCGACGACCCGAGCCTGCATCTGCATCTTTGCATGTAGTTATCATTTTTGCATCATCATTGCATTTCATCCTCAAATGTGTAGCATTTCCATTTCGTATGGAGCATTACGCCATATTCAAACATACGCATATGCATTCAAAGCATAAGCCAGTTTCTGTCAGCCTTCCGTGGCAACTTGAATCACTTCAAAAATTTATGCAGAGGCATTTATTTAGCAGCTTTGTTTAGACAGCTTATCGGTTTACTCGGGTTTCAGATCGTATGTCGGTTATGATTTGTCCATCAGTCCTCTGATGATGACATCCCCAAGCAAATTTTCTTTCCGTCAATTCCTATCGACGATGTGTTTCCCCAGCAGGTTTTTCTCTTTGTCTATCCTTAGACGATGTGAGCTTCGGATTTGGTGTCTTTTCGTCTACTTTTAGATGATGTGAGTATTTGGGTGTCTTTCCGTCTACTTTTAGACGATGTGAGTATTTGGAGTCTTCCCGTCTACCATTAGACGACGTAAGTATTGTTTTTATTCCTGTCTATCCTTAGACAATGTGGACCTTTCATGGGTGTCTTTCCGTCTATGTTTAGACGATCTGAGTATTTGGTGTCTTTCCGTCTACCTTTAGACGACGTGAGTATTAATTTTTCTTTCTGTCTATCCTTAGACAATGTGGAACTTTCATGGGTGTCTTTCCGTCTACTTTTAGACGATGTGAGTATTTGGTGTCTTCCCGTCTACTTTTAGACGATGTGAGTATTATTCTCTTCCTGAAGTGAAGTTACCAACTGCGTGTTGATCTAGCCTTTGGTTTTGATGTTTGTGGCATCACACAGATGACTGGCAGCAATGTCAGGTGTTCTTTATTGGATGATCAGTCAGCTGGTTGTCGTTGCAACTGTCTGCGTTCAGTTTTTCTGGATATTTGTTCCCCAATCAGTGTTGCAGTTTATTTCTGCGGTTGGCAAATTTCTGGGTTTTTTGGTATTCAACCGTCTTTTACCTTGATTTTTTGAAAGTCGTTCGCTTTTCATTCTCTCAGGTCCAAGTCGTTTGAATAGGGGCAGCTGTTGCAACCCAAAATTTGCCCAACTTTTTCTTTGGCTGGCTTTTGTTTCTTTGCATTGTTCTAGCATTTGCATTGTATAGCATTGTTTATTTAGCAGGGGATCAAGAGGTTATGCATAGAAATAGGAGTCTACCAATATTTTTGAGCCTAAGCAAGGGGTGTTACTCAAACATGGATGGTCATCAGGTCATCTAGAAGGGGTCAATAGTCTTGTAAAAGGATTGATGGTTGTCTGTGGGTCAGCTCCTAACTTGGAGGCCAGGTGAAGATCATCAGAAGATTGTAAATTCATAATTATGGATATGGGATGTTGAGAAAGTTCATTGAGTCCTTTGAGAGCCATGTTAGAGCTTATTCAAGTTGTTGTGTGATGTGGAAGAAGCCACGGTCAAGAATGTTGCATCTAGGGTTTTCATCTGGTTAATCCTCAGTCAATTGTGAAATCAAAGGAGATTAAGACTCAATTCCAAGTATTTATGTTCATGGGATGTTTTGTTGAGATGTCTAATATATAATTTCAAGATCAATTCATCAAGAATCAAGAGTGTGAGAAGTTGCTAAATTAGGGTTCTCAGTGTAAAATCCCATGTTTAGTCCCCAACTTCAAGACCACCTTTCTCAAGATATAAGTCTCATCTCATCTTGACCCCAACATGAAACTTGTAGAGCATGTTCTTAGATTTATTTTGAGTACTAGAAGTCATTCATATGATTTCTAGAACTCAAGTTATGATGCTAAGAAGTTACAGGTCCTCAGATGAATGTGATTTTGGTCAACAAAAGTCAACCAACTTCCAAGCCATTTTTGACCTAGAAGGATGTTTCTCCTTAACTTTTGATGAACATGAAAGTTGTTCCTCATGGTCTTAACTTTCCAAAGAGTACTATAAGTTTTTCATCTGATTTGTACAACTCATGTTATGAGCTTGGCAAGGCAAGGGTATTTTTGGAAAGTAAGATTATAGGTCATAAAATTATAGGTCATTTTCACCATCTTGCACACTTCAAATGGAGATTTTTCCAACATCAAACTTGCTCCAAATGGTGTCATTTGCTCAACCAAACATTAATAAGTCATGGATTTGGCTTGGAATGAAGAATTGGTGTTTGACTTTTTCATGAAGAAAGCTTAAAAAGGAGAAAATGGAATTAACTCATTTGGAACCATTTCAAGGCAACTTTATGCATATTTTGAGTGCAAATGATATTCTAAACACAATGCCAATGTTGGATTTGCAATTTGATTTCACTTTGATGGTCATTTCCATGGTTTCTTCACCATGAAGTAACAAATATGAAATCCACCATAGGATCAAAACAAGGATCAATTGTTGGTCATTTGATCAATTCAGACCATGTGTAAGTGATTGGAAGCAAAAGTAAGGCATGTGCAGCTCGTTTACACGAGTTTGGCAAGCAAAAAGTGAAGGAAAAATTGAAATGGCAATTGGGCTTAATAGCATGTAATGGGGCTCCATTTCCATCTGAATCCAACACATAAAAGCTCAGCAAAGTTTTCAGACCTAGAGGAGGCATTTAGGATCAAAAATCAATGAGAACACAGTGAGAAAAAGTGAGAGCAAGGTGGAACATGATTTTGAATATTCATCCAATTTCAGACCAAATTGAGCATCCAAACATCTTCAGGGAGGTTCATTGATCGATTCTGGTTTATTTCTAGCAAGCTTCATCAACTATTCAAGGCTCAGTGGAAGCTCTCCACTAGGTAACTTCAACTCTCCATATCTCTTTGTTTATGATGCCATTGCTTTCCATTTTTACATATTTGTGACCTATGAACATGGTAGATCATTTCAGGTATGATTTGGTAGCTGTTTATAAACTTTCGTGTTTTGAGCTTGAAACTTGTTGCTTTCGATTTGGTTTATTCTTGAGGTTTTAGGCTTAGATGATGTTGGGTTTGGGTTCTACGTGATGAGTAGATGAATTTCGACTATCATTTTGTTAATTTTGGTGAAATTTTCATTGGCTGTGTGTTGCTTGTCACTGTTCACGGTCGGAGAAGATGACCGGAGACTTCTCCGGCCACCGTCTGGTTTGGTCTCACGTTTAAGTGGAGAAGATGACTCCATAGCCACATGATCTGATTACCTTTCATTTACACCGTTTGGATTAAGATGTATTGTGTTCCATGTTTGACTTGTTACACTAAATCACATTCAAATTTTCATTAAATGACTTGGCGCTTTGTGTGCCTCCTGATTGAATTACTTTTTAATCAGACGACCCTAAATGCGTTTCACCGTGTGCGTGTTGTTGACTAGCCTCACTTGAACATTGTTTGGCTCAGAGTTTTTTGTACGCTTGGGTTGGGCTTGCTGCTTGCACCCCCATTTGAGCCCAGTTTGTTTTTTTAACGTGTTTATTTTACTATCTGCACCGTGCCTTTTATTATTTTATTTTTATTTTTCTTTTCATTTTGTTTTAATTCTGTTTAGGTTTAATTCAATATAAAATAGTTTCAATGGTCCAAAAATTCCACAAAAATATTTTTTATACACTTTGAGATGTCCTTTATTTTTAGGATATTTTTATTTTATTTTTTGATTTTATTTTCAATTAAAAATGGAATTAAACATTGGAAGTGTTTTATTTGGATTCAATCTTGACATGTTGGTTCCTTATTTTGTTTCTCTCATTTCTTTTTGATCCAATGATTGAAATTTAATCCTCATATCCATGATGAGTTGACTAAATTTTGAGCACCATTTTGCTCCTGGTTGGTTGACTTTTGGTACTTTTCTTTTGACCCTCGATTCTCCCATTTCAAAGTGGTACATCTTGAATATTATTTTCTTTTGCTGGTGCTTTGAGGGGATATTTGCTTTGATCTTTTGGCCTCTGGTTGCCAACTTGTTTATGCACCTCTTGTATTTTATTTGGTAATTTTTTAGCCTTTTTCCTAATTTTGAGATGACTTGCAAGTCTAGTCATTTCCTAGGGTGGCTCATACAAGTGTATGACCTAGTTTGAGTTGGAAATGACCTTTGTGGATCCAATAAGCTCTCAACTCCTTTTGTTTCATATATTGGACATGTTGAGCTTGCTGTATGTTCATTTTTAGGTCAAAATTATGTTCATTTCTTGTTGGTTTGTGCATTCCTTTTGTTGCTTCCATTTAGGGTTTCCGTATGTCTTATGTTTGCATTGTTTGTGTGATATCACCTTTTGTGTGGTTTCTTTTTATGCACTTCTTCTCATCCTTTCTTCTTTGCATTTCCAATATGCATGCTTGGTTGAGATGAAGTTGTGGAGGCTACTGCCCCACACTATTTTCCTCCCACTTTCATTCTATTTGTGCATCTTATGTTTGCATCTTCATTTGCATGTGTTTTCTTTTTATTCTTCTTCTTTTGCTTTTCTTTGCCATGCTCCCTATAAGTTTTCTAACCTCTTGAGGTTATGATAGACATTAATTTCCTACCCATGCATGATAACATTAGGTAGTTCCCTTTGAATCCCAACTTTAAGTCCACTTTGCATAACAACTTTTAGGATTGATTAGTCTCCCATTAGTGTCCTTTCTTCTCTTCTCATCTTCAAACACTCATAAAACATCTAATAAATAATGACAAGTGTGGCACGCTACAAGCCTGAAGCTACTTGAGAAATGGTGATTGGGGGGCTTCCTCTAAATGACCTAGAGTGTTTAGTGTACACCCTTTGGGTGATATACGACGCATTCGCTCTTAGGTCATAGTCTCTAGTGCGACATGAGTTACAAATCAAGTTCAAAACACTTCTTCTCTAAAAAACACAAAAACACAAAAACCTTTTTCATCCTTCGGGATCTTAATCAGGAAAAACTTTTCAGATAAAAGAGTGTTGTTAACTCTTAGTTCTATCGCAAATGTTAATGCCTAAGTCTCCCATGCTCGAGCTGCATACACCAACTGCTAGAACTATTTGTTAACCCTACTCGGGCCTAAAAAACTTTTGAACCAAACCGGTGTTCTTTTTAGCCTGAACTACGTTTGTTCTGTTCTTTCATACCAGATGAAAGTACGTAGGCACAAGACGCGATATCTTGGCGAGCAACCTTTCCCCTTCTTTACCCGTAGTTAGCCTAACTACGTTGACTCTGATTTCTCGTTCCAAACGGGAATACGTAGGCCCATAGTAGTGATGCTATGTCGATATCTCCTTTCTTTTCCTTTTGTCCCTTGACCATTAGAGTAGGTAGATTGATCACCCTTTTAGATAGACAACAATGCGTGGATCCCGTCGTGTACGAAGGACGTGAGGGGTGCTAATTCCTTTCCCTTGCGTAACCGACTCCCGAATTCCAGACATGGTTGCGATGACCTTGTCTTTCCCTTTTTTGTCAGGTTTTTCTGATTGTTTCCTTTCCCTCTCTTTGGGATAAATAACGAAAGGTAGCGACTCTTCTGTTTTTCGCCGGTTGTTTTTCGCAGTTGCGACACTTTGATGGTTCAGTTGTTCAGTCTTTGGCCTGGAATACATGGTTGGGTCCATGCATCCATATCACAGTCACTATCACCTTCATCCTCGGACACAGCATTGATTCAATTAAATATCACCCCACCAATTACAAATCAGACTGGTCCCCTATAGCGCGGAGCGCTCTGTGTAGAAGAAGACAACGACGGGTTGTACCCCAGTCCAAACTTATCTGGCTTATTAGGGATGCTCAAAACTTGTCCCCACCCCTGAGATGATCCAGACTTTACCACGGCTTGCGCTTCCTTGAAAGATGACATAGCAACCTCAGAAACTTTATCCACAACTGACGCCTTTTCCTTGACTTGAATACCCTCGAATGCCTGACACATGGTTTCATGGATCTCACCATCAACCTCAACGTACTTAAATGAAGACAACTGACTAATCATGATGTCCTCCTCAGCACAGACAGTGACAATGTTTCCTCCCACCAGATACTTTAGCTTCTGATGCAGGGTCGACGTTACTGCCCCTATAGAGTGAATCTAAGGGCGACCTAGCAAACAACTGTAAGCAGGTTGGTTGTCCATTATGTAAAAGACAGCGTCAAACACCTCTAGGCCAACCTGGATAGGGAGAGTCACTTCTCCAAACACTGACCTCCTTGTTCCATCAAACGCTCGCACAACCAGATCACTAGGGGTGCATATCAGACCCTGGATATCAAGCTTCGTCAAGGCCTTCTTGGGCAACACATTAAGTGAAGACCCAGTATCTACCAGTACGTGTGATAGTACATCCCCTCTACACTCAATGGAAATGTGCAGAGCGTGATTATAGTTCCTTCCTTTGGGCGTCAAGTCAAGGTCTGTAAATCCCAATCCGTTTCCGGCATTCACATGCGCCACCACTCCCTCAAGTTGATTCACGGAGATTTCTCATGGTACATATGCAGTATTCAGAATCCTCAGTAGGGCATTCTGATGTGCCTCAGAGCACTGTAGTAGAGATAAGATTGATATTTTTGATGGATTTTGTTGCAAGTGGTCAATAATCTTGTAGTCTCTTTTTCTAATCAGACGCATGAATTCCTCAGCGTCTTTCAACAAAGCCTCCTTCTCAGCCTGTTGAGAGCTTTCCTCCATAACAAACTTTCCTTTCCCCTTATCTGCTTTTTCAATATTAACATCCGGAGGTGAAAACACCCTCCCACTTCTCGTTATTTTGTTGTTTCCTACCAAATTATCAACAGACGAACTATCAGACGATGTTCCTTTCAGCTCCTGCTTCTGACCATTGCAAAAGACCTCAGCCCCATAGTTCCACGGGATGGCTTTGGTGCTTTCATAAGGTATTGACCCGGCCTTGGTAATCACAATAGTTGCTGGCCTTGGCGGTGCAGATATGTTGATTGTTCTAAAAGGAATTGAGATGGTAGCCACCTCATCCTTCTATTCATTAATTACCCTATCATCATTCTCTTTACTGATTCTATCAAACTGCAGTACGCCTTCATTCATCAGACTTTTCACATGATTTCTCAAACTTTTACATCCCTCTGGATGAGCTAAGCAATCTTCACAGTCCTTTCCACAACCAAGGAACACTCCATCCTTCAGCAACCTACTCTTCACAAAACTCCAAGGAGTTTTCAGCTCTTCCACATTAGACACCAGATTCAGGTTCTCTTTAATACTGGCATTCACACCAGTCGCTCAGTGGTTGGGCATGGGATCCTGGACAACGTTGGGCGCATCATTGGTAAAATTGATTGTTTTACTGTCAATAAGGTCTTGTACCTTATGCTTGAAAGCTTTACAATTATCAATATGATGGCCGGGAGCGCCCGAGTGAAAGTCACATATGGCATTTGCATCATATCCTAGAGGCGGTGCGCCAGTCAAAGGTGTCAACGTCCTTTTCTAAATCAACTACAACTGTAGTAGATGTTGTAACAATTGAGAGTACGGAATTGGTGGTGCATCAAATTTCCTGTTCATCGTCCTTCTGCGATCCTGAAACTTCTGTGGCACATAGTTCTGTTGTTGTTGTTGTTACGGAGGTTGTACTACTGGGATAGCAATACTTGCCACTTGAGGTTGTTGTTGATAGTATTATTGATGTTGATGATGATTTCTATTTCTATTTCTGTTCTTGAAATTCGACACCGTATTTGTCTCACCTTCTCTTTTCTTGGTACCAAAATTCTCCCTACCTCCTCCAGATGAGGGCCCTTCTCCCGCCTGAATCTTCCTCAGTTTTATGCCATTTTCAACTCGTTCACCTGTAATGATCAAATCCGAGAAGCTACCAGACATATTGCCTATCAATTTCTCATAATAAACTTCGGGCAATGTAGCTACGAACATGTCAATAAGTTCTCTCTCCACCATAGGAGGTTGAACCCTTGCAGCAAGCTCGCGCCATCTCTGGGGGTACTCTTTAAATCCTTCATTGTTTCGTTGCGATAGGTTCTGCAACTATATACAGTTTGGTGCCAAATCACTGTTATATTGATAGTGTTTGACAAAAGCTTCCGCCAAATCTCTCCAATTTTTGATATTAACCAGCTCCAAACCCATATACCATTCTAGGGACGGACCAGATAGGCTATCCTGGAAGAAATGCATAATTAACTTCTCATCATCGGAGTATGCGGACATTTTCCTGTAATATGACCGGAGATGCACCCTGGGACAGGTCGTCCCCTTATACTTATCAAAGTCTGGAACCTTGAACTTTGGAGGGATCCTCAGCCCTGGGATCAATCCCAAATTTGACATGTCCGGACCCATAGAGTTCTGATTCTCAAGGCTCTTCCTCTTTTCCTCTATTGCCTTGAACCTTCTGTCTGCATCAGATTTTAAACCCGCACCAAGGTCTCCCATGGAGAAGATGTCATCCTGCTCGTCATGCTCCCACTAGGGATCAACATTACCTTGCACAGCACACGTCGCACTCAGAATGTGAACTCCATTCTGATTTCCTCCGCCCGGAGGGACAACCACTGTCAGGATAGTGTTTTCATGTGGAGTACCTACATCATTCTGAAGAGGAACAACAGCAGTTCCACCATGAAGAACCCCACTTCTGTCAACCCTTACAATCAGAGGTCGGACCAGCGTCCTCAATTGTTCCTGACCATTAGCAACTCCTTGCATTAGGTTCATAAACTGTGCCATACGGTCACGGAACTCCTGTAGCTCGAGTTAAATTTGGTCCATAGCTTTCCGTTGATTTCCCCTTGTAGAATAGCGATTAATTGCTCGGTCTTCAATCCTGAAACAAACTAGTGGAAAAACACAGGAAGAAGTAAGGTCAATAGAACCTGGAACACCTGCAATGCAATATGAAAAATGATGTAAAATGAAGACATGTAAATATGCTTCAAGGAAATTCTCCCCTTGATCCTAGTTCCACGGGGACAATAGAGGATGAAGATCCAACAAACATGGCTAGAAAAACCCTTTCATAAATAAAACGAGAAACTGAGTATCAACAAACAGCACATCACCGGAGACATACAACAGAGTCAACACGACCTCATCCAACAATCCTGGTGATGGTTGGAGTACAATATAACAACAAATAAAAGAGAAAAAGCACCAAGTACGACATCGAGTCTGGAACTCTTCCAATAATTCCTTCGTGTCAGGATGATCAGGTCTGGCAATCAACCCTCGAATAAGCAAGTCCTTCTTGCTGATGGTGGCTTGCAAAACTTGAGCATAGTCTTCCCAAGAATCCTCCCCAAAGGCATCCTCAAGTCTAGGTTTCATAAGGTCTACTCTCAACTTGTACTCTTCCAACGTTGCAAGAGCTTCACGGAGCTTGCGGTCACTTTCATATTGGCGCAAGGATTCACCTGGAGTTTTCTCTTTTCTGATTCGAAGCTGAGTTCTTAAACTATCAAGCTGCTGACGAAGTCTATCTTCTCTTTCTTCATTGTTAGTCAGGATGGCATTTCATTGAGCGTTGAACTTTGATATCTCTATATGTACTTTCTTTAGCTCTTTCTTCTTACCTTTGAGAACATCACTGACACTCTTCAAGTCTCGGCCTACTCGTTCTCGGGTATAAATCTATTATGTCAACTCTCTATCCATCTTGTTCACTATCTCTGTTTGCTTCTTGGATGATTGGGTAGCTTGATTGCTTTCACTCCTAAGATGAACAATTTCCTTCTCCAACTCTTCGTTCACCTTGCGTAGTTCTTCCTTTTCAGCCCACAGTTGATTGTATTTCTGAACATCAACTGTCGTAGCTTCTATAGCTACTGAAGGATACAAAGGTTCTCTTACTGAAAAGGGTAGCAACGGTCTCTCGACTCTTTCCTGGATCCATTCCACGTATGGTCCATAAGCTTTGCAATCGCTCTTGCCTAGCAAAGATTTTCCTCTGTGATGGATCTTACCCCAAGCCTTTTCAAATCTGATTAAGGTCTCATCGTCAATTAAACCAGAGAAATACAGAGATTCCTGTATTTCTTCTTCCCTCAGAGATTCTCTTAGAGCGTAACCAAGTTGTCTGACGGCGAGAGCGAGGTTATAATTAATGCCACCCTTCCTTCCTATTAAAGGAACGTTAGGGAAATCTCCACAGTTGTGAACAACATCTATGCTCAAAAGGTTTTTGTCAAACCACACAATATTCTCCGACCATAACCCCATGAGTCTTTTTGGCCAATCAACAATGTCTACCAGGTTAACAAAGGGTCCAGATTTTGGCAGATGTGAGATAAACCATCTGTATAGCAATGGAGTGCAACAGGAGACATTTTTTCCTCGTCTGTTTTTATTCTTGTAATAGACTAAATGATAAACATCCCCTAAAAGAGTTGGCACAGGATTCCTGGCAGCGAAGATATAGAAAGCATCCAAGTCAATAAATTCAGGTAAGTTAGGAAACAAGACTATCTCATAGATGCATAAAGCCAGGATGGTGTTGAAGACCAGCCAACATTCTTCCTTAGCGAAATGCTGAGCTTTACCCATTAAAAATTGAAGTAGAAAACCAGGAGTTCCAATTTTCCGTACCAAATTACCTTCCAATTCAGAGACATCAAAATGAAGAGTGCCAACCAACTTAGTTAACTCAGACTCCTTTTCAGAATGCACGAAAGGCACTTCTTCCAACACAGGAATCCCTATCAATTGGGCAAACTCTTCCAATGTTGGCAGCAAAACATATCCCGGGAACACAAAGCAGCGCAACTGAGGATCATAAAATTGTAGCAGTGCATAAATTCCATCTAACTCAAACTTGGAAGCCTTGCAGACAAAACTCAGGATCCTCATATATTCTTTTCGGAAATCTTCCACACACTACGATCAGCCACGGAGATTAGCTTAAGCATAGGTCCTATCTCTGGGATCGGGAAATTGTATAGCACTTTCTTCTTCAAATCAGGCTCCATAACGACAATGGATTAGATTACTAGAATCAATAGGAGAAAATGCACCTGAAACACAAACACATGTCAATGTAAAAATGCAAATGAATATGCAAATTCAACAGGGGATTAAGATTGATGTACTGCTGACTGAGATGAACCAGAGCTTCGCGTTGGTGAGAAAATATCACTGATATAAGGAACCCACTGTAAAAGTTCACACTGACGAGAAACCGGATAGGTTCAAGGTCAAAGTTTCCTGCATAACTCTCCCCACTCACAGGCATGGACCTATCTCTGACAAGGTCTGGCATCCTATGCGGTCGTCAGTGTCACAGACTTTCGAGAAACAATGATACGTTCACCATTTCTGGTTTGGCATCATAGTCTCACGAAGAGGCCTCACTTAGATGACTCCCAAATGATCAGTCTCCAGAGTCGACAGTTTCCTGATCTAACACCCCCTCCCGACTGATGTACAGGATAGGATATCTTCAAAAGGAAACCTCGTCTGAACGCGAATTTCATGGGGACTAATGCATGCTGAAACATACAGGTCTGTCACTAATTTCTGCTCTAATGCTATGGTTATCCTCAAGCCTGGGTTTTGGCTTATCACACAGTGGAACATTCCCACCCAACAGCACATCAATAAGGATATATAAAAAAATGCTGAAAGTAAAATGAACATGCAATACTGTACAAATGCAACAAATATACACATATATACACACCCGCAGATAAAACACACAAGCGCTAGGATTAACTCGCATAGGGAATGGGAAGAGGTCACCAGCAGAGTCGCCAGCTGTCGCTACTGCGAAAAAGGCTAGCGGAAGACAAAAGAGTCTCCACCGTTCGTTATTTATCCCAAAGAGATGGAAAGGAAACGATCAGAGAAAACCTACGAAAAAGGGAAAAGACAGGTCATCGCAACCAAATCTTGGGTTCGGGAGTCGGTTACGCAAGGGGAAGTTATGAGCACCCCTCGCGTCCGTTATACTCAACGGGATCCATGCTTGTTGTCTATCTAAAAGGGTGTTAATCTATCAAAAGCTGGCTCACAGGGACGAAAGAAAAGAAAAGAGACTCGATAGAGCATCGTCGCTTTATGCCTACGTATTCCCTCGTGCAATGGGAAAGTCAGAGTCAACGTAGTTCGGGAAATTACGGGTGAAGGTGGGGAAGGTTGCTTACCAAGTTATCATCGTCTTATGCCTACGTACCCTCATCTGGTATGAGAAATTAGAGAAAACGTAGTTCGGGCTGACACAACCACAGGTTGGTTCGAGTGTTTTAACTGAGTAAGGTTAAACCTTCGTTCTAGCAAATAGGTGTATTGCTACTCGACCATTGGAGACTTAGGCGTTACCTGTTTGCGATAGAACTAAGACTTAACACACTCTTTCTGAAAATGATTTTTCAAATAATCCCGAAGGATAAAAAGGTTTGATGTTTTGTGTTGTGTTTTTTAAACAAGAAGTGGATTGAGTTAAGTTTGTAACTCATGTTGCACTAAAGACTACGACTGAAGAGCGAATGCATCGCATATCACCCAAAGGGCATACGCTAAACACTCTAGACAGTTGAGAGGAGGCCCTCAACCATCATTTCCCAAGTACTTAAGGCTCGTAGCGTACAACATTTATTATCCTTTATTAAATGTCTTATGAAAGTTAGAAGATGAGAAGAGAGGACACAGACTCTAAGGGGAAATTGAACCCTAATGTTATCATGCACAATGCTCCTAAAGTTGGGACTAAGAGGGGAAGTCTATCCTAATGATAGCATGCGAATGATTGAACACATAATGTCTCTCCTACTCCCATCTTAAACAGATGGAATAGGAACCCTAAGGGATCATGGCAGAAGACCAAGTAAACAGTAGATAATTCAATCACAGATAGAACGAAAGATGAGAAGAAATTGACTTGAACAAGTCAAAAGGAATGCAAACATGACATATAAGGATGCAAAGATGAGATGCAAGAACAAAATTATGCAACAAAACAAAGCAAATGATCAAGGCAAATTGACTTAAACAAGTCAAAGAAAACTGAGATGAAATGGGAGAAGTAACAACTCCTACAACCATTCAAACATCAATCACTTGCACAAAAGCTAAGCATAAAGCCAAATGGAAAAGCCATGATCAAAGAGAAGATGGGAGAAAAGAAGTTAGGAAGCAAGAAACCATGAATTAACTCAACCAAACATCTCACATTGATCATGAAGAAGCAAAGAGCAAACAAGTGCAAAAAGATTGATTCGTCATTCAAAACAATCTCAAAGCATAAACATGAACACCAAATTGTCTTAAATGATGATTGAAGCTTAAGGGGCAGAAGTGAAACCAAAATAAAAAGGTTCAAAACAATATGGAAAGCAAATTAAAAGAAAGAACCAAGTCAAGGCAAATTGGAGGACCAAAGTTCCAAACCATGTTCAACACTTACAAACAAGTGGCAATGCCTAACTTCCAAGTTACTTGTGAAACAAGTTACACAAGTGTATGACCTAAAAATGAAATACCAGCACCTTAATCATGTCATAAACAAGCATCAAGACTAATAGGGTGCATATGGGATCCATCAAAGTCATTTCCCAAAGGAACTAGGTCAAACTAGTTTGTATGAACACTTCCTAAGATGACTTGACTTGCAAGCTTCACCAAAAATAGGAAAAATGTTCAATAAATTCCAAATAAAATTCACAAAGTATCCAAGTTAAATGGAAAACAGAAACCAAAGTTTCAAAGTGAAACTCACCTCAAGGCATCACCAAACAATTCCATTATTAAGGGTGTTCCACCTTATCGAGGGTTTATCGAGGTGCATCAAAAGTCAATTCAAAGTCAACCACAACATAATCAAACATGAACCAAAATCACCCTCAAAGATGCCTCAATCCCTCACCTAAGTGAGGGAGAAGCCATGGTCATAGGGGATAATTATTTGAGGTCCAAAAGATCAAGACAACACAAGGTATACACCATAAAACCCTTTTAAATGTAAATTCCAAATAAAATATAAAAATAAAATAAAATCAGAAATAAAAAAAACATGGAAAATTAAATAACATTCCAAGGTATAAGAAAATATTTTGGTAGAATTGTTTGATCATTGGAATTATTTTTAATTAAATAAAAAGAAAACAGAAAAAATAAAATAAAATAAAGTAAATATAAGCAAACAGGGGGTGTGGTAGTAAAACCCAAACACACTGAGTTCGTGTGTAAATGCAACTGGGCCCAGAATAGTGAAGGTGTGGATAGCAGAAATGACAAGGCCCAGTCCAGACTCAGGCATACTCAGATGCCACGCTGGGGTCTCATTAAATGAGCTGGCGGTGATGTGTATGATCCAACAGTCCAGAAAGAAACAACTCAACCTTTTTGAATTTAAAATAGGGTGCCAAGGCCAGCTCACCCTGTCTCTCCCCTTCAGATGCCGGAACCCTAGTTCTAGTCGTCTTCTCCGACCGCATCTCACCGGAGCAAACCCAAAAGTTCCCAGAAATGGAAAGTAAGGGTACCTTTCGATTCAGAATTCCATGTAGATTACAAATCCAGCCCCACATTTTAAAAACAAGCCCGTTTACATGATGAATCAAGGGCAAAAAGTTTGAACATGGTAAACTGAAACTCAACAAAAGTGGCACAGAAAGTTATGCAAACATAGCCTACTTGAGTAGGTCTTCAGATGTACACAATATGTCCCTAATATGTGCCTAAAATGGGAGGAAAAAGCTCAGAGAGTTACCTAGTGGAGTATGTCCACTGCTTCTTCACAGCTTGTTGAAAAGCCACCAAAAGCCACAGAGTGCTTCCTTGGAGCTTGTAGAACCTTGAGGAAAGCTTGAAAATCCTTGAATCTTCCTTAAACTAGCAACCAAGTTTGAACAGGTCACGAGTTCAGTGCTTGCAGCAAGCTTCTAATGCATACAAAAAGTAGAGAATGTTGTGAGGAAGATGAATTGAGGTGAGTTTTAATGGAAGGGCCAAGAAAGAATGAGTTTCGAAGAAAAGTTCAGAGAAGGAAAAAATGAGAGAAATGTTCGGATCTTCTTCACAATGGTGGCTGCCTTAGCTAGGGTTTCACTTTTGGCTTTTATATGAGGCTTTTTGTGTGGTTAAAATGAATAATTACTGAGGTTAATCATGTGGTAGCAAATTCTGAAAATTTGGGAGAAATTGAAATGGATGGTGGATAATGCATGAGGTACGAATCATGGCATGGTTGGCTGTTTTGGCTGCCCTTTTGCTGAGTGGAAAGAATGACCAGAGGAGTGTGTAAAATGGTCGGGCTTGTCTTGGTGGATGCAGCCTCTTTGCCAAGCAATTTTCCTCAAATTCTTATTATGTCCAATTTGCTCCAAATGGTACATGAGTGGTACAAGGCCTGTTGGTCTTGTTTTGGAAAAGTTTCTAAGTTCAAACTTGACATTTTATGCGCATGAAATGAGCCTTTGCAAGATCAGGTTGGAGAATATGTCAAGATCAACCATAAGTCATGCCTTGCAACATCTTCCAAAACATCAACTTTGAGCCATCATAGTTCACTTGATTTGGCTCCTCTTGATTGAAACTTGAGCTCAAATGAAAGCTAGCATGATGAGGAACATTTCTCATGTTGATAGAAGTTTGATTTGGATCTTGGAAGATCGTGAAAATTAAGCTTGCAAACCATGCCACAAAATCTGTCTTGAAATAACTTTAAAAAAATTCTAAGTTATGAGTTTTGTTACAATTGAAACCCTAACTTTGAATCCACATAACTTGAGCTTTATTAATCTCATGAGAAATTTCTAGTAATGGATGAAAAGCTTGGAACATGATCTACAACTCTCATGTGGGACAAAACTTCATTTGGCAACAAGAACTTGATGAAAATTGCCTTGGAAAAGAGGTTCAAAAATCTGTCCAAACTTGTCAAACTTGATGTCTTTGAAAACCCTAACTTTTGAACATCATAACTTGAGCTCTAAGCATCACATGATGATGAATTAGTATTCAAAAGAAAGCTCAGATTATGAGGAACAAATTTGATGTGGGAAAAAGTTTCATTTGGAACCTTGATCATGAAGGAAAGTGGTCTTGAAGATGGTTGATTTACACATGAAACTTTCCATAAATGGAAAGTCTCTAAAACCCTAATTTCCTAAAAATGGCAAGTTTCAAACTTCTTGATTTTTCATGATCCCTTTGACATTTCTTGGTCAATTTTCACTCATTGGCCATGTTGAACATGAGGAACATAGTTTTGACTTCAAAAAGTCATGGATTGACTTTTTCCTCTGCATAGTTGACTTTTCCCGAAATCCACCTTATTTGCAATTAACTGGCCAATTGAAGCTCTTCTGGTTGAAATTGATGAGTAATCCTCTTCCCCTAAACACCTTAGGACATATGAAGGATCGAGGAAACAAGTCTTGCTCAAAGAAACAAGTTTATATCGATTATATGTGAAACCCTGATTTTATGCCCTTTGTCTATGCTTTTTGCAAATGAATTGAATGACTACTCCAACTCCCCAATAGCCTCTAAGTTATTCAACAAATATTTATCCCATGCTTACACCAATAATAAGACCTTATCAACTTTTGACAAACCTCTGGTAGTTCTCAGACAAAGAGCTATAGCAAACCTCTCCTCTCAAGGAACTTTGACAACTTCATGATAGTGCCAAACACTTGATGACTTGTACCCATGCCTTTGCTTGGACTCAAAACCAAAAGGACTCTCTTCTTGAATGGCATAAAACACCTCTTGATCCCCTGTAAGGATAATGCTATGCACATGCAAAAATGCTAAAATGAAAATGAAACATAAGTCAAAAGTAGGAAAAAAGGTTGGTTAAATTTTGGGGTACAACACCATTTTGAATAAAATTTGAAATCTTTCTATCAATGGAATTGATATGAAAACGCATAAAATCTTCCCAATAACTATAGTTTTCACTTGTAAAAATCGGTGCTCTATTGTCAGTCCCTTTTAGTTTGTTAGCCATTTTCTAAAAAGTTATATACGAATCACTAGATGAACCAGTGCTCGTGATACCACTTGTTAGACGATGGAAATGATCTAGAAGAGGGATTGAATAGATCACTAACTTATTACAAGAGTCACCGCTTAAAAAAATTGTTTTAAAAATTGGGTCGAGTCACCGTCTAAACGAACTGTTATCGAAAAGATCGGATATGCGACAAGCCAAATGGAACAACAAATCTAATGAGAAACAGAATCAATAGTTTGATGATTAATCAATAAAAATAATAGCATTTTAGTTTGTCCAATTTCCAATGACTTATAAAGTGTAAACTTAATTTGACAATAACGCAAACAGTTTGTGTGCGATCAATTCGTCGAGCACTTGGTGTGCAACACACCCCAAGTATTGTTTCCTATGTAATGTAAGTGCAGAATTTTTGCAACTACAATCCAAGTGATTGTAATATGTTTTCAAACCATATTTTCAGCACTACATTACAGCAGAATTTTATCAATCAATTGATATTGCACAAACATTAACAGTTCAAAATGAAGAGATAGAGAAAGAGAGAACAACAGTGGGTTTTTTTAGGCAGATCCCCTTTCGTCCTCGCTTTGGGTACGTCTGCCCCCAATTCTAAGACTAGAATTGAGATATGTATTATCTTGTTGCAAAAGTTTATACAAGAGAATCAATAGTCACCACACACTCAAACCTAGTTGTTGATATTGATACTATGTCTTTTCTCCCCTTGATTCAAGATGAATCAAATGCCTTGAACTTGTTAAATAAACCTCTGGTTACCGCTACTTGTCTGAGTAACCCCACCAGTCTTCAAACCTTTCATTCGGCTAATTTCGATCACACACCGTTCGAACCCAAATCTTCCATACATAATCTTCCGGTTAACGCTACTTGATTGAACGAACCCACCGTTCTTCAATCCCAATTCGCTCGGCTGAATATATGAAGCATGGATTTGTACAACCCCCCCCCCCCCCTCAAATCCTCAAGACCTTTGAGGACAAAACCCTAACGGTTTTATTCAAGAAAAAACCACTGAAATCTTAACCCGGAGGAGATACACAATTCTATGTTTGGACGTTATCACCTCAATGATGCAAAAGATCAACAAAAAATGTTATGTGTAATTGTTGCAAAAATGCAAGAATGAGGATGAAGACGATGAGAACAATTCAGTGTATATCCTTCACTTTTCTTGTTATGTGTTAAAAATGATGAGACAAAATGAATATATATGATGCCTTGACAAACTAACAAATATAACATCATTTTGAAACATATTAAATCAGAAAAATAGCCACAAGTCAGCGAACGGTCGACCTGAGCAATAGGGGGTCGACCTGAGCACACCCGAATGCAAAACTATACATAAAATTTATGCGTCGACCGGAACAGGGTCATGCGTGGATGCAAGCTTGCTTCAAAAATACAAATTCAAATGGTCACAGTATGTGTCGATCAAAGGGTCGACGCGAGCAAACCCGAGAGCAAAACATTGAAAATCAACTTTTATAAGTCGACCTAAACAGGGCTTTGAGTCGACTCAAACACCCGAAACTTCCAAAAACGAGTTTTTACTCATATTTTGGTCCACCTAGGTCATGTTTGTGCAAACCTAAGTTTCCTAACACGATCAAATGCATACAAAACATATATGAAATGCTCCTATATGTATAGACACATGACTTTAGAATATTTTGTGCATTGTAAAGCATGAATACAAGCTACGACACGATGATACCACTCAAATTACAAAGTACGAGCTAATACACGTTTTGACATCATTAAAATAAGGACTGGGACACCTTGCCCTCACACGTGGTGCCTGTGATCTACCTCGTCGTCCACCGACATCCATCTCTCAACTTCGAATATAGATAGGTCAAGCAAGTCGTCCCCAGTTGTACTCATGAATTCGTGTGAGATCCAAGAAGTACCTGAGGTATGCAACGTCAGTATAGGTGGCACTCGCGTCCACGTAAAGCATAATGCCAACTAAAAATAGAAAACAACACCTCAAAGCATGACTCATGTGGATATCCACCTCCTGGGCATCACCATCAGCTTGTGTTGCAGCAATGAGTGCCTCATTAAATCTCTCCTTCAAGAACGAAAACTTAATATGAGCATTGCTTGTCCTATCCACCTCCCTCAGCGCCTTCACTAGATCATCCCTCAGATGCTCCACCATCATATCGACCGCCTCGTTTTTGGTCATCCTACCATAATGGAGAAATGTCCCTCTGATCGATAGATGCAATAAACACGAGACATCGTCCAGCGTAATCGACATCTCACTGTGCGGGAGATGAAAGGAAGTGGTTTAAGAGTGTCATCGATCCACGAATGCTCCCATCATCTGGTGGTTGACCAAAGTGTAACTGGTCAAGCATAGGTCACTCAACCCAGAAGCGGTGAGAACCGACTGAAACCACTTCGTTTTTTACTGATGCAATGCTAAAATCTTTCGACCATGGTTCTGAAACTTATGGGGTTTGTGCACCTGCGAATTTCCAGAAATTATCAATGTCAGCAAGAATCAGTGTTAGAAATAATCAATGTTTGCAATTTAAATTAATGTAAGAAAATTCAGTAACAATGTGACTAATGTTACCTCTCTGTTCCAAATATGTTTGGCAGTGTGATCTGGATACAAAGAAAGTAGGGACATATCAGATGGACCCCATCTGAAAGCATTTGGCTCGACATTAGCAACATCACCCTCTTGAGGTGGCACAGGTACATCACAATCAGCAGGTGCGATTGGATCAACAGGAGTGAAACCAGATCAACAGAAGGTGGCAACGAGAGGATGGAGGAAGTGACGTGTCCGCTGATGCATCCTGTGGTTTGTGGGAAGAAGATGAAGAAGGTGAAGTGGTCTGAGACATAAATGGAGTGACTGAGATGTAGCTGGAGTGACCTGTGACGTAGATGGAGTGGTCTGAGGTGAAGGTTGAACCACAGGTGTGGAGTGAGACTTAGGAGTAGACTGTACACCAGCAGTCGATGTCTCTCTCTGACTAAAGGTACCTGTTGCATCCGGAGCCAACTGGCTACTCGTCCATACCTCGATCGGTCGGCTTTATCGACCATTATGCCTGCAAGATATAAATCGTGGCTTTATCGGCCATTATGCCTGCAAGATGTTAGTCGTATAATGAGTTTATGAAATAAGAAAAATTATAAAACAAAAAGAAGAAAAAAAACAGACTGAGAAATTTTCTGAGATTATATCTGAAAAATTCAATGTTTCATGTATTTTAGGTGATTCTGAAGATACAACTACGGAAACATTTTGCAGATGTATCTACGGAGTCACCCAGAGTACATGAAACGTTGAATGTTTCCGAAGATGAATCACCGAAACATTCTGCAACTCAGTGGTCACGCCAATGGCGTCCTCCGCCCCTCAAAATCACAAATTTGAAGTCTTAATCGTCCATTTGAGCCAACAAACAATACATGAAGTTACTCTAAACTATGTTTCATCTAATTTCTAAACATTTCGACACCTAACAATGAATTTTACCTCGTTTACAACAAAACTCAAATATTTATTGAAAACTCAAAAAATTTACTCGGATTATATGAATCAAAAGATATTGAATGATGCATTCGATACAGCTTGATGATTTCTTGATATTTGAACGGAAAAAATCAAATTTGGTGAAGTTTGAAAAATTTAAAAATGAAAGAAATGAGGAGGTATGAGAAATGAAGAGAAATAAAAAAGTGTGAAAGAAAAAGAGTCAAAATATTTCATTAATCTTTGATATGTCTAAAAATATATCATAACATTTAGTTAAAATAAAATACATCCGAAAATATATCGACTAAATAAAAACTTTGTATAGTGTCTTAACAACACATAAAGGGTGTTTTAAAAAATTCTCATTATGTATCATTCTGCCTGTTCGTATTCCATTTTTTTCACAGCTTATTTAAAGTATATGCAATAAAATGTCGCATAATTAATAAAAGAATTTATAATATAGATTTAAATGTGTTTTATTTCACATTATTCCATCAATTCAAACGTAGTGTAAATAAAATTTAATGTTTGTTTGATTTCACAATAAGATTGAAATGGTATTTTACCCATACGAGATAGTGCTCAATTCTATTTAATATTCAATCACAACTCAACAGCTAAGCTAGGATATATTACAATATTTAACCCATATATGTTGAATGTTTTATAAAGAGAAAAAGATTATGCGTTTTTTATCTTTTCTTCTCCTGTGATTTAATATGAAATACCATATATTGATAGTTTAGAAATATCAATGAATGATGTTTAAAATTTCAATCTAAAATTAAAAAGATGTCTCACTTTAGATGAAATTTCAACCGCAGAATAAGAACAAAACAAGTTATTATCAGAAAAACGCAATAGCTGGGCATTACCACTTAACAATGTTATTTAACCGAGGATCAACAATAGAGAAAACAATCAAACTTCCAAAATACCATATATGCTACCCAACTAAGATGAATCCACATTGAAAATAAAAGCAACATCTATGAAATTTATGTAAGATTCAGGACACTGCGCCTCTCTAAACACCACACAACTGTGACTTAGGCTTCAGCAAATCTGCAAGGTAAAAAATTCATAAAAATGAATCAAGTCGCTATAGACATTCCACAAATAAAAATACCAGAGGTATACCAAGTATACTCTTCATAAGCTCCAGAGTAAGATAAAATGACTTACCCAAGCTCGGAGAGCTTAAGATGTGCTTCAGCATAATCAGCAAAGAAGGCATCTTCGTCCTGTAAACATTGACACAGAATTATTTTATTAACTTCACAGTAGATATTATAATTTCACATAGAATAGTATTCTGGAAATATACTTACCGCAGCATATTTCTCAACAAGAGGGCGGAATACAGAATCAGTCAAAAGTGCCTTGTCACTTGGCAACTGAAGAAGACCATCCTTCTCACCAGTCAACAACTCACTGTAAATTTATCAATAATGTATCAATAATGTTGTCAATAAAGAGAACTGAAAACTAGATCAAAGGTGCCGTCATGGTTGGAAGACAGTGTTAAGACTTACGTGAAATATGAGTTGTCAAAAATGAGAGGATTAGAAGTCCATGGTCCCTCAAATCCAGAACGCTCCTTGTGTGCAGCTCCCTGCCAATTACATTAAGCATAACCAAAACAGTCAATACCATAATATTGATAACACAAGTTTGCACAATGTAGATGATAATGCAAATCTCAATATTAATGGTTTATTAAATACTAAAGTAAAACTAGGAGCAAGCTTAAAGTTATGACATACAATAGTGTGACCGCCAGATAGAGCAACAATGTCCTGATCACTTAGCCCCATAGCTTTGCCAAACACATCCCTCAAATGGTCGGAACCTGCAATAATCAAGAATCAAACACTGAACAAAACGTATGCAATCAATCATGTAGTGTAATTCACATCACAAATCCAAACCACTGACCTTTAGTGGCGTCAGGCAAGCGACCCTCTGGTGGTGGCTCAGGCTTGTCCTGATATGAAAACATAACAAAAGCACTGCTATTAGTTTCCAAATACTTTCAAAACTAGTGAAAAACAAAGATAAAAAACATGCAAGAGGCAAAGCATTTCAAATTATCACACAACATTAGATTAATTGTTGTGATTATCACTACAATTATGTATCCAACAGAAATTTTAAAAACAAGAAGGCACCAAAAACTGACAAATATTAAAGCTTACAAAGTAATGTCCGAACATGTTATAAAGATTAAACACACACTATTCTTTATAAAAAAAAGTATCCGCGGACATGAATCCAATCATTATATAACCGAAAAAAGTTATAACTAATAATTGATTTACCAATCATGTAAATGAGATTTGAAGACAAAAGCAACAGTAGTGGTCAAACATACCTCCCTACCGGGGTGGAAAGGAACTTCAGGTCCACCAGTAATCTCAACAGCAACAACGCCAGCCAACTGCGTTACCGTTAAAATAAACCATCAAACACATAATCACAAAAATTGAACTATCACATAACTTCAAATCTAAAAACTAAACACACAGAAAAAAATTACCAACCTGGTAGAAATCAGCATAGCTAACAATAGGGAATTGCTCCTTAAGAGGCTCCAACAGTCTAACAGCGATGTCAAGGCCGTTGTTAGCACCATGGGCAAGCTCAGCTTGGTGCTTAATGGTTCCGAAAGGACCACCAGTCTTTGTCTTAGAATCAAAAGTACCAGCAGAGTGCCATCTACACAGAAAAACCATTGCAAAAAAAAGCATCAACAAATTAAATCACTCATAAACTTAAGCACAACGATTCAAAAAATCAAAATCTCCCAAATCAACGATCCTGTAGAGAGAATAAGCAGATAATAAAACTTACGCCAAACGGAGGATTAGAGGCGCGCATTTCTTCTCAGCGATGAAACCTCTGAGCTTCCTCTTAGCCTTTTCAATGGCCTTCTGGTAATCGGCACTAACGGTTGGGTAAGATTTTCCCATAGCAAACGATTCTACAACAAAATCAAACAAAAAATCATACATCACATAACAGAATCAGATCATCGCGTGTACAGCAAAAAACAAGATCAAAACATGGATCTAATCTAAAAAAAACGGATTCTAGAACATAATCAACTGCGATTCGAGTATTATACAATCACTAAAAAGTAGAAAAAAGCTGAATCAAAATCGAAAGCTATTCGAACCTCGAAATCTAAGAAGAAGACTAAGAAGAAACGAAAAAGTTAAACCCTAGTGACACGAGGAGAGCACGAGCCAAGAGTGAAGAGCGTGTGTTAGAAATGAAGAACACGTAATATAAAGGGGACGGAAGAGGAGAAAGTTCTAGTAGCTTTACTGTGAGCCGTTGGATGGTTGGAATTGTACGGTTATTGTTGGTTTGAAGAGTTGAATGTTAACATGAATCTACACGTGTAAATGACTAAATTCACACTCTGTGGATCGTTGGGTAGGTGAGGTAGGTTTCGTGAATGACGAATGAGAGAAAAGAGAGAAATGGAAATAATAATGGAATAATAAAGAAATAAATATATTTGAAAGGTCGTGAGTTTTTGAATGCGTGAAAACGGGTTTTGTTGCGTGATGAGTTATGACATAGCTCCATTGTTGACTATAATAGTATATTGTATGTATTTCGGAAAAGAATTTTTTTTTTACCTAAATACCTTTTTTTTATAATTCCCTTTTTAATTTATTTTCTAAGATATTTCACTTTTAGAAAGTCATAACTCACTTTTTAATTTATTTTTTAAAAATATTTCACTTTTAGTTTTTTTATAAAATGGGGATTGCTTTTGTAGGATAAAGAGGTATCGTCAATTGAAGATATTATATTAAATTTAAATAATGTCGCTAATTCATTTATAGACATAATGCAATGTGTAATTTTATTATAAATGAAGATGGCGTGATCAATTAATTTCACATTTCTTCTCATATTCTTGTATTAGTACATGTATTATTGCCGCTACAGAAATAATTTATTCTAGAGAGAAATCTCTCATGGAAATGCTCTTCTAAAACATATAGGGCCGGATCTAGGATATGCTAATTAGAGGCACTTGCCCCACTAGTTTATTTATTTTGTATTAAATAACTAATTATTTTAGTTTTATTTTTTTAAAATTAAATATTGCCCCATAAAATAAATTAATTAATTTTAATTATAAATAATTAAATAAAAAATAATTTAAAAGATAAGTTGTTAAAATATTATTTGACCACATACACATAAATATATATATGTAATAATATTGAGAGAAAAAACAATTATTCTAAATATCTAGCTTAAAGATTAATTTATTGTTTGAATAATTATTATATATTTATTTTCTTTTCTTTTTCAATTTTTGGATGTAGTACTCTAATAGTAACAATAATTAAATTCACAAGACAAATATATATTTATTTTAATAAATTTTTATGCAAAAATTTCTAATATGCGGTATGTAATATTTAAAATATGTGTACTTCCTTCTTCACATAAAAAGTATCTCACTTTTACATTTTTCTATGTTTTAAAATAATTATCTCTTAAAAATACGATACAATATTTATTATTATTTTTCTATTATCATTTCTATTATTTATTAACTTTAGTTTAATTCAACTATATTATTTATTACAGTGAATAAATGTATTCTAAAAAATAACATTGGTTTTTTCATTAAAATTAATATATATAATTATTTTCTAATTTTTATGAGATGAAGGAGTATCATGCCCCCACTAATTAATATTTCGGGATTCGTCCCCAGGAACATCCAAAGTTTCAAGCAACTCCAGATTGAGTTGAATTGTATCGTTGATTATACGGAGACATACCTGAAGGCGAAAAAATTCAAAGTATTGAGAGACTTGATGAACTGTTGTGATGGGTGCTAGTAAAGAATGATAAGAATGACAAGAATGACAAGGGTGCGAGTTGTTGACCCACATGATGACTATTATCAAGACAACCAAAATGACTATGCCCCAAACACAACATCGTACTATAGCCAAAACGCCCAAACATCGTACCATAGCCAAAACGCTTAAACATCACACCATAGTCGACACACACAAACCTCACACCATAGCCGACAAACACAAACATCACAACAACCCTATGACTTTCAAACACCATTATCATTCAACCTTTCAACAAAGAATCTTTCACACCAATGTCCCCCTTCAATCGTCCAGGTCGCACACCAATGTCCCCTTCATCACATCCCAACTACTCTAGCATGGATCGTGAACTCAGTTACGGCAATGTGTCGTCGCTCCATACACAAGACTTTTTAGAAATGCAAGAACTTCTTAGGGATCCTGTTGATGTTCCTAATACCTCAAATCCTCAAACATATAGTGAATCAACAACGAGGGCAGCGAGTGAGGGTACATATGAGATGTGGAACTAGTGGGCGGTATGATCAACCTGATCGTCATCATTAATTTATGTAATATTATTTTTAATTAATTATTAATATTAATTATTTTTGCTTAAAATTTTATGATTGCACCTTGTCTCCAAATGAATTGACGATAACATTCAAGTTTAACACATTGTCTCCAATTGGATTGGAGATATTACATGGTGTCTTCGATCCAATTAGCGACACCTCTTAAGCTTACAACACTGTCGTCAATTGGTATGGAGATATCACTTAATTTTTTCTTAAACTGAGGTACTTTAGGAAATAATCTGAAAAGTGAATTTTTTTTGGATTTTTTTTTAAAGTGAGGTATTTGGGTAAAAAATTCGAAAAAGAAAGTCGTGCATATACCTTTATTTTTATTTTAAAAACTAGTTCTAGTAGTATTAAATAAAAGCTAAAATTTAGTTATGGTGTAATTTATTATTTAATTTTTTCAATTTTTTTTAAAATCTCAACTTCTATTTTATCAACAAGATAGTTTACATATCTCTTTTATTCTATTATTTTTTATTATTTTATAAATAACTTAAATTAAAATAAAAAAGAAACACGCAAAAAAACTGTTTATATTTTAATCTAATGTATATTAATAAAAACGAACAAATCGATACGACATTATGTCCGACTAAATGCTAATTATTGATAAATTTCAACTTTATTTTTATTTTTTATTTTTAAATGTTAACTTGTATTTTAAATAATAAAAATATTATCTTAAAAATATTCTATTCTATTTTCTTTTGTTTTAGTAAAATGTATTCAATTTTCTAGAACCTTATAAATTATTATTTTTAATATAATTTTATTTATGAAATAATTAATGATAATGTAAAGAATCGTGACTTTTGATTATAACTATGTTGATTACAAAAAGTTATTTATTCATGTTTAATATTTTAAAATTAATTAAAATGTTATATAATTTGTTTTGAATTTGGTCTGAGGCTTAATTTAGGGGTGTTCGCGGTTCGATTTGAAATGATTTTGAAGTAAAATATTATTTGATTCAAATAAATTTACTTGTGGTTGATTTGATTTTGCATGATTTATTAAAAAAATAATTTGATCCAATCCAATTTCATGTGCTTTAATTTGGATTGATATTTTAGATATCCAAATTATAAAGTATAGCTTTTATTAATATTTTAAAAGTACTAATAAATAAAAAATTTGATATAATATATAATATGTTATATTAAAAGTTAATATTATAAAATAATAATTATAAAAATAGATAGATTAAATCAAACTAATATATAATATTTTAAAAAATAGATATCATCTAATATTAAATTAATACGACATATACTAATAAAAAATATATACATGCAGTTTGGTTTGATTTGGATCGATTTTGAAAAATCAATTCAAAATCTGATCTGAACCGAACGGTTTTTACAAAATGACATTCAAATACATCCAATAATTTTGGGTATTTTTTTATTTTCGACTTTTTGGATCGATTTTCAGTTTTTATTTGAATCGGCTTGGATTTCAACACCCTTAACTCAACCTATATTATGCTATCACCACACTGTGTTAGTCAAAGGATCTAATAAGTTGACGGATGGGTCTAACTAACGACTTTGAACATATCTTTAATTGAAAGGTTGTTAGGTAATACTCTCTCTTGTATTATTTATAAATAAAAGATATATATTTTTTGAATTTATTGTATAATTATCATACCTAATATATATATATATATATATATATATATATATATATATATATATATATATATATATATATATATATATATATATATATATATATATATATATATATATATATATATATATATATATATATTATCAGAAAAAATAATACAATTTATAAGATTTATTACGATCTGGAATGTGTTAGTTTGTACAAGGTAATGATAATTTAACTTGATTTGATAAAAAGGTAGTTATTTGAGGTACGCAAAATATATCATTAAATTAAATAACAAATTGATAAAGGAAATTAGACTCCTTTCGAATTATTTATCTTAACCTTTTGTTTTATTAATTTTGTTTGAACATTAATACAATTTTCTAATTATCAGGACTAATTTAACAAAATAGTCATGTCTAATTTTTTGCGATATAACATTTTCTTCAACTGCAACCCCTTGATGTTTTAAGTGAGTCTGCCAACAGAAGGTTTGATTGATTGTAACTTACTATATCACAAATAAATAATACATTGTGTTTAACAATATTAGAGGATGAAGGCTCCAATAGTCTCCATTTATGTGTTGTTGGAGGCGACATGTTCTTGGGGTTCGATACGTCTATAAAATATTGTCGAAGATGATGGCTTAAAATTTTTGTCTCCTCAATGGTGTAGATCTCCTAATGATGTTGTTAGAGGTTAAGGATGTTTTCCTCCAAGGTTTTATCATAACAATATAGATCATTCATAGTAGCACACACCTCTATTGGAACAAAACTGGTTGATACCGTATCACTTGGGTTTTAATGATAACAAAATATTTAAAGAACAACTGCGTATTCTAACATCTGTTTAAGAATGCAGGATTATAAGACTAAGAACAGACAAAGAGAAGCTTGAAGATTCTAAATTTGAAGTTCAGACTCTAGCTCTAAAGATTACTTTTGAAAACTCTGACATTGATGGAAGATCCAAACTTTGAAGTCAACGTCTGAAAAAAAGTCAGCCTCTGGTAATCCAGCCTCTGAAGCATCAGAGCCAAGAAGAAGACTCTGAAGTGATCATCATTTGAAGAGTGGAGTCAGAAGAAAGTTAACCTCTGAAGGACCAGAACCTATGTTCCATAATCTGAAGGTTTCCTAATCTCTTCAATCGAGGAAACTCTGTCAGACTCAGAGATCTTTTGTTCATGTGAAGACTTAAGGAAAAATCTCTTTATATTTGTTTGAGCTTCAGTGGATAATTCCTTTTTGCAGAAAGGTGTTTTCTTGACATGTTCAATCAAGTACAAAGTTTATCCAACTTTTTGGTGAAAGTCTTCAAACGACTTATTTCTTTCTCTTTATATAAGGAGCAGAAAGACTTTAAGATGGAGACTAATACACTACAATACAAGACTCTGATCCTTCACATTTCAAAGAGAAGTCACTCAGTCAAATTATTTAGACTTAGAACATCTTATTAATTGTGTATATTTTAGAAGTTCCTAAAGTCAATCTACTTGGAGAAAAAAATATTAAATGCATCCCTTAACCTAGAATTCCTAAGTAGAGGGTTACTATCTACTTTAAGCAAACGAAGACCATAAATAACCTTTAGAGAAACTTCCAAGAACCTTCAAATCATTTGTAATATCACTCCATTAACATTATCCTTCAAATCATCTGTAAAATCACTTCATTGACGCAATTAGAGTAGTTATCCATAGATAAAGTTCTAGTACTACATAATCTTCGTATGGACACTTGATAAAAGCTAACAGAATCCTATAGACCTTGTGTCGCTACTGCGAAAATCGGCGCCGGCTGAACAGAAAAGTCGCCACCGTGCGTTATTTATCCCAAAGGAGGGAAAGGAAATGCTCAGAGTAAACCTACCGCAAAGACGGGAAAGGAATGGTCATCGCAACCAAATCATGGATTCGAGAGTCGGTTACGCAAGGGGAAGGTATTAGCACCCCTCACGTCCGTCGTACTCGACGGGATTCACGCTTGTTTTCTCGTACGGATTGTTATTCTATCTACTCTACATGTCTGGGGTTAAAAGAAAAGAAAATGACTCGGCAAAGTATCGCACTTTATGCCTACGTATTCCCGTCTCGAACGAGAAATCAGAGTCAACGTAGTTCGCCTACCTACGGGAAAGGAGGGGAAGGTTGCTCGCTAGGATATCGCATCCTATGCCTACGTACTTTCATACAGCATGAAAGATCAGAGCAAACGTAGTTCGGGCCACGCACGACACCAGTCTGTCTTGATTGTTTTTATCTCCTTCTGAAAAAGGGTTTTTATGATTAACAGTCCAAGCGGACAAAAATTGACGTTTTGATGAGTTCACATTCTTTTACGGAAGAAGTATCTTTTATTGGATTTGAAATCTTATTGTGTTTTTCTGTTTGTTTTGAGAAAGAAGAGACAGAACTCTAACCTATGGTTGAAAAGGGAATCAAACTAACCTAATGTTATCATGCATGGGTTAAGACCTAATGTCTATCATGTTCCTCTCTTGCACAGAGAGAAACAGAGATCTTAAGGGGATAGACGAAAAAACAGCGGCATATATATACAGTAAAGCAGTAAAATGCATGAATGCAGCAATACAAGCGAGGCAAGGGAGTCCCACTCAACCTCGAACCTAGAAAACAACAGGCAAAAGTGAACAAAATTCACTTTCAACCTAACAGATTAATTGGCAAACAATACAGTCCGGGAAACTCAAACAATACATCAAAAGCTTATAAACAGCAAAAATAAATAGCAAACAACAACTCTGCACAGCTAGCTCCATCAACCTCTATCTTCAAGTCATCTTCAAAACATCTACAAGCTTCAAGCAAGCATCAATCTTCAAAGAAAGAAACTCTAATAGTAAACACCTTCAACAGCTTCAAACAGCAGGGCTTCAAACAGCAGCAGTCAAATGCACAGCTTCAACAGCACAATCTTCATCCTCAAGCAAGGTCTATATCTTCAATCTTTCATGGCTTTTCTTCAAGTACCACTCTCCAAGATGAGTAGCAGTTAACAAGATGAAATGGATGTTAAACAATCAGTTGCCTACCAAGGGTGGCCTACTGACTGTCAACATGATACAGACAGTTTTCTCTCAAAAGTTCTATCTTTTAAATACATTCACTAATCCTTCCAAAGGAAGGAGGTGGGTATTTAAAAGAGACTTTGAATCATAGAGAAATAATGGAGGCAAACAAGACCTTCCATGTTTATGAAGCAAGTTTCTACTATAAGCTCTACCTAGCTCCTAGTTCCTATAATCTTCAACAGCTGCTAGCAAGCTACACTCTTCATCAACTCTTGAAATTGATTTTCACTCCTTTTGTCTTCAAGGGGGCTTCATCAACAAAATCTTCAACTTAAACCCATACCCCAAGCAAGCCCAATAACCCACACAATCAAACAATAACCCTAGAAAGGGCACACCATACAATCAACCAAATACAAAGATATGCTAAAAATATTAATACAATGGGGAAAATTCTAATATTTATTCTAAGGGATCTATTATGCTTACCCTTAATACCCCTATAGTCCCATCTTATAATTTGTCCTAAAAACCCAAAAAGAAATTTGTTTTGTTACACCTATGTTATTCAAAACCCTAATTAACTAGCCTAATAGTTTCTAACTAAACTACCTAAAATGAAATCCTATAAATTGGGGTATAAAAACCAGGGGCACCTAATATCCATATCTAGTTGTACTAAAAAGAATGGGGTGAAAATCCTAAAGGAAACTCTTAAACTAAATTCAACAAATGGTAGCATCAACTAAAAGAATTAAAAAAAAGCAATTAAATGTAAAAATATGCAAAAAAAAAATATAAAAATGAAGTAAAATGGCAATTTTATGGTTTTATATTTTTCTTGACAAAAAAAGGAAAATGGGAAAAAAAAATCCCATTGAAAAATAGTGATTTTTCTATTTATTATGGTTTTTTAAAGTTATAAAATTTTTGGAGTGAAATTAATGTAAAAATGCTGCATGGGGGGTATGAACAGCAACAATCCCAATTATTATGATGCTTTGGGCCCAGATAGGGGGGTGGCGTTAGTAAACGCGTTGGGCCCAGTTATGATTCAGAAAATCAAAATAAAATGCAAGAGAAAAAAAACAAAACGCGGTGTAAATAGCATTGAAATGTAGTTATAATATGAAATTGGGCCTGCGTGGGGGGGTGGATAGCAAAATTCAATAAAAGCCCAAGCCAGCGTTTAAATGAAACGCGGCGTTTTACACGCCCAGAACTCCCTCCAAATTCGTCTTTGAATACCAGCCATCCGATCTGTTTCCAGTCAACAAAGTTAGCGCGCAATCAATGGTTTTGATTTCATCTTCAACCTTGGTCATTAGGGTTTTAGAACCACCATGGAAACACGAGTTCCATGCGTGAAACTTTCCACCACTCGTTCTCCCTCGTTCCTCCACCAAATGCCTCGATACAAAAACCAATTTTGTTCTATTTTTCGCGTAGAATACAACCATGGTGTTGGTTTGTATTGAAACACCCTAAATCATGCAAACCGAACAGTATAACCTTGCAATCTCAAAATTTCATCAGGTTTCGATCATCACCAAACTCACCATTCTTTATACAGAAATAATCCTCAGGATATACTGATCAAAAATAACTAATCATCTAAGATTCTAACAGCTTAATCACTATGTTCTATGCCTCAACAGAATTCACTTGCATACATCAACCTCCATGAAATCTTGCCAAAGTCTCCAAAAACCATCATCTAACCACCTAAACCATGTCTAACCTAACAAATCATGAAGGCTATCCCTAATTCAAGTCAAATCGTGAGAAACACTAACCTGGTAAGAAGATGAAAACAGAAGGTTGAGTTCTTCAATTCAAAGCTTGCAATGCTCCAGGATCATTCAATGGACTATGATCTTGATTCTGTATGCAACAATTCTTGCTCAAACCACTTGGATCATCATAACCGATTCTTCTTGCACTTGAAGATGAGAATTTTGCAGAGCACGATTTAGGCCACTATTCACTCAGATCTTGGTTGCAATGTGATCAATGATGATTGTTGAATAGAATAGCAACAAAATCTTGAAGGAATGATGAAGAAATAAGAAGATTTGAAGCAATTTGCAAAAGAGCAAGATGAAGTGAAAATATGAGTTTTTGATCAAAATGAAGTTCAACCCTCTCTTGGATCAGTTAGAATGAATATATAGATGATGATGGAAAGTTCCAGAACTTGCTAGATTGATCTCATGAGAAGTTGCTCATATCTTTGCATGAGAAAGTGAAATTGGTGAGTTGAAAAAATCAGTCCATGAAACCTTGTTGCAGCTCCTCATTCTCACTTGAAAATCTCATTAGGTGATATTTTGAACATGTGGAAAGGCCTTGCTAGCTTGCACATTAATCCCTTGTATGCATTGGATGTGTAAATTCAATTATAAGCAAGCTACGATAATTCCCAAATTCTGACCTCAAACCCAAAATCTAACATTGCCAATGGTCTTAAAATGCCCTTTACCTTCAAAATGGTTGGTCATATGCTTGGTTTTACTTTTGTATCAAAAATTCACAATTTTGGTCCTTTAAAAAGGTACTTTTCCCTTTATAATTGGTCAATTTTGCAATTCTAAGCTATGAGCATTTCCAACTTGCCACAACCACTTCTATAGACTCAAAATGTCATTTGGATCAAGTTTGATGTTGAACATTTCTTCATTTGAAGTTTGGAAATAGGAGTTTTGGGCATATGCTTGAAATGACCTGTAATTCCACTTCCCAAAATACCCCTGGCTTGCCAAGATCATAAGTAGAGTTCTACAAATCATATGAAGGCATACTATACCTTTATAGAAAGCTAAGATCATTAGGAACAACTTTCATGTTGGCCAGAAATCCATTTGAACATTCCTTGTGGGGTAAAAGTTGCTTGGAAGTCAAGTAACTTTCACAAACAAATTTCAGTGTCCTCAGATGACCTTTAACTTGCAAGAACCATAACTTGAGTTCCATAAATCTCCTTGATGCCTTCCACCACTCAAATTAAAGGTCTTAAGATAATCTACAATTTTCATGTTGGCCAAGGATCCATTTGAGACTTGAATTTTAAATTATTTTGCTTGGAAGTTTGACCTAAACCAGGGGATTTTACACAGAAACCCTAATTTAGAAACTTCTCTTCTTCTTGATTTCTTGTGATTTCTCCTTGGAACAACACCACATCCATATCCACATGTCAAATGAGGCATCCCACATCTTTCAAACAGGCCTTGATGCCCTTCAATCAAGCATTTGACCTAGGGTTGACCCAGGGTTGACCCAGATGAAACCCTAGTTGACTGTCTTCAACTGCAGCTCTTGTAATCACATCAATGACTTGTCTCACTTTCAAAATGACCCTCTAGGTCTTCCATGATGTCTATATACACTCCATGCTTTCAATTCATAGTCTACAACTTCTCTGATGACCTTCAAACCCCCTCAAGATAGGAGAAAAAACCCACTGATTGGTCCACTAACTTCTCAAAGCTTCAATTTCTTTCTTGGTGATTTGAATAGGCTTGAATCTTGATAAGAGCCTCTTGAATATATTCCTTAAGATGAAAAATAGCACTTGATCCCTTGTCAGATGGCTGGCTACACTATGCTATGCAAATGATTAGACTATTGTCGCTACTGCGAAAATCGGCGCCGGTTGAACAGAAGAGTCGCCACCGTGCGTTATTTATCCCAACGGAGGGAAATGAAACACTCGAAGTAAACCTAACGCAAAGACAGGAAAGGAATGGTCATCGCAACCAAATCCTGGATTCGGGAGTCGGTTACGCAAGGGGAAGGTATTAGCACCCCTCACGTCCGTCGTACTCGACGGGATCCACGCTTGTTTTCTGTCGAAAGGATTGCTATTCTATCTACTCTACAGGTCAGGGTTAAAAGAAAATAAAATGACTCGGCAAAGTATCGCACTTTATACCTACGTATTCCCGTCTGGAACAAGAAATCAGAGTCAACGTAGTTCGCCTACCTACTGGAAAGGAGGGGAAGGTTGCTCGCTAGGATATCGCATCCTATGCCTACGTACTTTCATACAGCATGAAAGATCAGAGCAAACGTAGTTCGGGCCACGTACGATACAAGTCTGTCTTGATTGTTTTTATCTCCTTCTGAAAAAGGGTTTTTTCTGATTAACAGCCCAAGCGGACAAAAATTGACGTTTTGATGAGTTCACATTCTTTTACGGAAGAAGTGTCTTTTATTGTGTTTGGAATATTTATTGTGTTTTCCTGTTTGTTTTGAGAAAGAAGAGACAGAACCCTAACCTACGGTTGAAAAGGGAATCAAACTAACCTAATGTTATCATGCATGGGTTAAGACCTAATGTCTATCATGCTCCTCTCTTGTGCAGAGAGAAACAGAGATCTTAAGGGGATAAACGGAAACAGAAACAACAGATACAATAAAACAATAAAATATGCATGAATGCAACAATACAAGCGAGGCAATGGAGTCCCACTCAACCTCGAACCTAGAAAACAACAGGCAAAGTGAAATAACTTCACTTCAACCTAACAGGTTAATTGGAAAACAATACAGTCAGGGAAATTCAAGCAATACATCAAAGATTTATAAACAGCAAAAATAAACAGCAAACAGCAACCCAGCACAGCAAGCTCCATCAGCTTCTATCTTCAAGTCATCTTCAAAACATCTACAAGCTTCAAGCAAGCATCAATCTTCATCTTCACAGCCTTCAAGCAAGGTCTCTATCTTCAATCTTTCAGGGCTTTTCTTCAAGTCTCACTCTCCAAGATGAGTAGCAGTTAACAAGATGAATTGGATGTTAAGCAGTCAGTTGCCTACCAAGGGTGGCCTACTGACTGTTAACATGATACAGACAGTTTTCTCTCAAAAGTTCTATCTTTTAAATACACTCACTAATCCTACCAAAGGAAGGAGGTGAGTATTTAAAAGAGACTTTGAATCATAGAGAAAGAATGGAGGCAAACAAAACCTTCCATGTTTGTGAATCAAGTTTCTATTCTAGAGCTCTACCTAGCTCCTAAATCTTATAACCTTCAACAGCTGCAAGCAAGCTATACTCTTCATCAACTCTTGAAATTGATCTTCACTCCTTTTGTCTTCAATGGCTTCATCAGCAAAGTCTTCAGCTCAAACCCAAACCCCAAGCAGGCCCAATACCCCACACAATCAAACAATTAACCCTAGAAAGGGCACACCAGACAATCAATCAAATACAAAAATGTACCAAGAGTATTAATATAATCTCTCCACCAAATCTCAAGGTGTAAAAACCAATTTCGTTCTATTTTCCACGTAGATCACAGCCATGGTGTTGGTTTGTTTTAAATCACCCTCTATCATCCAAACCGAAAGGGATAACATCAAGAAATCAAAATTTCATCAGGTTTCAATCATCACCAATCTCACCATTCTTTGTACAAAAACAATTCTCATGCCATACTGATCACAACTAGCTAATTATCTAAGATTATAACCTCCTAACCACTATGTTCTAGGTCCAAACCGAATTTACATGCACACATCAACTTCCATGAAATCTTGCCTAAAGCTCCAGAATCAATCATCTAACCACCTAAACCATGTTTAACCTAACAATTCTACATCATGCTACCTAATTCGAGCCAAATTGTGAGAAACACTAACCTGTTAAGAAGTTGAAAACAGATGGAGATTCTCTTCAATTCACAGCTTGCAATGCTCCAAGATCATTCAATGTGCTATAATCTTGATTCTGTATGCAACAATTCGAGCTCAAACCACCTGGATCTTTGTAACCGATTCTTCTTGCACTTGAAGAAGAGGAAATTGTATAGCACGATTCTTGCAGTTTCTTCTTCAGATCTTGCTTGTAATCTACTCAGGGATGATTATTGAATAGAATGGGAACAAAATCTTGAAGAAAGGATGAAGAATTGAGAAGTTTTGAAGCAATTTGCAAAAATGCAAGATGGAGTGAAACTATGAGTTTTTGATCCAAATGAAGTTCAACCCCTTCTTGGATCATCTCTAGTGTTTATATAGATGAGGATAGAAAGTTTTGGAAGATGCTAGATTGATCCCATGAGAAATTATTCATATCATTGCATGAGAAAATGAAAATGGCCAAGTTGCAAAACCAATTCTGCATTGCCTTGTTACAGCCCCTCAAAATCTCTTGAATTTCTCTTTTCATGACAATTAGAGAGTGTAGAAACCACCCCTTGCCTTGCACCTTGGTTCTAGCTTGATTTGGCAAGTGTATCTTTTCATACAAGCAACTTATGATAATTCCAATTTCTTGACTTCAAACCAAAAAACTAATATTGCCAATGATCTCAAAATGCAATTTACCTTCAAAATGGTTGGTCATATGCTTGGTTTTGCTTTTGTATCAAAAAATCACAATTTTGGTCATTTAAAAAGGTATTTTTCCCTTTAATGTTGGTCAACTTTGCAAATCTAAGTTCCATGCATTTCCAACTTGCCACAACCACTTTTCTAGACTCAAAATGTCATTTGGAGCAAGTTTGATGTTGAACATTTCTTCATTTGAAATTTGGAAATAGGAGTTTTGGGCATATGCTTGAAATGACCTGTAATTCCACTTTCCCAAAATACCCCTAGCTTGCCAAGATCATAAGTAGAGTTCTACAAATCAGATGAAGGCATACCATACCTTTCTAGAAAGCTAAGATCATGAGGAACAACTTTCATGTTGGCCATAAATCCATTTGAAAGATCCTTGAGGGGTAAAAGTTGCTTGGAAGTCAAGTAACTTTTACAGACAAATTTCAGTGTCCTCAGATGACCTGTAACTTGCAAGGACCATAACTTGAGTTCTATAAATCTCCTTGATGTCTTCCACCACTCAAATTAAAGGTCTTGAGATAATCTACAAGTTTCATGTTGGCCAAGGATCCATTTGAGACTTGCATTTTGAATTATCTTGCTTGGAAGTTTACCCTAAATCAAGGGATTTTACACAGAAACCCTAATTTAGAAACTTCTCTTCTTCCTGATTTCCTTTGATTTATCCTTGGCACAACACCACATCCATATCGACATATCAAATGAGGCCCCCCACATCTTTCAAACAGGCCTTGATGCCTTTCAATCAAGCATTTGACCTAGGGTTGACCCAGATGAAACCCTAGTTAACTGTCTTCAACTGCAGCTCTTGTAACCACACCAATGACTGGTCTCACTTTCAAAATGACCCTCTAGGTCTTCCATGATGTCAATTCATAGCTCACAACTTCTCTGATGATCCTCACATATCCTCAAGATAGGAGAGAAACCCACTGCTTGGTCCACTAGCTTCTCAAGCTTCAATTTCTTTCTGATGACTTGGATAGGCTTGAATTTGAATAAGAACCTCTTGATAGGCTCATAGAGATAAGAATGGCACTTGGTCCCTTGTTGGATGGCTTGCCCATGCTATGCTATGCAGATGAATTAATTATGTGCATGACCTAATATGCAAATGCTAAAGCTATGAGACATAAAATCAGGTGAAATAAATTGGGCAAATTTTAGGGTGCAACAGCTGCCCCTATTCAAACGACTTGGACCCGACTGGGTGAAGAGCGAACGGCCTTCAAACATTCGAGGTACGAGACGGTTGAATACTAAGAACCCGGAAATTTGCCAACCGCAGAAATAAACTGCACAACTGTTTGGGGAACATTATCTACAAATCTGATTTCAGCATTATCTTGTCAACACAGGAACGCACTTATTGACTTCACTGGGAGAAGTACTTCTGTCAACCAAACATGACCCTGTCAACGATACAGGAAAATCACTCTGCCATCGCTACGAGAAATCACTCCGCCACCACTGCGGGAAAATCTCGTCATTATTACAGGAAAATGACTCCGCCCCTACTGCGGGTACATACCCTGCCAAATACAGGAAAATAACTCCGCCTTGGCTACGGGTAACACTCTGTCAAATACAGGAAAACAACTCCGCCTCTGCTACGGGAAATACTCTGTCAAATATAGGAAAATAACTCCGCCTCTGCTACGGGTAGATACTCTGTCAAATACAGGAAAATAACTCCGCCTCTGCTACGGGTAGATACTCTGTTAAATACAGGAAGATAACTCCGCCTCTGCTACGGGTAGATACTCTATCGAATACAGGAAAATAACTCCGCATCTGCTACGGGAAATACTCTGTCAAATACAGGAAAATAACTCCGCCTTTGCTACGGGTGGATACTCTGTCAAATACAGGAAAATAACTCCGCCTTTGCTACGGGAAGTACTCCGCCACCACTGCGGGAAAATAGTCTGATACAGATTTTCTGCCTACCTTGGCAGCAGCTAGCTCCATCAATCACATGGGTAACACAATATGAGTCTAGTCTTCCAATTTTCAGTGCTGACATGGCAGCAAACCTGAGAAGGACTCTACTGGGGATTTTTTGAATCCACACTGCCAGACAACTTCGAAAAATCGATTCACGAAATCTTTTGATGCTGTCACAACAACAACCTTGAAGAAATACTCCATTGGAGGGGCAAGAGAGACTTAAACAAGCAACTCTGCGGGGAACAATGCCACAATTGACATTATCATTACATGTCTCACGCCGAGATCTTGAATGTTTGGTAATTAATTTGAGCCAGAGCTCCCTCCACCTGCAAGGGAAACACCACTTGAAACAAACGGTTAACCGACCTGGCTTATGTTTCAAAATGCATATGTTTGACAATGGCGTAATGCTCCATTCGACATGGAAATGCTACGCGTTTTTTATTTGGTGGATGCAAGTATGACACTATATGCCGATGCAAATGCAGGCTCGAACTGCTGGGATACAGAAAACCGCTTCAGCAAAATAAATGCTGAAGATAATGCCGACTCCGCTGGGGATAACCAAGTGTCACAGACCTATTCCAGCAAAATAAATGTTGGAAGAATGAAGCCCGCTTTGCTGAGGAATAACTGAAGGCGCCAATCATGATTGGACTTCTGCTGGAGAGTGAACGGGTATCACAAAGTATTCTGGCAAAATAAATGCCAGGGCATACAGCCAACTCTGCCGGGGAGAGCTTTAACCTTCGAGTTCCACTGGGAGGAAAGAAAACACTTGCTGAAAAGAGAGGAATTCGCTGAGGACGAAATAATTCTCTTGGGGAAAACCAACTGCCTCCGTTGGGTGAGAGTAAATGACCCTACTGGGAAGGGAATCTCTACTGGGAAGGGTAGACTGTCCGGGTACAGCTCACAAGTTGGAGATTAATCTTCTGAGGCTAAACCACTCTGCTCGAGATGGGGGAATCCTTTTGGGGACACCACACTGTCTGAATACAGCCTTTGATCTCGGAATCATCAATTCTGTTGAGAGTAAATGACCCTGCTGGAGAATGTCCTTCGGATAAGTTGCGACTAGCTGGGGAATTTGATCTTTCTTCAGTAAGGAACATTGTCATCTCAGAAGCGCGACCTGCGTGGGGATCGAGTCTTTCCCTTACGAGCTTCTGGTCAGTATTGCAGTCTTTTGATCGTCTACTTCGCATGGTCAAGAAACCTGTAACCACAAACGAGACAAGACAAGTCTATGTAACCAAATCTATTCAGGTTAGCGTTCGTGACATTATTTCCAGTTAATTCAAAGTTTTAGCAATTATTGGCAAGGGCCAGCGACGTTATACACTTGCTAGTTCTATTAAACCTTGGCGTTTGTCATGCACAAAACAGTAAATAACCAGCATCAAATACTGAATAACATGTTTTATTGATTAGGCCCCTAAATGGGCAGAGTTTTGTACACGGGATGTAACTCCTGAAAAGAGGAAGCTACGCACAACAAATATACAAGTATGCACAAGACTCATAAATACAATGATAAATCAAATTTGCACACATGTCGGTAACGGGATGCAGACGAACATCATGAGCTGATCCTCCTATGACTCGCCTGACTCTAGTGCTTTCCCGGTATTCACACTTCCGAAGAGATTGTGTCTGATAATCGACCCCTCAGGTATATTCTCCCATACCAATGCGCACCGCAGTATCAAATTCGGACCGCAGTCATTTGCTTTTCAAATCCCTAACTTTTGTGTGAACCGCCCTTTACGGGTTTTCAGTTCACCGGGATACCCTTTTTTGCCGAAGCCGCCCAGTGTAGGTTTTCAACTTCGCGGGTGTACATTTTTTCCAATTTTATCCCTAACTTTTGCCCGAACCTTTTATTCTATTTTTGGTTCGCCAGGATGCCCCCTTTTTGCCTGGACTCTCTTTTTTCTGTCCAGCGGGTCAATTTCAAGCAAAGTATTTTTTTAACTGCGTCCGAATTCACAGGCGACGTAAAGTCTTCACCGTCCATGGTGGACAACAACAAAGCTCCTCCTGAAAAGACTTTTCTGACAACGTATGGCCCTTCGTAGTTGGGGGTCCACTTGCCCCTGTGATCTGCCTGTGGCGGGAGAATCCTTTTTAGCACAAGGTCGCCCGTCTGAAAGCTCCGAGGGTGTATCTTTTTATCATATGCTTTCTTCATTCGGCTCTGGTACAACCGACCATATGCTAGAGAAGCTAGCCTCTTCTCATCCATTAAACTCAGCTGGTTCAACCTGTCTTTCACCCATTCTGCCTCGTCTAGTTGGACATCTCGTAATACTCTTAGGGAAGGAATCTCAACTTCCAGTGGTAACACTGCTTCCATTCCATATACCAACGAAAACGGGGTTGCCCCGGTTGATGTGCGTACCGTCGTACGATACCCGTGCAAAGCAAAAGGTAGCATCTCATGCCAGTCCTTATAGGTCACCACCATCTTCTGAACAATCTTCTTTATGTTTTTATTGGCCGCTTCAACAGCGCCATTCATCTTGGGTCGATAAGGAGAGGTGTTATGATGCTCGATCTTAAAATTCTGACACAGCTCCTTCATCATTTTGTTATTCAAGTTCGATCCGTTGTCGGTAATTATCCGCTCGGGGATTCCGTATCTGCAAATGATATCTCTCTTGATAAACCTGGCTACCACCTGCTTGGTCACATTTGCATAAGATGCCGCTTCCACCCATTTGGTAAAATAATCGATTGCTACCAGAATGAACCGGTGTTCGTTGGATGTCGTCGGTTCAATCTTTCCAATCATGTCGATTCCCCACATTGAGAATGGCCATGGCGACGACATCACGTTCAGAGGACTCGGAGGCACATGGATCTTATCTGCATAAATCTGGCACTTATGACACCTTTTCGCAAACCTGAAGCAATCGGTTTCCATAGTTAGCCAATAATAACCTGCCTGCAGTAGCTTCCTCGTCATAGCATGCCCACCAGCATGCGTACCAAATGTACCCTCATGTATTTCCTCCATGAGCAACTTCACCTCTTTCTCGTCTACACAACGTAGTAGCACCAAGTCGTGATTTCTCCTGTATAAGACACCGTCCGGATTCAAATAGAAATTACCCGCCAATCTCCTGAGAGTCTTCTGATCGTGACTGGATGCCCCAGCCGGATACTCTTTGTTTTTCAGGAAATTAAGGATATCAAAATACCAGGGTTTATCATCAGATGCTTCGTCAATGGCAAATACGAAGGCGGGTCTGTCAAGCCGAGAGATAACAATTCTGGGAGCCTCATTCCAAAAGTTGACTTTATACATGGAAGACAATGTGGCCAGGGCGTCAGCCATCTGATTTTCTGCTCGCGGTACATGATGCAACTCAACCTTGTCAAAGAAGGGCAACAATCTCCTCGCGTAATTCATGTATGGTATCAAATTAGGCTGACGTGTCTCCCATTCTCCTTTTATTTGATTCACCACCAGAGCTGAGTCTCCGTATACATCCAGATTTTTGATTCGAAAATCAATGGCTTCTTCAAGCCCCATGATGCAAGCTTCGTATTCGGCTTCATTATTGGTAACTGGAAAGGTCAATCGAGCAGTAAACGGGATGTGCGACCCGTGTGGAGTAGTGATGATTGCCCCTATTCCGCTGCCATAGGAGTTTACAGCTCCGTCAAAGATCAACTGCCATTTTGAACCCAACTCTGGTCCTTCATCCGACAACGGTTCTTCACAATCTTTCATCTTTAGGTACATGATATCCTCGTCAGGAAAATCAAACCTCATCGATTGGTAATCTTCAATAGGCTGCTCTGCCAAGTATTCAGATAATACACTCCCCTTTATAGCCTTCTGCGAGACATACTGGATGTCGTATTCGGTCAAAACCATCTGCCAACGGGCAATTCTCCCCGATAATGCCTGCTTTTCGAATACGTATTTGATAGGATCCATCTTCGAGATGAGCATGGTTGTATGGTTCAGCATGTATTGCCTCAAACGCTTGGCGGCCCATGCTAGCGCGCAACAAGTTTTTTCGAGCATTGAATATCGAGATTCACATTCGGTAAACTTCTTACTCAAGTAGTATATTGCATGCTCTTTTCTTCCTGTCTCGTTATGTTGACCGAGAACACAACCCATACTTCCCTCAAGAACCGTCAAATACATAATCAAGGGTCTCCCTGCCACTGGGGGTATCAAAATAGGAGGCTCTTGCAAATACTGTTTTATTTTATCGAACGCCTTTTGACAATTTTCATTCCATGTTACAGCCTGGTCTTTTTTCAACAACTTGAATAACGGCTCACACGTAGCTGTCAGGTGAGATATGAACCGAGCGATGTAGTTCAACCTCCCTAAAAACCCACGTATTTGTTTTTCTGTTTTAGGCGTCGGCATCTCTTGTATGGCTTTTATTTTTGCAGGATCAACCTCTATTCCTTTTTCGCTCACAATAAACCCCAGCAGTTTACCCGATCTCACCCCGAAGGTGCACTTGTTAGGGTTCAGTCTCAACCTGAACTTCCTAAGCCTCTTGAATAGCTTCAACAGATTTACCAAATGTTCTTCCTCCGTCTGGGATTTGGCAATCATATCATCGATATAAACCTCGATCTCCTTATGCATCATATCATGAAAAAGAGTCGTCATTGCACGCTGATACGTTGCCCCAACATTCTTTAATCCGAAGGGCATCACTTTGTAACAAAATGTTCCCCAAGGTGTTATGAAGGTAGTCTTCTCCGTGTCTTCTGGCGCCATTTTAAGCTGATTATAGCCCGAGAAGCCATCCATGAAGGAGAATACGGAGAATTGAGCAGTGTTGTCAACCAGCACATCGATGTGAGGAAGCGGAAAATCATCTTTCGGGCTCGCTTTGTTCAAATCACGGTAATCTACGCACATTCTCACTTTCCCGTCTTTCTTTGGTACTGGTACAATATTAGCGACCCATGAGGGATATTTGGTAACAGCTAGGAAACCAGCATCCCACTGCTTTTGGACCTCCTCCTTAATTTTCACTGCCATATCTGGCCTAATTCTGCGAAGCTTCTGCTTAACCGGCGGACATTCTTCTTTTAGCGGCAGACGGTGCACAACCATATCCGTATCCATCCCAGGCATGTCTTCATATGACCAAGCGAACACATCACTGTACTCTCTGAGCATTTCAACCAGTCTTCGCTTGACGTCGCTCTGCAGCGCGGCTCCTATACGGATGTTCTTTTCAACCCCTTCCGACCCCAGATTAATAATTTCAATGACCTCCTCATGAGGCAGAATGACTCGTTGTTCTTGCTTTACCAACCAAGACAATTCTTCGGGAAAGTCGCCATCTTCAACAATCTCTTCTTCGGCCTGAAATACCGGGTGCTCAAAGTCGAAATGAGTCATAGGCGGTTCGATGATGTCATCTGAAAATATTATCCTGCAAAAGGAATGGTTAAATGCTTCAAAATATGTATAAAGCGAATAACCACGTTGCCATTTTATTGTAGAACACAAAAACAGGAAAAACAGAGATCGCAATATTTGTACATGAAAAAACGCCTTTTATTTAATGATTTAAACAACGCAATGTACATAACAGCACGACCCTAAGCAAAATCACGATGCCCCGGGTAAGACACCGGATTGTTCAACAATTAAGAAAACAAAGTATTACTATTTGGTAGTCACATGAACAATCTCCTAAATAGACCAATTGCATAATCCCTGTCCTGGCACGCTCGGCTGAATCCAAGCGTCCATGTCGCAGTTACTGTCTCCTTCTTCAGAATCTGAAACAGCGTTGATGGCCTCGTGATACACTCCACTAGCTATGATTGTTATTGGTCCTTTGAAACGGGGTGCCCCAGCAGCAGGCGTTGATGATGATGGTTGATATCCCAGCCCAAATTTGTCCATCTTCACGGGAATATCCAGAACCTTGCCCCAGCCTTTTGTCTCACCCGTCTTTACTAGAGCCTGAGCCTCCTTGTATGACGAGACGGCCACTTCTGACGCTTTACTCGGCCCTGGAACTTTGTCTTTGATGCGCAACCCTTCAAAGGCTTGACAGGGTGTTTCATGGATCTCGCCGTCGACTTCTACATACTTGAATGATGACAGATGGCTAACCAATATATCTTCTTCTCCACAGACCGTGACCACACTGTCCCCTACCATGTATTTCAGCTTTTGGTGCAAGGTAGATGTGACTGCCCCAGCACCATGGATCCAGGGTCGTCCGAGAAGGCAGCTGTATGCGGGCTGTATGTCCATAATGTAAAATTCAGTTTCGAAAACCTCCGGCCCCACCTGTAGAAGTAACGTTATGGATCCAAAGACTGTTCTTCGTGTACCATCAAATGCCCTGACCACCAAGTCACTAGGCGTACAAATGATTCCCCTGACGTCCAATTTCATCATTGCTTTCTTTGGCAGCACGTTTAAGGAAGATCCGGTATCTACCAGTACATGGGACATGACCGAGCCCCTGCATTCAACTGAGACGTGCAACGCCATGTTATGCTCTCTCCCTTTCGGGGTCAAATCAAAGTCTGTAAATCCCAAGCTATGGCCTGCGTTCACATGTGCCAACACCCCCTCCAGCTGATTCACAGAAACATCTTGGGGTACGAAGGACGTATCCAGAACTTTCAACAATGCATTTCTATGAGCTTCGGAACATAATAGCAATGACAGTATGGATATCTTTGATGGCGTCTGTTGAAGGTGCTCAACAATCTTATAATCACTCTTACGAATAAGGCGCATAAACTCTTCTACATCCTTCAACGACGTTTCTTTTTCGTTCCTCTGCACAGGGACATCCTCATTCATCTTTCCTTTTCCTTTCGCCAGTCGTTCGGCCTCTACCTCAGGCGATATAAAGATTCTCCCACTTCTCGTCATCCCTCCGGTACCGACGACATTGTCTACTACCTCAACTAGCTGTTTATTAATATCAATTTTCACCCCATCACAGTATGCTTCCAACCCATAGGTCCAGGGTACTGCCTTAGTGCTCTCATAAGGGATTGGTCCTGCCTTGGTGATAGTGATCGGCGGTCGCCTGGATGGCGCTGTTATGGTTATCGTTTTTCGGGGAATTGTTACGGTAGCTACATCACTTTGCTCGTCCGCTAATACCTCTGCCGGTTCCTCAACTGCCATTCTGTCGAATTGTAATGTGCCTCCATCTATCAAGGTCTGAATACCCTTCTTCAATTCAGCACAACCCCCAGCTTGGGTCCAACACTCTAAACAATACTCATCGCAGCCCGGATACACACCTCCTTGCAATAACCTGCTCTTTATCTCACACAACGGTGTCTTGAGGTCATTGACATTCATGATCAAGTTCAAACCCTCCTCAGTTAAAATAGCATTTTCCCCATGATTGGGCATGGGCTTTTGTACTATGTTCGGACCTGCCTGTCCAAAATTGATAGCCTTACTATCCAATAGATCCTGTACCACATGCTTGAACGCGTGGCAACTCTCTACGTCATGGCCAGGAGCCCCAGAGTGGAATTCACAGTGCTTGTTTGCGTCGAAACCGTACGGAGGAGTGCCTGTTACTGGCGCCATAGTCCTCTTTTCCACCAAGTTCAAACCCAGTAACGTCTGTAGCAATTATGCATACGTTGAAGGAGGCGTTTCAAACACCCACCTTGGTCTGCCCCCCTGAATTTTGCGCTGGGCAGGATGTACCCCCTGTTGTGGTTGCTGCTGTGGTGGTATTGGTTGTTGATGAAATGGAATTGTGACACTCGCCACCTGCTGCGGCTGATTGTACTGATTCCGACCTCTGCCCCGGCCTCGGCCTCGGCCCCCGAACACTGCACTTGCATCACCTTGACGGCGCCCACCGAAAGCCCTTCTATTACTGCCAGCTGAAGTGGATTCCTCAGCTTGGAATCTTCCCAGTTTAATGTTGCTTTCAATTTTTTCCCCCATCAAGATTAGGTCCGAGAAACTGCCCAAGGAAGTATGAAACAGCTTGTCATAAAACACACCAGTAAATGTTCCTATGAACATATCATTCATTTCTTTGTCATCTAAAGGAGGATGAACTCGTGCAGCCAAGTCGCGCCATCTCTGTGCGTATTCTTTAAAGCTCTCGTCTTTCTTCTGGGACAACCCCTGCAATTGGACCCGGTTGGGTGCCAAGTCACTATTGTACTTATAATGAGCCACAAATGCTTCAGCCAGCTGCTTCCATGTTTTTATCTGAGTTGGCTCCAACCCCATGTACCATTCAAGGGAAGGACCAGACAAGCTGTCTTGAAAGAAATGCATTAGCATCCTCTCATCGTTTGAATAAGCCGACATCCTTCTGTAGTATGATCGCACATGCACCTTTGGACAGGTATCCCCCTTATATTTGTCGAATGTGGGAGCTTTGAATTTTAGTGGTACCCTCAGGCCAGGCACCAGACCCATTGTGGTCATATCTAAGCCAACAGCGCTTTGATTCACGACCCCTTTCATCTGCTCCTCGAGCATCTTGATTCTCTGAGAATCATCCATAGGGCCTTCAAAACCTCCACCAGAGAAAGCATCTTCTTGCTGATCTTCTAGCCAATTACCGTTCCCATTTCTGTATCCATCGTATCCATTGTTACGGCCAAATCTAGTCTGATTCATTACAGGGCCCCGCCCCCTGTTACCATACCCCGGAGCGACTCCGGCAGGTCCAAAAGACATTATTCCGGCACCATTTCCAATGCCGAATCCGCCATAACCCTGATTGGTAATACCAAATCCGTCCTGTCCGAAACCTTGAGCGTTGAAGCCGTACTTCCCAGCATGATCCAACCCCTGGTCATTAAAGCCAAATCCGTTGTTACCGAAGCCATTACCCCCCATATTGTCACCTCCCAGATTGACATCTCTGAACCCAACATTGTTGACGACAGTCTCGTTACCGATTCCTGCGTTACCGTTCCTGGCGGCCGCGCCGTTGTTCACATTGACAGCAGGTATGTTCACCACTGGTGGAGCTACCGGTGTAGGAGTACCATCCCCATGAATAGTGTCAACTCGCACAGAATTATGGTCTTCGTTCCCGTGCCCAGCATTTCTCATCAGCAAAGGCTGCACCAACGCTTGCAAGTTCTCCTGGCCTTTCACAATGGTCTCCATTGTCTGCATGAATAGCGCCAGCTTCTCACGCATGTCCTGCATTTCATTCTGCATCTGATCCATAACTCTTCTGCAGTTGGTACGAGTGGAGTATCGGTGCGGGCGTTGACTTTCAATCCTGAAAAGACTTGTATGGTGCAGGAAATGAGATACAGTTCAATAATCACCTGTAATGCAATATGAATGTGAATACAATGCAATATGTGTCTGTGCATTAGGGGATACCATTCGCCGATTCTAGTGCGAATGTGTCAGTGTGGTGACAGTGACAGCAATACGAAGTTTGGAGCCGAATCATAGAAAACACCTCATATATTGCAGAGAAATCCATTAAGCCAGGAATACAATATCAATGAGTGTACAATAAGAAGGCATGACCTCAACCAACAATCCTGGTGATGGTCAGAGCAATGCAAATAAAGCATACACATTGATACATGAAATGGTCAAGTGCTCCCGTAGGCCTGGTACTCCTCTAATAACCTCTTAGTCTCTGGATGACTTGGTCGGGTAAGCAGACCCTCAACAAGTAGATCTCTTCGCTTGAGAACACGTCGTAAATCACCAGAAGATTCCTCCCATGCCCCTTCTCCGAAGCGATCCTCTAACTTCTGTTTCTGAGACACAACCTCTTTCTTGCCCTCGATGGCCTTGTTCAATGCATTCTGAAGACTATATCTTGCCATCACCTCCTCTTCATACTTCTTATTGCTAGCCTTCAACTGTTCTTCGAGTTCAAAAATTTGCTGCTTCAATTTGTCTTCCCTCTTTTTGTTGTTGGTTAGCGTAGCATTCCACGTTTTGTTACAAGAAGAGATTTCCCGGTGGGCGGCATCGAGTGCTTTCTTCTTGGACTCCAACATATCATGAGAGCTTCTGAATTCTTTCCCCAGGCGTTCACGCTTCTTTTTCTCTTCGGTCAGTTCAGCACCTAGCCTGTTTACCAATTCAGTCTGCTGTTGGAAAGAATGCACAACCTTGTTCTTCTCACTACGCATCTGAGCCAGTTCCTTTTCTAACTCTTCATTAGCCAACAACAAGGCTTCCTTCTCTTTTACAACTCGCTCGTAGACCTCCATAGTAATGGTGGTTGGTTCCTCCACTGGAATATGAACATGGACTGGCGCAGCTGGAAACGGCATTAGCAACTATTTTGCTCTCTCTTGGATCCAAACTTTGTATGGTACATAAGCCTGACAATCATTCTTCCCCAATAGTGGTTTCCCTCTTCTGTTGATGCGCATCCAAGCGTGCTGAAGCTTGGCTAGTAACTCTCCATTCAAGTCACCGGTGAAGTACAGAGATTCCTGTACTTCTTCCTCCCTAGGCGGGTTCTTCAATGCGTATCCAAACTGGTGAACAAACAGAGATGGATTATAATTGATGCATCCTTTCCTTCCTATCAAAGGGATATTAGGATATCCAGCACAACTGAAAATAAGCTCAGACCCCAGCAAGTCCCGGTCAAACCACTCAATGTCTTCAGAAGATAGTCTCATCAGGCGCTCTGGCCAGTCAGCCGTAGTTGCACTATCTACAAAAGGTCCCTTTAGGGGGAGATGGCTCTTAAACCACATGTTCAACAGTGGCGCACAACAGTAAATAGTCTTTCCTCTTCTATTTTCATTTTTGTAGTGCAATGAATGATAGAGATCTCCAATCAAAGTGGGTACAGGGTTGCCAGCAGCAAACAGATGAAAGGCGTCAAAATCCACAAAATTGGGTAAATTGGGAAACAACACTATTCCGTAGATGCACAGAGCCAAGATAGCATTAAAGACTATCCAGCATCCGCTCTTGGCGTATTCTTGAGCTTTGCCAACCAGAAAACCGAGGGAGAAGCCTGGAACCCCGAGCCAAGAAGTCACTAATAGTTCAGAAGCGTTCATGTGCAAGGCCTTAGCTAAGTCCTCCAGCTGGGGCTTAATGTTACAATGGATGAAAGGAACCTTATTTTGCACCGGCAGCTCGATAAACTCTGCGTACTCTTCCATGGTAGGCCCCAAAATAAAGTCAGCAAATGTGAAACATCTCAGGGCAGGGTCATAGAATTGCATCAAGGTATACAGCCCATTCAGCTCAACAGCAGTTGGCTTGCAGACCAGTCTCAATAGTCTTCCATAACTCATTCTAAAACTTCTCCTGACCTCCTCATCAGCAAGGGACATCAGACCAAGTAGGGGAGTAACGTCAGGTGTAGGTAACTTGTACGCAACTGTCTTTCTCAAATCAGCCATGACCAATAAGCAGAAGTCCGAACACTAGAATCAGGAAATATGCAAATGCACCTGCAGCACAGACACACGTTAATGAAATGCACATGATAATGGTTATGCGAACAATGCAATGCAAATAGATGCAACAGGGACCAAATGCCATGGCTGAGAAGCCTGAACCACATCATAAGTCTCAGATAGACCCTCCAGAATTCCTCAAACCCTGGTCTTAGACAGACCCAATACAAAGCTTCAACTCTGGTCTCTGATAGACCCTATAACATAACTCCAACTGGTCTCTGATAGACCCATCAACTGTCCATAAATACCCTGAATCTCAAATCAAGAAACAAACCGGTATCTAAAGGTCTAGCTACCTGCATAGCCCCAAACCCTCTAGTGTCCTAGTAACTGACAATGGTATGGCATCCAATGCGGTCGTCGGCGTCACAGACTTTCAGGGTTGATGACACGATTCCCAGAAGGAGTGGCATCATCAAATCCTGAAGAGGCCTCACTTAGCCAACTTCCAATTGATCGGTTCCCAGAGTCGACAATTCAACTAACCAACAACCCTTTCGACCCAAAGGGTAGAAAAAAAAGTCAACCAGAAGAACCTCGTCCGAGTGTGGATTTTGCGGGACACTAATGCAAGCAAAGCCGGCACGCGCCCACTACTTTCCACTCTAATTCTAAGTGCACTCAAGCCCAGGTCCGGCTTATCTCTCAATCATAGAACACCCGTCACACCCCAATACAGCAATAATAACAATAATATAATGCTGAAAGTAAAATACAGAAAAAATAAATCCATACAAAATCCTCGACAGGAAAACAAGCGTTAGGATTGACTCGCTTAAGGGACGTTGGATCCCAAATGCATAAGGAACTATCGCAGTCCTTAGCAGCCAGGGGACGTTGGATCCCCAGCAGAGTCGCCAGCTGTCGCTACTGCAAAAATCGGCGCCGGCTGAACAGAAGAGTCGCCACCGTGCGTTATTTATCCCAACGGAGGGAAAGGAAACGCTCGAAGTAAACCTAACGCAAAGACGGGAAAGGAATGGTCATCGCAACCAAATCCTGGATTCGGGAGTCGGTTACGCAAGGGGAAGGTATTAGCACCCCTCACGTCCGTCGTACTCGACGGGATCCACGCTTGTTTTCTGTCGAAAGGATTGTTATTCTATCTACTCTACAGGTCAGGGTTAAAAGAAAATAAAATGACTCGGCAAAGTATCACACTTTATGCCTACGTATTCCCGTCTGGAACGAGAAATCAGAGTCAACGTAGTTCGCCTACCTATTGGAAAGGAGGGGAAGGTTGCTCGCTAGGATATCGCATCCTATGCCTACGTACTTTCATACAACATGAAAGATCAGAGCAAACGTAGTTCGGGCCACGTACGACACAAGTCTGTCTTGATTGTTTTTATCTCCTTCTGAAAAAGGGTTTTTTCTGATTAACAGCCCAAGCGGACAAAAATTGACGTTTTGATGAGTTCACATTCTTTTACGGAAGAAGTGTCTTTTATTGTGTTTGGAATATTTATTGTGTTTTCCTGTTTGTTTTGAGAAAGAAGAGACAGAACCCTAACCTACGGTTGAAAAGGGAATCAAACTAACCTAATGTTATCATGCATGGGTTAAGACCTAATGTCTATCATGCTCCTCTCTTGCGCAGAGAGAAACAGAGATCCTAAGGGGATAAACAGAAACAGAAACAACAGACACAATAAAACAATAAAATATGCATGAATGTGTCGCTACTGCGAAAATCGGCGCCGGCTGAACAGAAGAGTCGCCACCGTGCGTTATTTATCCCACGGGAGGGAAAGGAAACGCTCAGAGAAAACCTCGCACAACACGGGAAAGGTATGGTCGTCGCAACCAAAACCTGGATTCGGGAGTCGGTTACGCAAGGGGAAGGTGTTAGCACCCCTCACGTCCGTCGTACTCGACGGGATCCACGCTTGTTTTCGGGTATGGATTGTTATTCTATCTACTCTAAAGGTCTGGGGTTAAAAGAAAAGAAAATGAAAATAAAAAAATGACTCGACAAAGTATCGCACTTTATGCCTACGTATTCCCGTCTGGAACGAGAAATCAGAGTCAACGTAGTTCGCCTACCTACGGGAAAGGAGGGGAAGGTTGCTCGCTAGGATATCGCATCCTATGCCTACGTACTTTCACACGGCATGAAAGATCAGAGCAAACGTAGTTTGGGCCACGTACGACACAAGTCTGTCTTTGATTGATTTTATTCCTTCTGAAAAAGGGTTTTCTGATTAACAGTCCCAGCGGACAAAAATGACGTCTTGATGAGTTCACATTCTTTTACGGAAGAAGTGTCTTTTATTGTGTTTGAAATCTTTATGTATTTTTCTGTTTGTTTTGAGGAAGAAGAGATAGAACTCTAACCTATGGTTGCGAAGGGAAACAAACTAACCTAATGTTATCATGCATGGGTTAAGACCTAGTGTCTATCATGCTCCTCTCTTGCACAGAGAGAAACAGAGATCCTACGGGATAGGCAGAAACAGAAACAATACCAGATATATACAGTAAAGCAGTAAAATGCATGGATGCAACAGTACAAGCGAGGCAAGGGAGTCCCACTCAACCTCGAACCTAGAAAACAATAGGCAAAAGTGAACAGGCTTCACTTTCAACCCAACAGGGTAAACAGCAAACAATACAACCAGGAAAACCAATCAATACATCAGCAATGAAATACAACAGCAAAAGGAATAGCATCAGCAGCTCTGAATCAACATCTAGCTTCAAGTAATCTCCAATCAGCTACAGGCTTCAACAAGCATCAATCTCCATCTTCATGGCCTTCAGGCAAGGGCTTTGATCATCAGTCTTCTATAAGCAAAGGCTTTTCTTCAAGTTCAAACCTCCAGGATGAAGAATCAGTCACAAGAGTGAAGTGAATGAATGTTAGACAGTTAATTACCTACCAATGGTGGTTCATCAACTGTTAACATTAAACAGAAAGTTTCCTCTCAAAAGTTCTATCTTTCAAATATATTCACTGATCCTTCCAAAGGAAGGAGGTGGGTATTTGAAAGAGACTTTGAATCATAGAGAAAGGATAGAGGCAAACAAAGCCATCTATGTTTGAGAAGCAAGCTTTCTAATCTAGAGCTCTGCCTAGCTCCTAAACCCTAGTCTCCTCAGCAGCTGCTAGCAAGAACCTCCTCTCCAACTCTGGCAGTTGATCTTCAATCTCTGGATCTCCAATGGTCTTCATCTCCTCAAGTCTTCAGCTCTCCCAAGTCCCCAGACAATCCCAATACCCAAGCAAGCAAGCAATAATCCCAAGAGGGCACACCACACCAGTCAATCAGACATATACAGTACAGTAATAGCAGTAGGGGAATCCTGACTTTTCTAAGGGGATCTAATAACTACCCATAACCCCTATAGTCCCATAACTAAACTAGTCAAACCCTAAGTCCTAAGGGAAATGAATTGAACTTCCTAAGTCATCATCTAAAAACCCTAATTTGTTCATGTTGTTCAAGCCTACACTAGGCACCTAAAATTAATATCTAAAAATGGGAACTAAATTGAATCTACAAATTCAATGTCTCATCTAAGCAACCTAAAAAGAATGGATGAAAAATATGAAAGCATTTAATAGAACAAAAATTAATAAACCCATGCATGAAATGAAACTATTTAAAATGACATTTATTTGGAAAATATGGGAAAAATATGAAATAAAAATGAAAATGCAATTTTATTTAATGACAATTTTCTACACATTCTAATGAAAATGATGTAAAAAGAATGGATTAAAAATGATTTTTTATCTATTTATTATAAATTTTGGAAAATGCATAAAAAGAATTAAAGAAAATAAAAGAATATAATGAAATAAAGGGAGGGGGGTTTGAATAGAAGACACGCTCAGTTAATATTTGGATGGGCCAAGCAGACGGGGGTGCGCATAGCACTTTTGGCTTAAGCCCAAAACAAGTCAGCAACAATGAAAAATAAAAAAGGCGCAGGGGGTGAAAATAGCATTGGATTCACGTTCAAAACTGATTGGGCTTACTAATGGGGGGTGGGGATATCACTAACACTCAGGCCCGCCCGTTTCAATTAATGAAACGGTGCGTTTAGGGCACCACCCTTCCCTCCAAAATCTGAATTAAATGAGAGCCCTACGATCTAAGCTCTGAGTCAAAGTCCAAGGCACGATGGATGGCCACGATTACGTCTTCCTCATTGAATCTGTTAGAACTAGGGTTTCTGCCATGAATGCTCATGCACGAACCAACTTCCACCAATCTGTCCTCACTCTCCAGGCCATGAATCAACACGATGCAAACATGAAAAACACTCAGAATCTCTCCCTCTACACATCTATGGTCATAGATTGCTTTGAAACTCAACAAACCACTCAACCCGAGCGCAACAATTTCTGACTCCATGAAAACACTCTGCAACTCACCAGCATAATTCTCCATCAAACTTAGACTAATCTCTTCCATGACTAATGGTGATCATTCTGCGCTAACAACCTAATATTATAATGCACTATGCCACGAGTTCTTCATCTTAACAGTTCTAACAACCTGCTAACAATCATCACCAAACCACTCCAAACTCATCCTAATTGCTCTACTAACATCCTACATCATATCTAAACTAACAAAACTGTGCTAAACTAACTACATCAAGCTGTGGCAGAGAAAATGCACCTGGTGTGAAATCTTGTGGATGATGATGAATCTTGTGGATCTGAGGCTTGTGAGGCTTGGATCTTGATCTACAATTGCACTACTTGATTCTGTATGCAACACTTTGAGGAGTCTTGCACTGGATCTTGAATTCCAATGGAAATTGCAATTTTGATGTTGATGATTATAGTGCTCGAAAATGGATTGATCACACCTTGTTCTTGGTTGAATTCTGATCTATGATGATGAATCAGTATGATGAAATTGATTTTGATGGTGATTGGTGAAGAATTGGAGAAATTGAAGTGAAAATGCAATGAGAAAGAATGGAGAGAATTTGTGAGATTTTGGTGACAAATGAATCCAACCCTTGATCAATCTTCATTTCATGCTTATATAGGGCTCCCATGAACTTTCTAGAACCATCTTGCCACATTCCCTTGCATTCCACATTGGTTGATTTTTGAAATGTTTCTTCAATTACAAGTAACCAAGGATAACTTTGAAATTTTGAACTAGGCTCAAAAAAGTACTTGAACCAATGTTCTTAGAATGTCTTTTCCATTCAAAATCATATATTGGAAGTCTCCATTTGGACTTATAAATCTCCCAAACCATTTTTCACTTTGACTTTATTCAAGTTATAAGCCATTTTAGTTCAAATTTTGACCAATCATGCAACTTCATGTTATGAGCTTTTCCAACAATTTTTGACCTTCTTTCTAGACTTAAAATCCCATTTGGAGCAAGTTTGATGTTGTAAGTTTTTTCATTTGAGGCCTCCTTGTATGAGTTTTGGACATGAGTTAAAATGACCTGTAATTCACAAATGCCCAAAATACCCTTTGCTTGCCAAGACCATAAGTTGAGTTCCACACATCATATGAAGGCATACTATACCATTCTAGAAATCTAAGACAATGAGGAACAATTCTTATGTTGACCAAGAATTCATTTGAAATCTCCTTGAGGGGTAAAAATTGCTTGGAAGTCAAGTCACTTTCACAGACAAAATTTCAGATACCTCAGATGACCTGTAACTTGCAAGGACCATAACTTGAGTTCTATAAATCTCCTTGATGTCTTCCACCACTCAAATTAAAGGTCTTGAGATCCTCTACAAGTTTCATGTTGGCCAAGAAGCCATTTGAAGCTAGCATTTTGACTTATCTTGCTTGGAAATGTGACCTAAACTAGGGGATTTTACACAGAAACCCTAATTTAGAAACTCCTCTTCTCCTTGATTTCTCTTGAATTCTCCTTGGCATCTCCATATCCTATTTTATATGTCCAATGATGACCCCCACATCTCTCCACTAGACTTGAATGCCCCTTAAATCAGTCAATTGACCTAGGGTTGACCTAGGGTTGACCCAGATGAAACCCTAGTTGACTGCCTTCAGCTATAGCTCTTGTGACTTCACCAATGACTTGTCTCCTTCTTTAAATGACTTTCTAAGTCTCTCATAATGTCTAGATACTCTCCATGCCTTCACTTCACAGCTCACAACCCTCTTGTTGACCCTCAGATGCCCTCAGCTAGGAGATGGACTCAAGGCTTGATCTGCTGAACTCTTTGCTTTCAAATTCTTTCCTGATGACCTGAATGAGATTGAATTAGGATAATAACCTCTTGATAGGCCTCTAGAGATGAGAATAATGATTGGTCCCCCTGTTGTATGACTTGCTATGCTTATGCTATGCAGATGATTAGACTATGCTCATGACTCTATATGTAAATGCTAATGACAATGAAACATAAACCAAGTGAATAAGGTTGGGCAAATTTTAGGGTGCAACAGCTGCCCCTATTCAAGCGGCTTGGACCCGATTGGGTGAAGAGCCCGGAGCCTTCAGACATTCGCGGTACGAGACGGTTGAATACTAGTGAAACCAGAAATTTGCCAACCGCAACACTAAATTGTGCTCCTGCTTGAGGAACGACATTCATCAGCTGAATCTGACTATTACAGCAACCCACTGATCTCGTGTGACCGTGCTGGGGATTGTCTTCATTGTTCTGAAGAGGATTCTGTCATAACAGATTGCTTGCTTGTCCACGTTAGGACTCTGTCTGTCATCAATACGAAGGAATCTCAACTAAAACCCGTCCACGTTAGGACTCCATTTGCTGTCAACCCAGAAAAATCTCGGCAACTCCGCTGGGGATAATTCGTCTGCACTTCCATAAACTGAATCGTCCATATTAGGAATAAAATTCTTCCACGTTAGGAGTAACACCTGTCCACGTTAGGAATAACATCGTCTACGTTAGGAATCATTTCTTTCGTATCTGTCCACGTCAGGACTAACCCTTTCATCTCTCCACGTCAGGAAGCAATCTTCTTTCCGCGTAAGGAGAACTATATCGATCTGTCCACGTAAGGACTCCAATACCACTTGACATGTCCGCGTCAGGACTCCAATCTTTCCACGTAAGGAATCCAACTTTGGTTCTGAACCTGTCCACGTCAGGACTCAACTTTCCACGTAAGGAGTACATCATTCTTCCACGTCAGGAATCAACTTTTCTTGAATCTGTCCACGTAAGGACCCCAATTTTTCCACGTAAGGAATAAATCTTCTTTTGAACTAAACCCTTTCCACGTCAGGAATACACTCTTTCTTTCCACGTAAGGAACCAATCTTGATATGTCCGCGTGAGGACTCAATCCTTCCACGTAAGGAATAAACTCGTCTTTCCACGTAAGGAAACCATCTTCTTTCCACGTAAGGAAACATAACTTTTCCACATAAGGCAACCAACTCCTTCCGATCTGTCCGCGTCAGGGCTACATTTTTCCACGTGAGGAATGCCATCTTAATCTGTCCACGTAAGGACTCCATACTTTCCACGTTAGGAATCACCTCTTTCCACGTAAGGAATCCTCTTCTGATATATCCGCGTAAGGACTACATCGTCCACGTTAGGACCCACTTCTCCACGTTAGGAATAATAATCTCTTTGATTTGTCCACGTTAGAACACTGATCTCGTCTCGATTTGTCCACGTTAGGACTCAGGCGTCTTCGACTCGCTGAGGAAATAGGACTTGTCCACGTAAGGACTCACACGCTTGTCTGATCTGTCCACGTCAGGACACCAACACAAAGAGTAATCACTTTTGTTCAACGCCATGACCTCCCATTCCACTAATTTTGAGAACCCGAATCTGCCCACGATAGGACTAACACACCTCACCAATCCAGGGAAATAAACCTGTCCACGTTAGGACGCCCACTTCTGAAGAAATCCCGTCAGTATAGGAATAGATTGTCCACGTCAGGACTTAATTCTCCAATGATCCTCACCCACAAACTTCTTAGCACTGACGTAACAACGACTTTGAGACGGACTCTACTGGGGATGTCTGGAAACCAACTACCGGACGCCTGTTCTGATAACCGGCGGTGGCCTCTGAAATTCTGATTCATGGAACCCTTGATGACAACTGATTCTGCTTGGGAACAAAGAGAAACTTATCCTGGCAACTCTGTGGGGAATACTGCCGAAACTGACATTATCATTGAATATCTCATGCCGAGATCTTGAATGTTTGGTAATTCATTTGAGCAAGAATTCTCTCTACCTGAACTGCTAGAATACAGGAACTGCTTCAGCAAAATAAATGCTGGAAGGATAATGCCGACTCCGCCGGGGATAGCCAGATGCTACAGAATTATTCCAGCAAAATAAATGCTGGAAGGGTGAAGTCGACCCTGCTGGGAAATTAGGAACTCAAACCAAACCCTATTGAGGTAACCCCCTGCTGGGGAATATAACTTTGCTGGGGAATAGCAGATGCGCATAGTATGATCGGACTTTCTGCTGGAACGTAAACTGATATTACACCGTATCCCTGACGAAATAAATGACTGGACCCACCATCAACTCTGCTTGGGAGAGTCTTAATCTTCGAGAAAACACTTGCAAAGAGAATTCTGCTGGGGACAGGATGATTCTCTCGGGGAAAATTACCTGATTCCGCTGGGGGAGAGTGCGTGACCCTGCGGGGAAAGATGAACCTGTCTGAATACAGCCTCACGATCTTAGAATCGCCAAACTCTGTTGAGGACGAACAACTTCTCTGGAGCACGTCCTTCGGATAAGCTACGGCTTGCTGGGGAATTCTATCCTTCTTCAGGAAGAACATGCATGACCTGCGTGGGGACTAAGTCTTTCGTTATCGCAATCTTTTGATCACCTTCTTCGTATGGTTATGAAACCTGTAACAACACAAACAAGACACGACAAGCCTATGCAATCAAATCAATTCAGGTTAGTGACGTTACACTCAGTTAATTCAAAGCTTTGATGATTGTTGGCAAGGGCCAGTGATGTTATACTCATGCTAGCTTCACTAAACTTAGGCGTTTTATCATGCACAAAACAGTAAAGAACCGGCATCAAGTACTGAATAACATATTTTATTGATCGGGCCCCTGAATGGGCGGAGTTTTTGTACACGGGATGTAACTCCTGAAATGAGGAAGCTACACAAAGCAAATATACGAGTATGCAAGTATGCACAAGAAGCATAAATATTGACAACTTAAATTTTGTACACATGTCAGCAACGGGATGCAGATGAACACCACGAACTGATCCTCCCATGACTCATCCGACTCTAATGCTTTCCCGGTATCCATTTTTCTGAAGAGACTGTATCCGATAGTCGACCCCTCAAGTATATTCTCCCGCATTGATGCTCATTGAATTCGGACCGTAGTCATTTGCTTTTCAAATCCCTAACTTTTGCGTGAACCGCCCTTTACGGGTTTTCAGTTCACCGGGATACCCTTTTTTGCCGAAGCCGCCCAGTGTAGGTTTTCAACTTCGCGGGTGTACATTTTTTCAATTTTATCCCTAACTTTTGCCCGAACCTTTCATTCTGTTTTTGGTTCGCCAGGATGCCCCATTTTTGCCTGGACTCTCTTTTTCTGTCCAGCGGGTCTATTTTAAGCAAAGTATTTTTTAACTGCGTCCGAATTCACAGGTGACGCACAGTCTTCTCCGTCCATGGTGGACAACAATAACGCTCCTCCTGAAAAGACCTTACTGACAACGTATGGCCCTTCGTAGTTGGGGGTCCACTTGCCCCTGTGATCTGCTTGCGGCGGGAGAATCCTTTTCAGCACAAGGTCGCCCATCTGAAAGCTTCGCGGAAGTATCTTCTTGTCGTACGCTTTCTTCATTCGTCTTTGGTACAAACGACCGTATGCTAGAGAAGCTAGCCTCTTCTCATCCATCAAACTCAGTTGGTTCAATCTATTCGTTACCCATTCTGCCTCGTCCAGCTGAACGTCTCGCAATACCCTTAAAGAAGGGATCTCAACTTCCAATGGTAATACCGCTTCCATTCCGTATACCAACGAGAACGGAGTTGCCCCGGTTGATGTGCGTACCGTCGTACGATAACCGTGCAAAGCAAAAGGTAGCATTTCATGCCAATCCTTATAGGTCACCACCATTTTCTGAACAATTTTCTTGATATTCTTATTGGCCGCTTCGACAGCGCCATTCATCTTGGGTCGGTAAGGGGAGGAGTTGTGATGTTCGATCTTGAAATTCTGACAGAGCTCCTTCATCATTTTGTTGTTCAGGTTTGAACCGTTGTCGGTAATTATCCGCTCGGGGATTCCATATCTGCAAATGATATCTCTCTTGATGAATCTGGCTACCACTTGCTTCGTTACATTTGCGTATGACGCCGCTTCCACCCACTTGGTGAAATAATCGATTGCTACTAGAATGAACCGGTGCCCATTTGAAGCCGTCGGCTCGATCTTTCCAATCATATCGATTCCCCACATTGAAAATGGCCAAGGCGATGACATCACATTTAGAGGACTTGGAGGCACATGGATCTTATCAGCATAGATTTGGCACTTGTGGCACTTCCTTGCGAACTTGAAACAATCAGTTTCCATCGTCAACCAAAAGTAGCCTGCCCTCAGCAGCATTCTCGTCATAGCATGCCCACCAGCATGCGTACCAAAGGCACCTTCGTGAATTTCCTCCATGAGAAGCTTTGCCTCTTTCTCGTCTACACAACGCAACAGCACCAAATCGTGGTTTCTTCTGTACAAGACGCCATCCGGATTCAAGTAGAAATTACCCCGCTAATCTCCTGAGAGTCTTCTGATCTTGACTGGATGCCCCAGCCGGATACTCTTTATTCTTCAGGAAATTAAGGATATCAAAATACCATGGTTCGTCGTCAGTTGCTTCATCAATAGCAAATACATAAGCTGGCCTGTCCAACCGAGAGATAGTGATTTGGGGAGCTTCGTTCCAGAAGTTGACCTTGTACATGGAAGACAAAGTGGCAAGGGCGTCAGCCATTTGATTTTCTGCCCGCGGTACGTGATGCAATTCAACTTTGTCGAAGAAAGGCAACAATCTCCTTGCATAATTCATGTAATGTATCAAATTGGGCTGACGTGTCTCCCATTCCCCTTTGATCTGATTCACTACCAGAGCTGAGTCTCCGTATACGTCTAGATGTTTGATTCGCAAATCAATGGCTTCTTCAAGCCCCATTATACAAGCTTCGTATTCGGCCTCGTTGTTGGTAACGGCAAAGGTCAATCGGGCAGTAAACGGGATGTGCGACCCGTGTGGCGTGGTGATAATTGCCCCTATTCCGCTACCGTAAGCATTCACAGCTCCGTCAAAAATCATCTTCCACTTGGACCCCAACTCCGGTCCCTCGTCTGGCAACGGCTCTTCACAATCCTTCATCTTTAGGTACATGATATCCTCGTCAGGAAAATCAAACCTCATCGATTGGTATTCTTCAATAGGCTGCTCCGCCAGATACTCAGACAGCACACTCCCCTTTATAGCCTTTTGCGAGACGTATTGGATATCATATTCAGTCAACACCATCTGCCAACGGGCAATTCTACCTGACAACGCCTGCTTTTCGAATACATATTTGATAGGATCCATCTTCGAGATGAGCATGGTTGTATGATTCAGCATGTACTGCCTCAAACGCTTGGCGGCCCAGGCTAGCGCGCCACAAGTTTTCTCCAGCATTGAGTATCGAGATTCACAGTCTGTAAATTTCTTACTCAGGTAATAGATCGCATGCTCTTTTCTCCCTGTCTCGTCGTGTTGACCGAGAACACAACCCATGCTTCCCTCAAGAACCGTCAAATACATTATCAAGGGTCTCCCTGCCACTGGGGGTATCAAAATAGGAGGCTCCTGCAGATACTTCTTTATTTTATCGAACGCCTTTTGACAATTTTCGTTCCACGTTACAGCTTGATCTTTCTTTAACAACTTGAATAATGGTTCACACGTGGCCGTTAGGTGAGATATGAACCGGGCAATGTAGTTCAACCTCCCTAAAAACCCGCGCACCTCTTTCTCTGTTTTAGGCATCGGCATTTCTTGAATCGCTTTTATTTTAGCAGGATCGACCTCTATTCCTCTTTTGCTTACGATAAACCCCAGCAGTTTACTCGATCTCACCCCGAAGGTGCATTTGTTAGGGTTCAGCCTCAGCCTGAACTTCCTAAGTCTTTTAAATAACTTCAGCAGATTCACCAGATGCTCTTCCTCCGTCTGGGATTTGGCAATCATATCGTCAACATAAACTTCGATCTCTTTATGCATCATGTCATGGAAAAGAGTCGTCATCGCACGCTGATATGTTGCCCCAGCATTTTTCAAACCAAAGGGCATCACTTTGTAGCAAAATGTTCCCCACGGCGTTATGAAAGTAGTCTTCTCCATATCCTCTGGCGCCATTTTAATCTGATTATAGCCTGAAAAGCCATCCATGAAGGAGAATACAGAGTATTGAGCGGTATTATCAACTAACACATCAATGTGAGGAAGTGGAAAATCGTCTTTTGGGCTTGCTTTATTCAAATCTCTATAATCCACGCACATTCGAACCTTGCCATCTTTCTTTGGCACTGGTACGATGTTAGCAACCCATGAGGGATATTTTGTCACAGCCAGGAAACCAGCGTCCCACTGTTTCTGAACCTCCTCTTTGATCTTCATTGCCATATCTGGTCGCGTTCTGCGAAGCTTTTGCTTGACTGGCGGGCAATCTTCTTTCAGTGGCAGGCGATGCACAACCATATCTGTATCGAGCCCCGGCATATCTTCATATGACCAAGCGAATACATCATTATACTCTCGGAGCATTTCAACCAGTTTTCGCTTGATATCACCCTGCAGTGCGGCTCCGATACGAATATTCTTCTCAACCCCTTCCGACCCCAAATTGATAATTTCGATGACCTCGTCGTGAGGCAGAATGGCTCTTTCCTCTTGCTTCACTAACCAAGACAGTTCTTCAGGAACGTTGCTATCTTCGACAACCTCTTCTTCGGTCTGGAATACCCGGGTGATCGAAGTCGGGACGAGTCATAGGTGGTTCAAGGATGTCATCTGAAAATGTTATCCTGCAAAAGGAATGGTTAAGTGCTTCAAAATGCGTATAAAGCGAATAACCACGTTGCCATTTTATTGAAAAATATAAAACAAGAAAGACAGGGATTACAGTATTTGCACATGAAAAAACGCCATTTATTTAATGATTAACACGCAATGTTTATAACAACACAGCCCTAAGCAAATCCTGATGCCCCGGCAAGACATCAGATTATTCAACAATTAATAAAGCAAAGCATTACTGTTTAAAAATCACAGGAACAAGCTCCTGAATAGACCAGTTGCACAGTCCTTGTCCTGGTGTGCTTGGCTGAAATCCAGGCATCCATATCACAGTCGCTGTCTCCTTCATCAGACTCTGAAGCAGCATTGACAGTTTCATGACATACTCCACTGGCAGAGATGGTGATTGACTTTCTGAAACGGGGGGCCCCCACGGAAGGAGTTGATGACGACGGTTGGTACCCCAGTCCGAACCGGTCCATCTTCACAGGAATGTCCAGCACTTTGCCCCAGCCTTTTGCTTCTCCTGCTTCTACTAGAGCTTGAGCTTCCTTATACGATGAGACAGCTATCTCTGGCACTTTGCTCGGCCCGGGACCTTTGTCCTTGATGCGCAAACCTTCGAATGCCTGGCATGGTGTCTCGTGGATCTCTCCGTCGACTTCCACATATTTAAATGAAGATAAATGGCTGACCAGGATGTCTTCTTCTCCGCACACGGTGACTACACTGTCTCCGACCATATACTTTAACTTCTGATGCAGGGTAGACGTAACGGCCCCTGCCCCATGAATCCAGGGTCTTCCAAGCAAGCAGCTGTACGCAGGCTGTATATCCATGATATAAAACTCAGTTGCAAACACTTCCGGCCCCACTTGCAGAGGCAAGGTAATCGATCCGAAGACTGTTCTCCGCGTGCCGTCAAATGCTCTGACTACCAAATCACTGGGTGTACACAAAATTCCTCGAACATCCAGCTTCATCATCGCCTTCTTGGGCAGCACATTCAAAGACGATCCGGTGTCAACCAATACGTGCGACATTACTGATCCTCTACACTCAACAGATACGTGTAATGCCATATTATGATCCCTCCCTTTCGGAGTCAAGTCAAAATTGGTAAAACCCAGACTGTGGCCTGCATTCACATGTGCCAATACTCCTTCTAGCTGATTTACGGAGACATCCTGGGGTACAAAAGAAGTGTCCAAGACTTTCAGCAAAGCATTTCTATGAGCTTCCGAACACAGCAGCAATGACAAGATGGATATTTTGGACGGTGTCTGCTGCAGATGCTCCACAATCTTGTAATCACTTTTTCGAATTAAGCGCATGAATTCTTCTACATCCTTCGATGCTGCTTCTTTTTCACTTGCTTGTACCGGAACATTTTCAACTGCTTTCCCTTTTCCTTTCGCTAGTCTTTCAGCCTCCACTTCAGGAGATATAAAGATCCTACCACTCCTCGTCATGCCTCCTGAGCCAACAACGTTATCCACAATCCCCACTGGTTGCTTGTTAACATCAATCTTTATCCCGTCACAATACACCTCTAACCCATATGACCATGGGACTGCTTTCGTGTTCTCGTACGGGATTGGCCCGGCCTTAGTTATAGTGATCGGTGGTCGCTGAGCTGGTGCTGCAATAGTGATCGTCTTCCGCGGAATCGTTACCGTGGCCACATCACTCTGATTATCCACTACTGCCCCTGCAGGCTCGTCAGTCGCCGCTCGATCAAACTGCAATATGCCCTCATCAATTAAAGCCTGAATGCCTTTTTTCAAATCCTCACACCCCCCAGCTAGGGTCCAACAATCTAAGCAATACTCGTTACATCCTGGGTAAACACCTCCTTGTAACAGTCGGCTCTTTATCTCGCTCAGCGGCGTCTTCAAATCCTCAACATTCATAATAAGATTCAGACCTTCCTCAGTCAGAATGGCGTTTGCCCCATGATTGGGCATGGGTTTCTGGACTATGTTCGGACCGGCCGTTCCGAAATTGATAGTCTTGTTGTCTAGAAGATCCTGCACAACGTGCTTAAAAGCATGACAACCTTCTATATCGTGGCCCGGGGCCCCAGAATGAAACTCACAGTGCCTGCTTGCATCATACCCGAACGGGGGAGCTCCCGTTATTGGTGCCAGAGTTCTTTTCTCTACTAGATTCAATCCCAACAATGTCTGCAATAAATCAGCATAGGTAGAGGGAGGCTTCTCAAACACTCTTCTCGGCTTACTACCCTGGAATCTTCGCTGAGCTTGCTGTGCCCCCTGCTGAGGCTGCTGCTGCTGTGGCATTGGCTGTTGCTGAACCGGTTGTTGTTGCTGGAGTGGTTGTTGCTGATAGGGAATAGTAACACTCGACACCTGCTGCGGCTGACGATATTGACCTCGTCCCCTGCCTCGGCCTCGGCCTCGGCCTCCAAATACTGCGCTGGCTTCGCCCTGACGGCGCCCACCATAAGCTTTCCTATTACTGCCAGATGCAGTTGATTCCTCGACTTGGAACTTTCCTTGCTTAATATTACGCTCAATCTTTTCCCCCATCAGAATTAGGTCTGAAAAACTGGCCAAAGACGTATGAAACAGCATATCATGAAACAGCCCGGTGAATGTGCCGACAAACATGTCATTCATTTCCTTATCTTCCACCGGAGGACGGACCCTGGCAGCCATATCGCGCCACCTTTGCGCGTACTCCTTAAAACTCTCCCCCTTCTTCTGCGAAAGCCCGGCCAACTGGACTCGATTGGGTGCCAGGTCGCTATTATACTTGTAATGGGCTACGAACGCCTCCGCCAATTGCTTCCATGTCTTAATATCAGTTGGCTCCAACCCCATGTACCACTCTAGGGAAGGACCCGATAGACTATCCTGAAAGAAATGCATTAGCATTCTTTCATCAGTGGAGTATGCAGACATCTTTCTGTAATAAGCTCGTACATGCACTTTCGGACATGTGTCTCCTTTATACTTATCGAACGCAGGCGCTTTGAATTTAATTGGCACCCTCAGGCCAGGTACCAAGCCCATTGTTGTCATGTCCAAACCCACAGCACTCTGGTTTAGGACTCCCTTCATCTGCTCTTCCAGCATTCTAATCTTTTGGGAATCATCCATCGGCCCTTCAAAACCTCCTCCGGAGAAGGCGTCCTCCTGCTGATCTTCTTGCCACAGACCGTTTCCAGCTCCGTACCCATCATATGCATTATTACGTCCAGCTCTGATCTGATTCATCCCCGGACCTCGACCTCTGTTGCCGTACCCTTGAACACCTCCAGCAGGACCGAAAGCCATAAACCCAGCACCGTTTCCGTTTCCAAAGCCTCCGTAACCTTGATTGACCATACCATAACCATCTTGCCCAAAGCCTTGAGCATTAAAGCCATACTTCCCAGTGTTGTCGAATCCCTGATCGTTGAATCCGAATCCAGTATTGACAAAGCCGTTGCCTCCTAGATTATCTCCCAAATTGACATCACCCAGCCCAACATTATGGACAGCAGTCTCATTCCCCACTCCGACGTTACCATTCACAGCAGCGGTAGCGTTGTTGACATTAGCAGCAGGTATATTGACTACGGGCGGAGCCACTGGCGTGGGAGTGCCGTCTCCATGAGCAGTATCAACCCGGACAGACTGATGATCTTCATTACCATGACCAGCGTTTCGAGCCAACAGAGGCTGGACCATGGCCTGCAAATTCTCTTGCCCTTTCGCTATAGCTTCCATGGTCTGCATGAAGAGAGCGAGCTTCTCGCGCACATCTTGCATCTCGTTCTGCATTTGGTCCATGATTTTTCGACAGTTGGAGCATGTAGAATAGCGGTGCGGATGTTGATCTGCAATCCTGGTAAGTACCTGATACAGAGCAGGAAATAAGACACCATCCAAAGATTACCTGTAATGCAATACGAATATGAATGCAATGCAATGTGTCTGTGCCTTAGGGAAGTTCATTCCCCCAGTTCTAGTGCGAAGGTGCCGGTGCAGTGACAGTGTTGACAATAGGAATATCGGAGCTGAATCATAGAAAGCCTCATATATTGCAGGGAGAATCAATAAGCCCAGGGTACAATATCACTGAGAGTACAATAAGAAGGCATGACCTCAACCAACAATCCTGGTGATGGTCAGCACTATGCAAATAAAGCATACAAGTTACTACATGAAATGATCAAATCCTCCCAAAAGTCTGGTACTCCTCTATCAACTTCTTGGTCTCCGGATGGCTTGGTCGATCAAGCAGCCCTTCAACAAGCTGGTTTCTCCTCTTAAGGACACGGCGTACGTCTTCAGCAGTTTCTTCCCATGTTGTTTCTCCGAAGCAATCTTCTAACTTTCGCTTCTGAGACACTGCTTCATCTCTGGATTTGATTGCCTTGTTCAGTGCATGCTGGACACTATACCGGGTCATCACTTCTTCCTCACACTTCTTGATGCTAGACTTCAACTTCTCTTCGAGGTCGGAGATTTGCTGCTTCAGCTTATCTTCCCTCATCTTATTGTTGGTGAGAGTAGCATTCCAAGTCTTATTGCAAGAAGAAATCTCTCGGTGAGCGATGTCAAGCGCTTTCTTTTTGGCTTCCAGCATGTCATGGGAGCTTCTGAACTCTTGCCCCAGACGTTCACGCTTTTTCTTTTCCTCAGTCAACTCAGCCCCTAACCTGTTTAGCAGCTCGGTTTGTTGTTGGAAAGCATATACGGCCTTGTTTTTCTCGCTGCGTGCCTGGGCTAACTCTTGCTCTAACCCCTCATTAAGTTTCATCAAGGCTTCTTTTTCTCTCACAATTTGCTCATAGACTTCCCTAGAAACAGTAGTTGGCTCTGCTACCGGAACGGGAACAAGAATTGGTGCATCTGGAAACGGCATCCTCAACTGACTAGCCCTCTCCTGAATCCAAACTCTATAAGGTGCATAGGCCTGACAGTCATTCTTTCCTAACAAAGGCTTCCCTCTGCGGTTAATACG
>OZ012741.1:411159500-411172000 GCA_963859935.3 Lathyrus sativus | reverse complement strand
CACAACTGTAATGCAAGGGCTCCAAAATGCCCCCCACCCATATTTTCGGACAATACAATGGCTTCGCCATTACAGGGGTCGGGATCAGGGAAGAATCGACCCTCTCGTAGTCGAACTACTTAGGGAAGAATCGTTAAGAAATCAGGCCATGCTCCAGGAGAAAGGGACCCAGGAGTAGTTATGGTAAATCGAAACCAGGACGCAGGCAATATCATTCAACAGGTTCGACGCAATAACGTGGCTGTCAATAATAATCTAGCAGCCATGGTCGAGAGAATTATGGCCAGAAATGGTCTGAACACTGGGTTCACAAGGCCAAACTATACCTCTCCTATAGTAGAATATCCTTCAGGTGGAGTTACCTCCTAGGACGAAGGTGCCCAAGTTTACTAAATTCTTAGGGGATACGATGGAATCCACTGTCGAACATGTGGCTCGTTACCTGATTGAGGCAGGAGAGATAGCCAATGATGAGAGTCTTAAGATAAAATATTTCTCAAATTCTCTCACAAAAAATGCCTTGACTTGGTTTACGACTCTACCACCTAATACAATCTGCAATTGGACCCAACTAGAGCGCTTGTTTCATGAGTAGTTCTACATGGGCCAGACTAAGATTAGTTTAAAGGAGCTTGCCAGCGTGAAGCGTAAGTTTTCTGAACCAATCGAAGAATACCTCAATATGTTTTGCTTACTCAAGGCCATATGTTTTACGCATGTGCCTGAGCACGAGTTGGTCGAAATGGCCGCTGGAGGTCTTGATTATTCAATTAGGAAAAAGTTGGATACCTAGTACTTAAGGGATATGGCCCAATTGGCCGATAGAGTCCGACAATTGGAACGACTTAAGGACGAAAAGGTTAAGTTCAACAAAAGCAAGAAAGTATCTTTTGTTGAATTTAACGAAAACGTCGAAGGGGTATGCGAAGATCCCATGTACTTTGGCGAAAGCGAAGTAGATCTTGCTGAACTTAAACAAGGTCCCCCTTACGCCTGTAAAGTGTTGGCTCCCCCACAGGGGAAGAGTTTTGTCAAATCTGAAAAGAATGATAGATTCCCAAAGAAAACTTATACTTTTGACATCAGGAAATATGATGAGATTTTCGATTTGTTAGTAAAAGACGGGCAAATGATAGTGCCAGTTGGTGCTAAAATATCGTCTTTAGAACAAAGGAAGAAAAGAGGGTTTTGTAAATACCATAATTTTTTGGGTCATAAAACTTCTCAATATTTTCTTTTCAGGGATCTCGTTCAGAATGCAATTTAAAAAGGACGTCTGAAATTCGGGGAGAAAGCTAACAATCAAATGAAGGTTGATACTGGCCCCCTGCAGATGGTGGACGCCCATTACACGGAGCCATTGGAAGCCAACATGGTCAAAGTCATTGATGGCCGTGATTTTTCGATTGGCATGATAGAGGTTACTGACGACCTCGCAAATAGCATTGTGATGGAAAAGGTTATCATGGGTTTCGAACAAGAAGAGCGGATGGAAATGATTACTGACGATCTTGACCAGGCTGATGACAATCCAAGGTCAAATGACATAACCAGCCCAGGCTGGTCGATCGTAACTAAAGAAACGGCTGATCATTTTGTCGAATTAGACCAGGCTACTGAAGGTTTGGAGTTGGGCTTAAAAGGACTGAGCCTAGTCGAAGGGGTCGAGATTAATATGGTACAGATTACCCAGCATGAAGTCATGGGGGATGACAAATCAAATTGTCAGGAAGAAATCACCAAAGGAGCCTACCCAGAGCATGAAGAGACAATCGTCGACTTTCTCCACAGGTGCCAGGGGAGGGGATCCAATGTGATGTTGTGTCCTCGTTTTAGCGCTATCATCGATAACAAAAGCCACCCAGAGACTAGAAGGAACACGGAGACTCAAACAAGCTAGAGAGTTGCCTAGATTCGATACTCGAGATAATCCTCCAAGGAGATCCGAACCTCGCATTAGGGCCTCGAAGACTAAGCCTACCAGTTACAAACCAATTGATGATACTACTAATGGTAAGTGGATAAGACCAAATGAAGACAGACAGCAAGGGCAGCGGAAGTGGAGAGACTTTGAGGTAAATAGGGGATCTTCAGTCACTTATCGGAAGGAGTTCCAATCTTCAAGAACTGCCCATGTATCTGAGAACTATAAAGGAAAGAATCCTATGTCCCGATCACAATAGAGGCGAGAGCGACGCAAGAGGAAAGCTCTCAGGGAAATTTTGTTGCAAAACCAGGCGGAGTCTAGTACTAATGTCCCGATCGAGCATAAAGAGGCACAGGCGAAGACAGGAGGAAAAGCCCTGTGGGGCGGAGGCTGTTCCCTACCCAGATGGAAGACCAGAAGAAACCAGTTGGAGTTGATGATGAAATGACTGATAACTTTGACTCTGATTCTGACGATTCCTTGAAGTTATTAGTTAATGTGGTATCGGTGATGCCAAGGGAATATGATAGAATATCAGTAGTCAAAAATCTGGACGCTTATACAGATTGGGAGATGGCAGCACACACGCCCGTATGCTATTATGTGATGAATAACGGTTGTGTCGAAGAACAGAATTCCTTCTTCGAATGGCCCACAGAAGAAATGAAAAACCATTTGAAACCACTGTATATTACAACAAAAGTGGATAAAATCGCAATCAATAAAATTCTGGTGGATTGTGGCACAACAGTAAACCTGATGCCACACTTTCTGTTGGAAAAAATCGGCTAGTATGATACCGATGCAAAACCTCATAACATGGTCTTATAAAATTACAAAGGTAAAGTAGGTTTGACCATGGGAGTCATACAAGTGGATGTCACAGCCGGAACGGTTACACCCCTAACCGTCTTTATGGTGGTAGAGACAACAGCAAACTACAATCTACTGCTGGGACGGGAATGGATCCATGGTGTTGGGGGAGTACCATCCTCGATGCATCAAAGAATTGTGATATGGAGACCAGACGGCATCGTAGAGAATGTCGAAGCCGACCAAGGGTATTTTAAGGCACCCATAAATCACGTTGACCGAGGGCACTTCGACAAGCACTTGGCCAGTATAAGCCCATGTGTGCCAGCGGACTTTGAGTTTGAACCAAACGATGAAGTATACTGCTCATTGTATCTACACCCAGTCGATGGTTTCCGCTGGGATAAGGAATTACCAGGTGAGAGACTTCCATACCTTGGCACATTGCCGGTAGACCCCACTGGATGGGGAAGCGAGTTCAACAATGATGGCTGAAGCCATAGCGCTTCAAAGAATTTTGGCCTACGCGGTCGAAACGAAACTACAAACGGCCTTGGAGGCTGTCGAAGACAAAATGGCTGAAAAAGCCAACGAAGAATCTTGTCAAAGAGGCCCTGATAAAAGCTTCAACCCAGATCCATCCGACAAGACTCCGCGTGAAGGCCAGAGGCTTGACGCCATTTACAATGACGAGCCCCTGGGTTTCGAGAAGGATCCCCTAACGAATGACATTAAGATGCTCGCACAAGACCCATTAGAGGAAGTGGACTTAAAGAAGGGAAAGTCAAAAGGTCAACGTATATCAGTGTCAACCTCGACTTTCAACTTAAAGTCGAGATGATTCAGTTGCTGCGGGAATATAAGGACTGCTTCGCTTGGGATTATGACGAGATGCCAGGTTTAAAAAGAGATTTGGTTGAACATAGATTACCAATCAAGCCTGGAAAGAAGCCGATCAAGCAAAACCCAAGACGCTTCGCTCCGGAGATCCTCTCAAAAATAAAGGAGGAGATCGAAAGACTGCTCCGATGTAAGTTCATCCGCACGACCAGGTATGTTGAATGGCTAGCCAACATTGTACCAGTCATTAAGAAAAATGGATCTTTAAGGGTATGCATAGACTTTAGGGACTTGAATGTCGTAACCCTCAAAGATGAGTATTCGATGTCGGTGGCGGAAATGCTAGTCGATTCTGCCGCCGGCCATGAGTACCTTAGCATGCTAGACGGGTATTCCGGTTACAATCATATTTTCATCGCTGAAGTTGATGTTCCCAAAACAGAGTTTTGTTGTCCAGGGGCCTTAGGCACTTACGAATGGGTAGTGATGCCTTTCGTCCTGAAAAATGTTGGGGCAACTTATCAGCGAGCGATGAATTCGATTTTCCATGACTATATTGAGTCTTTCATGCAAATATACATTGACGACATTGTGGTGAAATCTGTGTCAGGAAAAGCTCATATAGATCATTTACGACAATCCTTCGTAAGGATGAGAAAGTTTGGCCTCAAGATGAACCCTCTAAAATGCGCGTTTTGTGTGCAGGCGGGAGATTTCTTGGGTTTCGTGGTCCATAAGAAGGGGATTGAAATCAAACAAAACAAGACGAAGGCCATCATGGAAGCGAAAGCGCCATCAAGAAAGAAGGAATTACAATCCTTGTTGGGTAAGATAAATTTCATAAGGAGATTTATATCGAACCTAAGCGGAAAAACACAGGCCTTCTCTCTGTTGCTTCAAATTACTAAAGAAAGGTTCGAGTGGAGAAAAGATCAACAAGAGGCTTTCGAGAAGATCGAGGACTACTTAACTCGTCCTCCAGTTCTTTCGCCGCTCTGTCGAAGCAAGAGTATGAGACTATACATAGCAGCTTCAGACAAGACTCTAGGGAGCATGTTGGCTCAAGAGGATGAAAATGGCGTCGAAAGGGCCATTTATTACCTTAGCAGAGTTCTGAATGCTGCAGAAACTAGATATAGTGAGATAGAAAAGTTGTGCGTATGTTTGTATTTCTCATGTATAAAATTGAAACAGTATATAAAACCAGTTGATGTGTATGTCTCGTCGCATTTTGATATTATTAAGCACATGTTATCCAAGCCTATTTTGCACAGTTGAATTGGCAAGTGGGCGTTAGCACTAACTGAGTACTCTTTGACCTACAAACTGCTGAAAACGGTTAAAGGACAAGTAGTGGCAAACATTATTGTCGATCACTCTATAGGGGAAAGTGCCCTAAAACTGGTCGAACTAGAACTGTGGAAGTTGTACTTCGATGGTTCCAGTCATAGGAAGGGAACATGCATAGGTATGTTGATTATTTCGCCTGATAAAATTCCAACAAAATTCAAGTACAAAGTCAAGGGGCCATGCTCCAATAATGAGGCTGAGTATGAAGCTTTAATAGCCGGACTTGAAATTTTGTTAGAATTGGGGGAAACTCGAGTCAAAATAATAGGAGACTCGGAGTTAGTCGTCAAGCAGTTAACAAAGGAGTACAAGTGTGTGAAAGAAAACATCATCATGTACTTCGTAGTAGCCAATAGGCTACTCAAGAAATTCGAGGTGGTAACTATCCGAAATATACCACGGCTACGCAATCAAGTGGCCAATGATTTGGCACAGATCACATCAAGATATAGGGTCTCGAAGGAAGTCTTGCAAGAGGTAATCAAAGCCAGGGGTAAGATAGTGTCTGTAGGTCTGCAACCATCAGACCTAGAAGCAACAAAATTTGGCTATACTTATGAAGAAACTTTTGAAATTTTTACAGTCGAAAGTTTGTCAAACAAAGATTGGAGGAAGTCGTTAGTAGAATATCTTCAGAACCCTTCAGCAGACACAGAACGAAAAGTGAAGTATCAGGCACTAAGCTACATTCTCCTAGGGAACGAACTGTTCAAGAAAACTCCCGAAGGGGTCTTGCTTAAATGCCTTAGCGAATCTGAGGCATACTTGGCATTGTCATCAGTCTATGGCGGGACGTGTGGGGTACACCAGGTAGGCCATAAGATGAAATTGCTACTGTTTTGCCAAGGTATGTACTGGCCTACGATGCTGAGAGATTGTATTGAGTTTGTCAAAGGGTGCCAGGAGTGCCAAGTTCACACTGGCATACAACATGTTCCAGCAAGCGAGTTACACTTCATAGTCAAGCCGTGGCCATTTAGAGGATGGGTTCTAGACTTGATAGGAGAGATTCGACCTGCGTCTTCCAAAAACCAAAAGTATATTCTAGTAGGGATAGACTACTTCACCAAATGGATCGAAGCAATACCCTGGCCAAAAGTGGATCAAGAGGATGTCATCGAGTTCATTCAGAAGTATATCATCTATAGATTTTGGCTGCCAGAAACAATAACGACGGATCAAGGGTCAGTGTTTACGGGTAGGAAAATGCAGGAGTTCGCCAGAGAAATGGGTTTTAAACTTCTCACTTCAACGCCTTATTACGCCCAGGCCAATGGCCAAGTCGAGGCAGCAAATAAGGTGATAATTGGCATGATAAAAAAGCAAATTGGGAGTAAGCCAAAAAACTGGCATAAAACGTTGGACCAAGTCCTATGGGCATGTCGAACGTCCCCTAAAGAGGCAACCAATAGTACCCCATATCGTTTGACCTTTGGCCATGATGCAGTGCTACCAGTCAAGATATGTATACAGTCAGTTAGGATTCAGAGACACCACGAAATCCCTCGTGAGATCTATTGGGATATGATGCTCGACGAGTTGGTGGAAGTGGATGAGGAAAGACTGAAAGCCTTAGAACTACTGAGAAGGCAAAAGAAAGGAGTGGAAAAGTCATATAACAAGAAGGTCAAAGCAAATGCTTTCTTAGTCAGAGACTTAGTGTGGAGGGTAATCTTGCCTATGGATCGAAAGGCCAGGTCTTTGGGCAAACGGTCCCCAAAATGGGAAGGCCCATTCCAAGCTTTGAAAGTATTCTTTTAAAAGGGCTTACGAAGTGGAAGAGCTGAGCGAAGATAGGAGAATATTGAAAGTAAACGACAAATATTTAAAAATATATAAGCCTGCACTTCAATAAGTAAAAATACCAACAGACTAACAACTGAATATAAAGCAAAACCATAAATGGTGATTAACAGAATACACCAAGATGGCCCAATGTCTTACAATATGAAATTAAAGCATGGCTTACAAAGGCCAGTAAAAGACGCGCTATTACAAAAGTTTGATGAACTAAAAAGGGAGGTTGGCCCTCATCTTGAAGTAGTTTGACTTTTAGAGTTCGAGGCGCTGCCGACATATGGCCTTGTCGGTTCGCAGTTGAGCAATTTTTGCTTCTAGGCGATGAGCTTCCTTGGTAAAGTTGACGGCATGATCAAGTTCATTCGACAAGGAAGAGTCATCAAAAGAAGATAATTCAGTATTTTTATTCTTGGCTTTCGCTATTTTGTTGCGGAGCTTTTTGATTTTGCGCTCCCTGTAACAGCCCAATTTTTAATAATTAATTATTGTACTAAATTAATTGATTTGTGTGATTTATTTGATTTATTTAATTTATATGAGTTAATTGATTTAATATAAATGTGTGATTTATTGAATTATTTAAGCTAATTGATTTATTCTATTTGGTAGAATAGTGTATAATGGCTAGATTATTTAGTTGGGCCTAATTTGAGGTGTGTGAATAGAAAGTGAGGGGAGTTGGGTAAAACCCAATAGAAAGGATTAAATTGTTAGGATTTTAGAGAAGAGAAGTTGGTAAGAGAAGAAAGAAAAAGGAGAAAAGAGATAGAAAGAAAAGAGTAGAGAAAGAAAGAGGAAGAAGAGAAAAGAGAAGGAAAAGATAGGAAAGCTTGGATTCATCAAGATCAACCCTTAGGAATCGATTTAATCGAGTAAGAGTGTGAAATCTTATTATCTTACCAATGTGTATGATTATGTATGTGTGTGTTTGGATTGTTTGGATGTTTTCCATCTTTTTCCATTCTAGGTCAGAAATGGTTTAATCGATAGAAACCGAGGTTTGAACGGTTAGAATATGGAATTAATGGCGTAGTTTAGTCGAGGATTGCCGGGCTAAGACTACTGGAACCTGTAGGTTTTGAATCAGGTGATTTTATGATTTTTTGATGATTTTGGAAAGTTGAGGGTTTGAACAACGCAGACGTTCGCTAGCACCTTCACTAGGTAAGTAGGGTGGCGAGTTATTCGCTAGGCGAGCCAACAGCGAGCTCCCAACGAACACTCCCAGACTTGGACATAATGGAATTAACCCTTACTCGTTGTGGCGAGAGATGTAGCGAGTAGTTCGCTAGGCGGGGCTCCAGCGAGCCAGTAGCGAATACTTCCAGTAGCTTTCAGACTGTCTTCGCGAGCTTGTTCGCTAGGCGAACCAGTAGCGAGTGTTCGCCAAGGACTCGCTAGGCGAGTGGTGTAGCGAGCGTGACAGCATTCTTATTTCTTGTTGTGTTCCACCCAATGTTGTTTGTTCTGCTCGATTATGATTGATTTTTTCTGAATGCATAGTTGCATGTTGTTGTATGATATGTTGTGGGTAGCCGTATAGCGTGAATCCTAGATTGTGGAATCGAATGTGAAATGTGGCCTTTTGGAAAATATATGCATTGTTTAAATTGATTAAAAGTGCATGATGATTGTGATGGAGTTCGTTGCCGTTTGGCGCGATATTGTGAATGCATATTGATTGTATGCGATTGTAGGTGAAGAATGCATGAAAATATATTTGTGAATATGTGTGCATTTCAAGAGTGTCATGAGGCATTTTACAGGTGAAGCATCATGATGTGTATTCTTGTGTACTACTTGATAAATATAGTGATGATGTTGAAAGTATGAATACTTTGATTATTATGAAATGTGCTTGTGTGTGCAATCATGTTATAATTCTTGTGTGATGAATTATTTGAGTATGCATGGGATTAAGATGCGGGAACGGTCTTAAGTGCATATGATTGTTGATTTCATACGCATCATTTGTTGTCAAGAGGGAATGCTTGCTAGTTTCGTGGAGACTAGTGACTTGTCCCAAACCTAGAGTGGGGTTTGAAAGCCTAGGGGACATGCTTTTGTTTGTTATTGGTCTAGGGGACGAACCCGGTTTAAATGTAAAAACCAAAAAAATAATAAGTGTTGGTACCACATGGCATGAGTTGCATTGAGTTACATTGAGTCACATGACATAGGTATAATTGTTGCATGAAAGTATGTATATGTGTATGAATTGTTGAATTGAGAGTTGTGAATGTGTAATTGTGAATTGGTAAATAAACATAATTGTGTATTTTTATGTGGAATGATGAGAATTATGGATGTATGCATGATGAATATGCTTGGTGATTATCCATATTTGTTTATATATATATACATTGTGAGGTATATGATGAGTTATGATGAAATATGGTGGGAAATGTGGACTATGTGTATTCTATGACTGTGTGTGTGTGTGTGTGTGTGTGTGTATATATATATATATATATATATATATATATATATATATATATATATATATATATATATATATATATATATATATATATATATATATATATATATATATATATATATATATATATATATATATATATATATATATATATATATATATATATATATATATATATATATATATATATATATATATATATATATATATATATATATATATATATATATATATATATATATATATATATATATATATATGCATTGATTATTATGATAATATTTCTCACCCTTCTGCTGGAATGATGTCCTATACGACATCGTGCAGGTATCAAGGAATAGTACTGCTCGTAGTTACGAGGTCGCTATTAGTGCAACTGTTTAGTATTTTAATTATGTTGGGTCGAGTCATGCTTTGGTCATGTAACACTGGGATCGCTTGGGTTATGTTTTAGAGATACATTATGTACTCTACACTATGTTTTTATATTCATTGGGATATTATGATGTTGGCCTTAGTGCCTAAGTAATGTTGATTTATGTGATGAACATGAATGTTTCTGTTAAGAGAATTATGATATAAATTGAATCCGCTGCTACATGCGAAGTGAAATCTTGAAAAGCATGATTATTTATTAAAGTGTTAATGAACATGACAGGTGTTTTGATGTTTCGAAAAGTGATGTGTGACACCCTTTTGAGAATGCATGATGGTTTACTCTGATTATTTATATATTTTCCGTGGGGTTTTAGAAGGGTGTTACATTAGTGGTATCAGAGCAGGTCGGTCCATCCGACCAAGTTGTCTAATGTTATTTGTTCCCTAGTATGCGACATGTGTGTGAAAACACTGTCGGTACACGTTTGTTTTTCTAAACCTTGTCTGCAGGAGTGGGTTTGAAATAAGTGGGGGAGAAGCTTGTGCTTCTCTAGGATTCTTCGAGTGTGGAGTGGTGGCTCAGTATGACGTTGAACGTTATTGTAGTTCAGTAAAGATGGTTTAGGCCCCATTATGATTGTCGACTGTCTATTGACAAATTGAGGGACTGATCACCGTTAATCTCTTGTTGATAGTAGACGGGATCATGTTGGATGGAATAGACGAGTCTTGCGAGCTTAGATGGTGTGTGCAGTGAGTTTTTGGAGTTAAGCCAAGTTCTTACGGATTGTTTTGATGAGTTGGTGCAGGATGGTGATGAGATATTTATGTTGATGGAAACTTTGAGTGTTAATGAAAGTGGTGAAGTTAGTGGTTGCCAATTATTTGTGATTTTCCGGAAGTTTTTCCTGATGAGATAAGTGATTTACCGCCGGAATGCGAAGTGGAGTTTGTGATCGACTTAGTTCCTGGAACTAGTCCGGTATTGATGGCTCCATATCATATGTCCGCATTGGAATTGAAAGAGTTGAAGAGTCGACTTGAATATTTGCTTGAGAAGAAGTTTATTCGTCCGAGTGTGTCACCGTGGGGTGCACCAGTTTTGTTGGTTAAGAAGAAAGAAGGTTCTATGAGACTTTGTGTGGACTACAAACGATTGAACAAAATGACCATCAAGAATAAGTATCCACTTCCGAGGATTGATGATTTGATGGATCAGTTGATTGGTGCGAGTGTCTTTAGTAAGATAAATCTGAGATCTGGGTATCATCAGATTCGTGTGAAGGCCGAAGATATTCAGAAGATTGCTTTTAGAACGAGGTATGGACATTATAAGTATCCTGTGATTCCATTTGGTGTGACTAATGCACCAGATGTATTCATGGAGTACATGAATAGTATTTTCCATCCTTATTTGGACAAGTTTGTGGTTGTGTTCATTGATGATATTTTGATTTATTCGAAGAGTGAAGAAGAACATGTCGAGCATTTGAGGATTGTGTTATTTGTGTTAAAAGAAAAGTAGTTATATGCTAAACTTTCTAAGTGTGAATTTTGGCTGAAGGAAGTAAGTTTCCTTGGTCATGTGATTTCGAGTAGAGGTATTGTAGTTGATCCGTCGAAGGTTGAAGTGGTATTGCAATGGGAGACTCCGAAATCAGTTTTTGAGATTAGAAGTTTTCTTGGTTTGGCAAGTTATTATCGGAAATTCATTGAAGGATTTTCCAAGTTATCATTGTCGTTGACGCAGTTAACTAGGAAAGGTCAAGCTTTTGTTTGGGATGCAAAGTGTGAAGAAAGTTTTCAAGAGCTTAAGAGAAGATTGACGACAGCTCCTGTTTTGATTTTGCCAAATCCGGCAGAGCTGTTTGTTGTGTATTGTGATGCTTCTTTGATGGGTTTAGGAGGTGTGTTGATGCAAAATAAACAAGTTGTAGCTTATGCTTTAAGGCAAATCAAAGTGCATGAGAGGAATTATCCGACGCATGACTTAGAGTTGGCCGTCGTTGTATTTGTGCTGAAGCTTTGGAGGCATTATTTGTTTGGTTCGAGATTTGAGGTATTTAGTGATCATAAGAGTTTGAAGTATCTCTTTGATCAGAAAGAATTGAATTCAAGGCAGAGGAGATGGTTGGAACTTCTGAAGGATTATGATTTTGGTTTGAATTACCATCTGGGTAAAGCAAATGTGGTAGCTGATGCATTGAGTAGGAAATCGTTGCATATGTTGATGATGATGGTAAAAGAGTTGGAAATGATTGAGCAATTTCACAATTTGAGCTTAGTGTGTGAGAAGACTTCTTACGGAGTTAAGCTTGGTATGTTAAATCTTACTAGTGGTATTCTTGACGAGATTCGAGAAGGACAAAAATCTGATTTGGGTTTAGTTGATCGGTTGACTTTGATCAATCAAGGTCAAGGTGGTGATTTTCGGATTGATGAAAATGGTATCATGAGATGTCGTGATAGAGTTTGTGTTCTAGATATCGTTGAGCTGAAGAAAAGTATTCTTAAGGAAGGGTATCATAGTGGATGGAGTATTCATCTCGGTACTACTAAGAGGTATTAGGATTGAGGAAGGTATTTGGTGGCCTTGTATGAAGAAGGACATTATCGAGTTTGTATATTCTTATTTGACTTGTCAAAAGTCAAAGATTGAGCATCAGAAACCGTCGGGCTTGATGCAACCGTTTTTTATTCCTGAGTGGAAATGGGATAGCATATATATGGATTTTGTGTCTAGTTTACCTAGGACGCCGAGTAACTTTGAAGCTTTTGGGTTATTGTGGATAGATTGACCAAATATGCTCACTTTATTCCTATGCGAATGGATTACCCGTTGGAGAGATCGGCAAAGTCGTACATTGAAAGGATTGTCAATTTGCATGGTATTCCGTCTAGAATTGTGTCAGATAGGGATCCAAGATTTACTTCGAGATTTTGGGAGAGGTT